>CM031234.1:936137687-936619775 GCA_018340775.1 Taxus wallichiana var. yunnanensis | reverse complement strand
TCAATCAAAAGTATATTGTTTTCATCAAAGTAATTACCATAAATTTCTACTATCTATTGGATTATATTTGTTTTGAACTTGCATTGTTGGCATCCCCAAATGAACCTCAAGTGGGTTTTGATAGCCAACTAAATTTATTTATGAACATGTTATTCACAATTGTTGAATCCATAAATTAAGACCATAAGGCAGTGTCAAAATATTTTTATGTAGTACTTATCAAGTCATAACTAAACTCTCATTCAAAGTATTCAGTATTCTTGGATCTAAAATTTGGAACCATATTATGAGGTATTTTGTCACCAATACTAGAAATTCCAAACAACAAACCTTTAACTCCCAAAACTAGTAATTTATGAGGCTTCCCAATTGGATCTATAAAAAAATCAGAATTAATGTAAGCTTCCAAAAGTGATTAAAAACAAGGCATCAAAGTATTTAATCACAACTCAAAAACAACTTATAAAACTATAATATCAACTCAATCATAGTGAAGATATAAATACTACCAACTTTTAAATTTGTAATCTCAACATATAAAATAAAGAGTGATAATATGATCGTACAAAGTAATATCATTACAAAAACAAATTGAAATAATTAATAGTTATATATTTTCTATTTTCTGTAATTTTTATGGCCTTTGTAATACTCAAACCTTGACACAATATCTGTGATATGTTTGTGTACAAATTTTTCATCAACCACTTATCTTTGAAACACTTTTCTTTATTATATTTCCTCCCCACCATAAAATTGTCTAGTGGGTTTCCCTTTGGACCCATTGTAATACACAATGTTTCTTTAAGACCAAAAACAATACTATATCTACTCCAAATATTTTTTAGATCTTATATTGTAATTTCATCTTCTACACAACAATGTTCTTTACCCAAAAAAATAACTAGTTTGAATTCAAACACTAATTTTTTTCAAATCCTTAATCAACTTTTCAACTTTGGTGTAAGAGAGATAGCTAGAAAAAATCCTCGTTTCACATTTCACCGTTAGTATCTTTAAAATTCCATGAGCCCACCTCGCAAATTGAGAGTCTCCTTACCGAACTTGATTTCCAACTCTTTATTGGATTGGTTTTTCTAGTAGAGAAAACCTTCCAAATCTAAGATAATTAAATAATTCTTTTGGCCATTGCAGTAAGTATTTTTTTCTCACTTTTTTGCAATTTGATATTAACCAATTCAAATAATCAAAATTTCAGTATGTTAACACTTACTGATTGAGACTCCATCTTGGATTCCTCGCACTCCCCCTCTGCAAGTTCTTGTGATGATAATTCTATTTTAAAAACATTAATCAATTCAAAATAAATTTTAAGTCGATGTAAAAAATACATGATATAACTTTCTTTTATATAATATTGCATAGATTTAGTTGTATATTAGTGACCAGTAGGCATAAGCCATTAATTCTTGGACTATGTTTGGGTTGACAGTCCTAAAATGGGATTAACAACCGCTAATGGCCAACTACAAAGAAGTATTTATTTTTTTTTTCAATTGTGGAAGCTTATTGTTAACCAATTAGAAAAAATTAATCAATTGAAAGTAAATATCATGGTGACATAATTAAATTTGTGATATAACTTGCTTTTATTCAATGAAAAAACCTTTTATGGACTGCTAGGCTAACCCATTATTTCCTGGACTATAGTTGGTATGACATTATTTGATTAGCTTAGCGCCGCAAATAGCCAAATGTACGAAGTAATTTTTTTCAATTGTTTGCAATTTAATATTAACCAATAAACCAAAAATTTACTCAATTCAAAATAAATCTAATTAAAAGATGTATGTTAGCAACCGCTAGGGTAATACATATAACAAATAAACTACTTCGTTATAGGTTCCTTCAATTATGAGGGGTTTATTAATGGTTTTTCTATAATATTTTATGACTATCATACCATTTTCCATATGTGAGTTCATGCATGACGTGCCAACAACCTCCCATTTGGCATCCGAAAAAAAAAAAAAAGTTTTATTAAAAATATGTAAACAATGACAATCAAAAACTTCTTATAGTGATAAATTTATAAAACGAGTATTTCCCACTCACCTTTTATAGATTCATTGGATGGATGGTCAATGACATCTGGGGAAACAAGTTGAATTGGTTGTGACATACTAAGAATGACATCATATCATTTGTTTGTATGTGGAGAGGAATATAACATGTGTCTTTCTCTATTTTTGGTCATTCTGCATAAATATCAGTATGTATCAGTTGAAATGCATTAAACTAATAGAATTGTTTAAAGTGATATTAATCAATGTACTTTTTTCAAATGAAAATAGTAATGTTGTAAAAACATTTTTGATCATGTGATTCAACAATAAAAACCACAAATAGACCTAAGTCAACCAAAGCATGCACTGCAACACTACCATCGTACATCACTATAACCAAAGAATTATCGGAAGCAAGTTGAGTGAACATATGAGACCAAAACCCATAATATATCTCATAAAGAAAAGGATGTGTCTTTTCTCGTTGGCTAATTTTTTTATAGTCACAATTTGTTATGGAATTTTATCCATCCAATCCATGGCAATTTCTTCTATATCCCCATTATCAACATCACAATTGTGCACATCAGTTATTGTGTACATAAGACATAAGCTCTTAAATTTTCCATTATTATCATAAAATTTGTAACAACCTTCCACAAATGATTCCCCCTTGTCTTTGAATTTTTGCATGTATTTTTACCATCTCTCTTAACATTTTTGAAGAAGTAACAAGTAAGAGCACAATAATTACAAAATTTAATGACTAGATCCGACAACTATAAATAGGTCCATTATTGCATCGGAAGTGAGTACACTAGACAAATTACAGAAATTTGTGATCACACATTCTGCATTGAATGGATTAGTTGACGAAATAGAAGATATTGTTGACTGGAGCTGGAAGGGATATGCACATTGATAGGTAAAGTCTTCAAGTGTCTTCCATCCTTGTTGGAATATTTTCTTCCATTGAAATCACGTAGTTGTCTATAATTGTTTGAGTTTCCACTGGGAGAACCTCTACCACTTCAGCATCATTTTTTTTTCCAATTTTTCACTTCCTCCATAATCAAATTTTCTTTTTCCTTTATCCTATTCTCCTAAGAGTACAAAAATGATGGTAGTGAGAATCATGCAAACCAAAATTTTCAATAATATGTTTTTCTAGTGCATTTTGTCAATACAATATTATCTAGATATTTACTTTTCATATATTTTAGAAATTTTTCTCTCATCCTTTTGTCATATTTTACTCTTTGGCAGTAATAATATAAATTCTTTGCTATGATTTCTACTTCAATAGAGTGAATTAGGCATACTTTCCCTACTTTCACATTATCTAGTAGAATTTATATCTCCTCATCAGACAATCCACTTGTAGGAATGAAGTAATTCTTCGTGAACCTTTCTAATGAATTTGGTTGAAAGTTAGGTTGGTTATCCTTAAAAGGAGAACAAAATAGCCCACCTAATTTAAATAACTCAATGGTTGTCAATTTTTTCCATATGTCCTCAGGTAAAAATAGAAATGTCATTTTGTCAGAAAGGCTCTCAACCTTAGCCACTTTGAAAATAGTAAGACATTACTTCTCAAAACACTGCATTGAAAGAGGAAATAGTATATTTATTTTCTGATATTACCAAATTAATTTTTAAGAACAAATGCATTAAAATTAAGTTTCGTTACCTTCAAATTTTCTGAATTTGATTTTCCCACTTCGGGCCTCCAAGGAAATCCTAGGGATCTCCAAATCATTTGAGCCTTGTAGAGTACATCAATAAAATTGGTATCAATCCAATTTTTTTACATCATTTTGTTTCTTATAAATATTAACAATTAATTTTCCAGGCGCATGTGAATACATAATGCAATTCTTTCTGAATTGCATATTAGTATGTAATGAATTGTATATCTTTCATCCAGAGCACAAATGGTATGTTGTCCGTCAAGAATGCAGAACTACACTTCATCCGGATCCTTGATTTGTAAAAGTTCCTTTGTAAAAGGTAAAAAGGGAAGAATAATTGTATCCCTCAGTGTAGGAATAACATTAATCAACATTGAATTGACAAGGTCAACATTATATTTAGCTACAACATGGAATTCAATTTTCAGAGGAACCAAATGGCACCTAGAAAATTCAATTGGAAAAACATCACCATTAAACAAAAATAATTTTAATTGTTCAAAGCATTTGAAGATTTTGTTTGCTCAAATATATTGGTTGCTTTCTTCAACAACACAGTTGATCTATTCTTCTTTTAAGCCCTTAGAGCTTTGACTTGATGAATCCATCTCTAATTTAGATAAATAAGATTGCCTTAGTGTTGTAACTAGATTTTCATGTTTCGGTGGAGAAATAAAAAGTTTTCTATTCAAATAATGGCAAATAAAAGAGGTATCCTCACTTTTATACAATTTTTTTAATACCAAATTCATGTTATTATGAAATTCAAGGGCATTTTCACACCTTTTTATTTATAAGTACATGAACCTCCCCAAATTACAACCATATTTAAGACAAGAACACACCTTATTTTCTCTATAAGCCTTCATTTCCAGTTTCTTGAATAATGAAACATCCAACTCCATGTCAATAATAAGGCACTTATTCATTTCGATGTCAATGCATTCAACCTAAATACATAATGTTTTCTCATCAATAAATTTTGAAGTTAGTACCATACTGACTTCACTGACAACGTCCTCATAAAAAAACCACATATCACCGTGGTAATTTTCCAAGGAATGCATTTCTACAAACCATTCATCATCTATATTTTTCATATCCTCTGCTCCTTCAATCAAAGGAATTTTCATGAACAGAGTGCGACCAATGGAAGACATATTACTTGAAAAAAGGAATTAAACAAATTAATATTTCGTAAGTAATTAGAAAGGACAAATACTATTTCTCAATAGTGCAATAAAGCAACGAGATGTTGTATCTTGATGTCATTATTTTCATAGAGTAAAATTCAATAGGAATAAATATTTATAGCATAACGGTCACTAGGAATAATTGAAACCATCATTTAATTATTAAAAACAAGATAGAATTAATTAAAAACTTGTTATGTATTGAACTAATCAATTTAAATAATTAATCACTATTAAATTTGGTTTGTTTCAAGTAGTGAATTTGTTGCTAGAAGTGAAGACTAGTGGCCACTAGCATATATATATATATATCCATCACCGTATATACAAAAAAACATATTTGAGTTACACTACATTGTGGAAACCTGGAATCCAACATGGGTGATAATGGTTGAGAATTGAATATTTAATAATAACAAATCTTACATGTTGTGATGTGTTTGGGTGTTGTAATTAGGTCCCTTTTATAGTTCTCATAAGATATATTGTGTATATCACATAATTGAAATCGAGATAGTATAAAGGAAATTCCTAGCAGCCGCTAGGTTCAATTAGTAATTGAAAGTAATGGTTTCCCGGTATCAAGCCTTAATAGTTTATTATTTTAAAATTAGTGATCAAATGACAAACAAATCATGGAAAACCCTGACATCTGCTAGGATCCTAGTGGAGGCTAATCTACCTAGTGGATGTTAGGATTAATATTACACATTTGACTACGTGTAATATATACTCTTGAAATTATGTTTTGAATTACGTCTATTAAAAAAATTCATAAATATTTTCTTATCTTGGAGTATTTTTTGTCTTCTCTTGTCTTGGAACATCAAATAAATGTAGTAAGAATCCTCCCTCGTGGTCACTAGTCTTGTAAAATTTAAATACAATAATGGAGCTTAGTTAGTTTTCAGTGGAGGCGTTACTACTTTTCCCGTATAAAAGACAACAAATATCCTATCGGCCACCAACATCAAGATAGTATGTTAGGATAGGAATAACATGTAATAGAATTTGAATATTCTTGTATTAATTACGTGTATTCAAAAAAGTGGTAAATATTTTTCTTGTCTTTGAATATTTGTTGTCTTTTGTTGTCTTTTTTTTTTTATTATTGGAAAATAGTTTTTGAAAGGGACTATACCCTTGAGAACAAAAAGAGGGCCTAGAAGCCGAGAATATGAATGAGAATCGAAAAAAGGATCGAGATCCAAATGTGACAATGAAAACCATAGTATCCCAAGAACAACTACCCTATCAAAACAAAAACAACACGAGCACTACGAAAAAGTAGCAAGCAAATGATAGCAAAAAAAAAGCAACAATTACAAAGAAGTACAAAGAAAAGCACCCACAATTACTTCATGGTGCAGCCGTCAATGTTGGATTTGATATTCTGCCAAGAGGTGAACATAGCCAATGTCGTCATATGGGTAGAATCAGTAACATCCAGCTGTTCAATGGTCCTTTTTCTTTCCTTATCAGTGCCCCAAAGGGTTGCCGGAACTCCGCTGAGATTGGAGACGCTGCGGACATGCTGTTCAATAAACTCTTCAATTGCATTAAAAATGGCCATATTATAATCATGGCGAGTCTTGGCCTTCCCTAAATGGGAGTCTAAGGAGTTCAGCTTCTTGTATATATCTTCAACCTGGCTATTATCCATAGCCACCTCCTCCTCCTTCTTTCTCTTTCCTTTTTGCTTAGCCAAGTTTTTAACCTCTTCCTTCAACAGCTTCATATCAGCTTCTAAGGCTTCCACCTTTTTGTGGAGCTCTCAACATGTGCTTCCTGAGAACTAGCACTACTAATATGCAGGAGGTTATGGGCAATTTCAATCTCTTGAGGATCCTTCCCCACAAAGCAGGGGTATCAAGTTTCAGCCTTCTAGAGGATTTGGAACGTCAAAGAATGGAACATTCTTGGCGAACACTAAGTGTTTGACTTCCCTTAGGATAAAACATTATGAGTAGTGCATAGGCCAAAACAATTGTTGAGCTTCCAAAGGAAATTTCGGGAGCTCTGGATGGAGTTATGGGAAAAACAAAAACTAATCATTAATGGAATTCAAATATATATAAGATGGTGAAATTAATTTTTTCACAACAAATTGGCGTAATAGTTTTGTAAGCAGCTTTTCTCATCACAAGCGGAGTACTAGATCAAAAATATGATTTTTCAGGGATCAAATAGATGATTAAAGACCCCATCCCCCACCATTGGGTTTATAATACTATTTCTAGTCAATATCATATAAAATTTCATCAAAAAAGTCCATCGGGAGCTCAAGATATTGTCGTCATAAGTTGTCCTCAAGGTTTGGGAGTTAGTCAAATTTTTAGCTCCAAGAGCTTGGAGGGATTTTTTTCCCTAACGTCCCTAAAGGTCATAGAAATAAAGGCTCATAAAATTCACCCATCCCCCTTGAATCCATCTAAACCCACATATCACCTCCAATATCACCAGTTCATCCCCTAGGTGCTTGTGGGAGCTCAAAGCCTCTCGCCCGATCATTGTCATGTGTTATCACCAGGAGCATTGTGGAATTTAATGTCACTCACGTCCCTCACATTTTAGGGACATCAAACCTTGAAAAATTTACCCATCCCCTAAGGCTGAATTTTGGTCCCCCATATGACCAGCTTTCGACCCTTTAGGGCTTTAAAGTTGATTTTTAAGCTTTCATTCCCTATCATCGGATCTCTGCCACGTGTCATCACCTTGGTCACTATGGAATTTGATGTCCCTCATAGGTCAGTGGAAACCTCAAAAAATTCATCCATCTCCCTTCTCGGCTAAATTTTAAAATTGTAAATACTTGATGTGAAATTGATAGTATAACTAAGCTACATATAGAACAATCACATTAATAATGGAGGAAAGTTGTAGAATACAAGACTAAAATTGCAAAGGAAAAATTATAACAAAAATACCATATATTATTGATTGAATAATTTTGAGCACTTACATGGTGAGAGAGCTTACAATATATAGCCTTTCCATTTCCTATAAACAAGGAGATGAGGCTTACCAATATCATCCCACTAATCTCTCCATCTTGATTCTCTCCACATTTATTTCAACTATCCCTTTATTCCCTCATGATGAGTTTTCTATTACAACTCATCATTCACTCACATAATGTAATATCTAAATATTACATTTTACAAATAGTAATTCACACACACTAGAATAAACCTCTAGTTCACACTATAGTTAAACTATTCCTAACATTACACCCCTTAGTGTGAACATGGGGAAAGCTATCTCCTATACTTGCTCATGTTTTACAAATGGTTTTACAATTGGTTAACCACTAACCACAAGAAGGTTTTCTAGGACAACTAACAACCATTTCATAAGACAGTACATTATTTTTGCTCTCATCATTTTCAATACAGAAGAGGTGATTTTAGAAAGAAACATGTTTTGAACAGGAATGGGACTTTTGTTCATTATTACAACAGAAAATAAACACACAACACAACTGAAATAAGGTCACCAATATGCTAAGCAATCTCTTTGTTGGTGACTAATAAGAGATGTTGTTTTCCTCCTCCTCCTTGCCTTTAACCTCCATTGTGATGATGCTAACTCAGCCAAATTTGTCTTTGAGGCTCATTTTACAATTCTATTAGGTGTCGGTTTCAACTGATAATGCACCCTTACAATAATAATCAGCTTTATATTTAACCAAAATAATAAAGCATATCAGATTTTTATTGCTGGAAATCAGTCACTTTTTTTTACAAAATAATTAGAAATGTCAGAATTGTTTCCATGATTTATCTTAAAATATGAAATGGGTTTCTGTAATTTTTGATAAAATTTTTTCATAATACAAATAAACAAACCCAAAAATTTTTAGAAAATTCTAAATCTGGGTTTTTGAGAAAAACACAAATTACTAGTCATTTTTGGAAGATCAAAATCCAGCAAATGGTGACAGAAGCTTTAAAACTCTCAGATCTACATCCTTGAGGTTGTGGTTTTGTCCTAAAATCACTCTCATAAATATAACTAACCTTCTCTGATACCAGATGATGTGAAATTGATAGTATAACTAAGCTACATATAGAACAATCACATTAATAATGGAGGAAAGTTACAGAATACAAGACTAAAATTGCAAAGGAAAAATTATAACAAAAATACCATATATTATTGATTGAATAATTTTGAGCACTTACATGGTGAGAGATCTTACAATATATAGCCTTATAATTTCCTATAAATAAGGAGATGAGGCTTACCAATATCATCCCACTAATCTCTCCATCATGTTTCTCTCCACATTTATTTCAACTATCCCTTTATTCCCTCATGATGATTTGTCTATTACAACTCATCATTCACTCACATAATGTAATATCTAAATATTACATTTTACAAATAGTAACTCACACACACTAGAACAAACCTCTAGTTCACACTATAGTTAAACTATTCCTAACAATACTCACTTGATTCTCACTTCTAAAATTTAACTCCTCCGTGCACATGCTCTATAACTCCCTCTGCAACTTCTCACCACCACTCCACCATTTCCAAAGCTCAAAACATATTCACTACAAAAATAAAATCCTCTATTCCATGATAATATGTAGGTCTCAGAAGAAATATTGACTAAACCAAGAAGAAAAATAAAGAATGAAGAAGAAGACCAGTGGAAATTCCCATTGCTGTGAAATCAAATTTTGAAGAAATCTTACAAACGGATGCACAGATTGAAAAACCATATTTTTTTGTTCATTACTCTATCAAAAACCATTAAAAATTCCTTCAAAACATCTTCTCACCTGTTAAACATTCACAACAAAGAAATCTTCTTTCCGCCCAACGAGAAATAAGCAACATTTCTCGTCAAACAGACATCAAATTGAAATGAGATTCCACCGGAAACACAAGAAGAAAAACACATATCAAAAATGTAAATTTCATTGCAAATGGAGGAGAAAACCAAACCTGTAATTTTTGAGGTCCATTAATGGTTGCCATGTCAAAAGAGTTGTCGAGTCAAAATATTAAAAGTGTAAAATATCCTAAATTGTTGATCGGGTAAGAACAAAATTTTAGAGGGCCAAAATTGAGCTAAAAACATATCGAAAAAATTTGTTCTATGTTAATCCGACCTCTAGAATCCCACTTTCTAAAAATAGTAGGTCTTCTACATAGAGGACTACTATTTTGGGAAAATAATTAACAAAAGAACTTGTAAAGGAGATAGAGACATATAAGATGCTGCGTAATTGATAATTCATCAAATATGGCATTTTGATCCAATTTTGGAACTTACTAAAAATAGTAAGTAGTCCCATAAGTACCTACCAAAAATAGAAAATCAATCTAGAAGGTAGAAGGTGGGAATGCAAGAAGAAGGGTAATTCAAGCTACCATAATCATCGAGGTCTAGCTAATTTGTGTACTTGCCAAAAATAGTAAGTTTTCCTAGGGAACTTATTAAAAATAGCATGGTTACTCTAAAAGGCATATTTCCCAAAGAGAGCACATTAGGAGTTGAACATTTAAGTTGACATCACCAATTGGAACCCAGAAAGGGAAAATTGATGACACTAGCTAGAAATAGTTACCTTTTCCAAATATAGTGGGTGTCAAGGAAGATTGAAGTTCAGATTCATAGGGGCGAGAACTGTACAAGTAAAGTTACTTTCATGGATCTCAACAGTGTCTTTTGACACTCATGTGTGAGGTGGAATCCAAATTCGACACTATCATATTACATAATAGTATGTCCCATTATGATCATATCTAAATCAACTAAGAAGTGTGGCAAATGTCGCAGGCGTCAGGGTAGGATTTGTTCCAAAGCATTGGTCTCTTTAGAGGAGATCTTCATAAGTGACACTTGTGGTTGCCAAGGGTTCCATTCAATAATGTTTATAAACACTTAGTTTGTGGTGTCTTTGGGTCATTCGAGGGTGGTCTCTCACCTACAACCAAAGAAATTTCCCGCAACGACCCATCTACAACATAAAAAAATAATTCACCGTGAAGGATTCAAAGGTATCGAGGTTAATTTGATCGAGCTTTCCAAGATTTGACAGGAGTAGATTCTTCATCAGCATGATTCATCCTCTCTCTCTCTCTCTCTCTCTCCTCTCACCCCCCAACTTCCTCTCTCTTCAATGTTCTAATTTGCATTGGGGTTGTAATTTTTCATATGTCTAAATATTTCTAATGTAATAAGTCACCCTTAAGTTATAAAAGGGGACTTAAAAGTTTCCTAGGAAGTTGAAAAGTTTTAAGTTGTGCGAGGACATATGAAAAATTTATTGGGGTAGATGATGAGTCACCTCTCATTCTATAAATTGTAAATCCATTCCCATTTCAAGGGGTTGGTGATTGATTTTGTAAACTCAAGAGTGCATTGAGAGAACAAAGGAGATAGCCAAATTCTTCCATTCCCCTCATTCTCAAATTTCCTCATTTCCCCACTATGTACAACTTTGGTTTGAGAAATCAATACAAGAAGAAGGAGTTTCTAGCTTTCTTTGACTAAGGGATTTCATGATACTTTGTGCTCATCAAATTCTATTTGGTCTTATTTCTACTTACAGAGTTGTTTCCTCTTAATTTAGTGCATGTGATGAAGTTTCTAACTAGTGTGTGTAAGAATCTAATTTTCTACCTGCAACATTAGTTCCCTACCTCATATTCTCACTCCCTTTCCCACTTCCAGACAAATTCCTTTCTAGCAATGATGATTGTTAGCTTTTTGAAGGTTAGTGGAGTGCCCACACTATTAGATCCCCGACCGTAAGGCCTCTGGGAAAATCCCATGTTTTTCAATCATGTCAGTATATAAAAAAGTTGCACAAGTTAAGTAGAGGAATTAGAACTCCTAGAGCGTTGCCAAGAAACCCACAAGTTTTTCCTTGACAAATTTTATCACCAACATTTTTGGTGCCCACCATGGGGCAAATTTGGTAGCATCTGCACCCAAAATATGACCGCAAGGTCCAAAATACAAAAAAAAAAATATTGAAAAAAAAAAAAATTCATGGAAATCCATTGTTGAAAGATACATTATCAATTCCTACACATGACCCTTCATATTCCATAGTGTCCTTTCATGTTCCCACTATGAAAGTTTCCAAAATCTGGCTGAAGGAAGATATACCATGTTGAATAGGTCGAGAGGTGTTGTTGATTCCAATTTCGAGGCTTTGCAAAATCAACAAGAACACATTAGAGATAATCCATACTTCTTCTCTCAAGCCTCCTCTCCATCTGGGTCTTCAAGCAGTTCACCTAGAAATCCTATCCAAACTCTTATTGATACTCCCCTTCAAATTCTCCCATTCTTCAACCGTTGTTGAGCATTGAGTTCCTAGAAGAAGAAGAATTTGAAGAAGAAGTAAGAAAATAAATAGAAACAACGATGGCAGATGAAGTAGAAAGACCTCAACCCATTTATTCCATGGGGAAGGAATACATGCCCACTCTCTCTTGAACCCCCTCTTCACGATCTACCAAAGGGTTCCTGCAAGAACTTTCCAAAGTTTAAAGGTGATAACACACAACATCCTGAAGAAAACATCATTGCTTTCATGCCATCATGGAATTATTGGTGTCCAACATGAAGATTTTTTTGTAAGAGTTTCGTGGAGTCCCTCAAGAGAAAAGTAGCAAAATGGTTCTACCTCCGCCTACCTAATCCATCACTGGTTGGAATAACATCAATAATACCTTTGACGAAAGATTAAAATTAATTCAAGAAGAATTTTAGGACCTCTTGGTGTAGTTATATCAAATGAAGAAAGGATAAGGTGAAACTATGAGAGACTTTGTGGCTCATTTTGAATAGTTTCTTTCATAGGATACGAAAGAAGATTTGCCATCTGAAAACAATATCAAGATATTCTTCATCAATGCTCAATCATCAGAGGTAGGATTTTTCTTATGAAGAGTCCAACCAAGGAACATTGTAGAAGCATAGAAGATGGCCATTAAACTTGATGATGATCTCATCCTCTTTGGAAAGATAAATAATCCATCAAAGGGAAAATAGCTCAATGTCCTAAAGATGAAAGAACCAATCCTTTTTGCAAAAATGGAAAATGAAATGGCATTATTGAGGAGGGAAATATTTGAGTGAGTTTCTTCTCAAAGAAGAAATGGAAATCAGATTGCAGGAGCACCTCAAAGGCTTTCCTTGGAGGCCCCACCTATCAATGTAAGTTGTAGGAGTAAGGAAAATGAAGAGGAGCTTAAACAATAAAGTGGAGGTGGTGATTTCCTAGAAGTTGATGAGCTTGAGAACATTACAAAAATCAAGATTCTATGAGTATTTTGGAGGTGATGAAGATGAAGAAGATGCACCAGTTTCTCATGTGTGGTATTCACTCATTCTCAGTCTAAGAAAGGAGCACCTCCCTCCACTACGTAAAAATAAAAATAAGGTTAATGATCCTCATGTGGTGACTCTGCAAAACAAAATAATCAATCAAGGATCTCCGCTCCCACCCTCATAGAGTATGCATTGTTGAAGCCTGATCTTGTAGCAAGTAAGAAGGCTCTATAATTCCAAGTAAGTCTTTTGATGCCTCTTCTAATTCTAAATCTAAATTTTCTCCTATAAAATATAGTACTTTGAAAGCTCCTAGTGTACCTTTCAAAATACCCTCTATTCCCCAAAATCAAACCCTACTTCCAAACCTATCCCAATCCAAAATCAGTCCCTTCATCACCCTTACTCGCATACACTCCTTTTGATTTCATAGAATATGCAAACAAATCCAAAGTCCAAATTACTAAAACTAAATATTTGTGGACTCATCCTGAACAATTTGAGAGGTTTGTCTGATATATTAGGAGTGGTAGTCTAACACCCAATGTTGTAACTTCTAGTTCTAAAGGCATGTTTCCAAACCCACCTACACCTCCCTCAAATAAACATTTCCTTAAGAACATCCAAGACCAACAAGGTTGATCCTTTCTACATCTCCCTTCTTGTTGGAGAATATGTACTAAACAATTACATAATAGATTCTGGTGCCTCAAACAATGTGATGCCTTTGAAGGTCGCCAAGGCTCTCAAACTTACCATGACTCCACTCGGTGGCTCTTGTTACTCTTTGGAGTAAAAAGAGGTCCCAATTGTAGAGAAAGTCAAAGATGTACAGGTGGCTCTCACCAGATTTCTAGACAAGAAAGTTTCAGCGATGATTTTGGTAGCAGACATCCCAACCTCATTTGAAATGTTGTTGAGTAGAAGTTTCTGCTAAGACTTGGGAGGGAAAATTCAAATGAATTGGTCATCTGCAACCATACCAGTGAAGGGAGACATGGAGAAATTTACTTCCAGAGAAGAAGATGAGGTACATGGTACAAAATTCTAGAATCCCAAGCTAACATTTTGTACCAAGATAGCAAGAGGATGAATATTTTCATAATGAATGAAGAAGAAGATGATATTCCCATCTTGATAGGTCCAGACATGCCTTCTTGAGAGAGGCATGGACCTTGAAGAAGCATTGAGGAGATTTGAGTTACAAGAGGGAAGCCCTGAATTTCTAGATGATGCAAACCATGAAGAAGAGGAAATGGTTCTTGATGATTTTCAAGAAGAAAAATCAGCTTATGTGCTTATCTGATGATGAGGAGATATTCTCATTCCCATTTGAAGATGAGGACTCCTTGGTCATGTCACCCAGGAAGATACCAATCCAGTTTGTAATGAACCCTCAAATAGTTGAAAGAACCATCTGTACAAGAACTATTAAGAGCCACGAAAGAAATAGAAGACCCTGAGCTTAGTCTCAAACTCCTGATGCAAGCCATGAATCTTCAAGACAAGTGTGAATCTGATTTGAAAGCCTTAACCGGTGTGAAGGTTGGCCATGTTGAAACAAATAAAGATGATAAATATGATGCCCCTCATGTGCCAATGGTTGATGGATGCAATGATGAAATCGAGGTATTTTCTTTCCCATTTGAAGAGGAAGACTCTTTCCATGATGAAGAAATTGAAGCAAGGAGTTTTGAGGCCTTTGAAGCTAAAGCACCTCTGATGAAAAGGAGTGATAGAATGCAATGATTCCCAAGATGATGAAGTAATCCCTCCGGATAGTTTCCTTGAGCTGCAAAATAAATATCCTTTGAAGGCATACAAAGATGAGCTGTAGGAAGTAACAAAGGAGATATTTGTGCAGAACTATTGGATGCAGTAGAATTTGTGAAAGACCCCAAGCTGATTCTTGATCTCTTAACTCGTGTCATGGCCATACAAGACAAGTATGAGTTTTCCTTGATCCTCCCGCCAAGTACTCAAACACTTCACAATGGAATAGAGATAGAGGATGAATCTAAGGTTTCTCATGGAGAAGATATCAATGAGCATAGAATCGGGAAAGAAAGTAACTCAGAATATTCAAGAAATTTGAATGAAAATCAGCTTTGGGGCAGTGATGAGATGCTCAATGAAAAATCAGCTATGTGGATAAACACGGAAGGCAACTAACACTATGAAACTAATTTCAAAGAACATGAAGGCAATGGAATTTATAAGGAATGCCTGAGCATCAAGAAGCTCATGTGGAATCACTCTTAAAAAAACATAGATGGTCATGAAAGCACCCAACTTTCATAAACATTTAAGGAGAGGAGGATACTTTCTAGAACCAGTCAATCAATGGAACAACATCACTCAGTGTTTCCCACTCAGGGGTAACTTTTGAGGAATGAAAAGTGCTTTAGTGAAAGCAACTTTTCACTTTCCTTCCCCATACTTATTACCATAGGTGATTTCTATTAGGTGTTTTCCTTTATTTGTGTGTGTATTTATTTTCTATTGTTTTGTGTGTGTGTGTTTCCTTTGTTGTGTGTGTGTGTGTGTGTGTGTGTTTCCTTCTTCATTATCTCTCTCTCTCTTGTAAATTGTACATGACTCTGTAGGGCCCAATGGATAAGGCACTAGTCAATGGATCATATGGTCTAAATTTGAGATTCTAGATTCTCCATGTCATGTCTTCATGCATTCATTCCATGTCATGTCCCCAAGCTAGAGCCAATTGTTGTCGTGTAAATGTGTAATAGGGAAATTGACAATTTCTAAGCATGACAATGATACCTTGTATGTAGAAAAATTTTTCATGTTTTATCATTTCGAGGACACCCCAAGTCTACCCATTAGTCCAATAACCTCCCAATTTTTGTTAATTCATTCCCTAGTGATTTGAAATTCAAATCAACCCCCTAGGTGATTTTAGTTCTTCAAAAACCTATCTAGTAGTTGTGGGAAGGGCTATCACTAGCCTTTCTAGGACTAGAGAAACCCCTGGAGTGAAAGGAGGAGAAAAATCCAACATGGAGGTGAATTGAAGGCCTAGAAACATCATGGAAGTAAGGAAATGGAAGATTTGGGAGTTTGGAATTCACAGGAGTTTGATCAAAATCGGGGTCACGAGGCCTATATACATCATGGATGTAATTTTGAAGATTCCAAAGGTGATTTGGGGAGCTCTAGAAGAGTTAGGAAAAAAAAATCTCTAGAAAGTTAATTCAAATATCTATAATATGGTGAAATTATATTTTTCACAACACTTTGGCACAATGGTTTTGTAAGTAGTTTTTCTCATGCACAGGTGGAGTACTAGATCAAAAATATGATTTTTCATGGATAAAATGGATGAATCAAGACCTAATACCCCCACCATTGGATTTTAAGGAACATTTTCAGTCAATATCATATAAAATTTCATCAAAAACAGTCCATCGGGAGCTCAAGATATTGTCGTTGCAAGTTGTCCTCAAGGTTTAGGAGTTAGTCAAATTTTCAAGCTCAAGAGCATGGCGGGATTTTGTGTCCCTGACGTCCCTCAAGTTTAGGGACATAAAGGTTGGGAAAATTCACATCCCCTTGAATCCCTCTAAACCCACATATGACCTCCAAGATTGTTGATTCGACCCTGTGTGTGTTTCACGGGAGCTCAAAGCCTCAATCATTCGATCGTTGCCACGTGTCATCATCTAGGAGCACCATGGAATTTGATGTCCCTCACATCCCTCACATTTCAAGGGAATAAAACCTTAAAAATTCACCCATCCCCTAAGGAGGACTTCTGGTCACCCATATGACCAACTTCCGCCCTTCAATGCTTTAAAGCTGATTTTTAGCTTTCATTCCCTGCCGTCGGATCTCTGCCATGTGTCGTCACCTTTCTCACCATGGAATTTGATGTCCCTCACATCCCTCATAGGTCAAGGACATCAAACCTTGAAAAATTCACCCATCTCCCTTCTCAGCTAAATTTTAAAATTTTAAATACTCACTTGCTTCTTGCTTCTAACATCTAACTCCTTCGTGCACATGCTCTGTAACTCCCTCTATGTAACTTCTCACCACCACTCCGTCATTTCCAAAGCTCAACCAACTTTGCTACAGAAAAGGAACTCCTCTAATCCATGATAATATGTAGGTATCAGAATAAATATTGACTAAACCAAGAAGAAAAACAAAGAACGGAGAAGAAGAATAGTGGAAATCCCCATTGTCATGAAATCAAATTTTGAAGAAATCTTACAAATGGATGCATGGATTGATGAACCATATTTTTTATTGTTCATTCCTCTATCAAAACCATCAAAAAATTCCTTCAGACCCTCCTCTCATGCCATTAAACATTCATAGTGAAGAAATCTTCTTTCCATCCCAACGGAGAAAGAAGTTGGATTTCGTCAAACCGACAATTGATTGAAACGAGATTTCACTGGAAGCACAAGAAGAAAAAAACCAATATAAAAATGTAAATTTCATCAGTGAATGGAGGAGAAAACAAACCTACAATTTTTGAGGTCCATTAATGGCTATCATGTCTAGAAGCATTACAGGTCAAAAATTAAAAGTTTAAAATATCCTAAACTATTGATCGGGTAAGCACAAAATTTTAGAGGGGCGATATTGAGAAAAAACATATCGAAAAAAATTCATTCCACATTAATCCAACCTCCAAGAATCCCACTTTCTAAAAATAGTAGGTCTTCTACATAGAGGACTGCTATTTTGGGAAAATCATCAACAAAAGAACTTGCAAAGGAGATAGAGACATTGAAGATGCATTGCGCTGAGAATTCATCAGAACTGGCATTTTGATCCAATTTTGGCACTTACTAAAAATAGTAAGTGGTCCCATGAGCACCTACCAAAAATAGAAAATCAATCTAGAAGGTGGGGGAATGCAGGAAGAAAGGGTAATTCGAGCTACCATAATCATCCGAGGTCTAGCTAATTTGTGCACTTTCCAAAAATAGTAAGTTGTCCTGGGGGAACTTACTAAAAATAGCATGGTTACTCCAAAAGGTAGATTTCCTAGAGAGAGCACACTGGGAGTTGAACATTCAAGTTGACATCACCAATTGGAGCCTAGAAAGGGAAAATTCTTGACACTTGCTAGAAATAGTTTCCTTTTCCAAACATAGTGGGTGTCAAGGAAGATTGAAGTTCAGATTCAAGGGTGAGAAATATACAAGTAAAGTTACTTTCATGGATCTCAATAGTGTCTTTTGACACTCATGTGTGAGGTGGAATCCACAGTTGACACTGTCATACTGCTCAATAGTATGTCTCATCAGGATCATGTCCAAATCAACTAAGTAGTGTGGTAATGTTTGCAGGGCATTAGGGCAGGATTTGTTCCAAAGAATTTGGTCTCTTTAGAGGAGATCTTCATAAGTAAAACTTGTGGTCACCAAGGGTTCCATTCAATAGTGTTTATAAACACTTAGTTTGTGGTGTCTCTGGGTCATTTGGGGTGGTCTCTCACCTGTAGCCAAATAACTTTCTTGCAGTGACCTATCTGCAGCATAAAAAAATCATTCACCTGTGAAGGATTCAAAGGTATCGGGGTTAATCTAATGATATTTCTAGGATTCGATGGGAGTAGATTCTTCATCGGCATGATTCATCCCTCTTTCTCTCTCTCTCTCTCCTCTCACCCCCAACTTCCTCTCTCTTCAATGTTTTAATTCCATGTTGGGGTTGTACTTTTTCATATGTCTAAATATTTCTAATGTAATAAGTCACCCTTAAGTTATAAAAGGGGACTTAAAATTTTCTTAGAAGTTGAAAAGTTTTAAGTTGTGTGAGGACATATGAAAAGGCATGGGGGTAGATGATGAGTCACCTCTCATTCTATAAATTGTAAAGCCATTCCCATTTCAAAGGGTTGGTGATTGATTTTGTAAACTCAAGAGTGCATTGAGAGAACAAAGGAGATAGCCAAATTCTTCCATTTCCCTCATTCTCAAATTTCCTCCATTTCCCACATATGTACAACTTTTTTTTGAGAAATCAATACAAGGAGTTTCTAGATTTATTTGACTAAGGGATTTCATGATACTTTGTGCTCATCAAATTATATTTGGTCTTATTACTACTTGTAGAGTTATTTCCTCTTAATTTAGTGCATGTGATGAAGTTTCTAACTAGTGTGTGTAGGAATATGATTTTCTACCTGCAACATTAGTTCCCCTACCTCATATTCTCACTCCCTTTCCCACTTCTAGAAAAATTCCTCTCTAGCAAATGATTGCTATTTTTTTCGCAATGTTATTGGAGTGCCGTTAAGTATAGGGACTTAGACTCCCAAAGCATTGGAAAGAAACCCATACGTTTGTCCCCGATAAATTTTCTCACCAACACGATGCAAAAACTATCTCAACATATTTGTTTTCATTGTTTCTAATTATTGTATATTAGTTGGACTATCCTATATAGAGTCAAGTCCTTAAATACATACCTTCTAGAAGGTTGATGCCTTATGTAGTTCTCATTTTATATTTTGTACATAAAACGTAATCCATATATTTTCATATAAACAAGAATGCTTTGCAACTGGTAAGCACCATTAGTTAATGAAAGGTAAAAATTGTTAGTTACGGATGGTAATAAAGATAAACGCATAGTTAGGCAAGGTTAGATCATAGTAGCACAAGTAGATCATAGTAGAAGAAGTATCCTTGAAGCTTGTATGACATGGTAGTCGCGAAAAAATAATGGGTGACTAATGACTAGAAATTTAATAAAGTATTAAATGTATAAATTAGTAAGTTTAAGCGTTAGAGATAATGACTTGAATATTAATGAATTAATTATTGGAGGTAAATCCCATACTATTACTAACACTGTCATTAAAAATTATACCTTGTCAAGGAAAATCAATCTTGTGTGAATAAAATTCCCTTTATATGCTCTCATTAAATCCAAATTGGACCTTAAATCTTATGTATTAAGATAACTACTATGTAAGAAAATTTTGTTATAAAAGTTGCAATAAATATGTTGATTGACTTAATCATCACCTTTTCCAATAAAGGTTGATATTTAATATGCTAGCAAGCTTGTATTAATTTCAAGCGGTGATGACATATTCAGTCCATATATTTATTTAATCGCTCCCCCTTATTTTCACACCTTTCAGGTTTATTTCATGAGTTGTCACTTATTCTATCATGGTCGGACCAATGTTACCTTTCATGTAATTTTCTGTGGTTGTGCGTGAAATGGGATTTTATACCAAAATTTCGTGTCACCATTTGAAATCCATTTTTGGATTGAATCAGAGAAAGACCTGGTTGCAATTGAGGGAGTTCTTAGAGATGATTATCTTTCTCTAGAGGGACGTATGAGGGTAAATGCGGAAGTTTCTTCGACGTTCATTTGTCATATTCTTATCATACATCCAAAGTGAAGGATTGGGATTTGGAGATGGGTCATCATTGGATCAAGCCAACGTATAGGGTTGGCATGGAAGCAAAAATGGAAAAAATCATGAGTGCATCATGGCCCTTGATTTTTATGCTCATTATAAATAGGAAGGTTTGGTTGACACGAACATGTTTTATGAGTTGTACAAATGGTTTGACGTCCTAAATCATTTCTTGTATGAAGTGGAAAAATTTGGTGAGACATCATCGACAGGAGGCATGTCACTCAACTTTTCTCGAATCGGATGCTATGTCTACCCCATATATGAGAACTAACATGTTGGGGTGTTCTTCGCAGTAAAGGTCATGAGGCATACAATTGGTTAAAGAGTCGGGTTGTTGCTGGAAAAGAGCATTTTTTTGAACCACCAATGGAAACCATTTTCATGCTCGTTAAGGTGGAGGTTATGGAGATGTCATATGATTCAGATAAATAAGTGGTTCTAAAATCGTTAGGCTATAACTTTTTTTGGTTGTTATATAGCGTTTCCAGTTCCATTGTTATCGATTCATATTGTTTGGCTTACTAGTCTGGGGTTTTTGTATTCCTAACCACTTGTGTTTTTTGTCATTTTCCCTTATGTTTTTCACCAAATTATTATTGGATCATTCAGATTTTTAGAATAATCCTCCCATTTTATCGTAATGTAAAGGGAAATGTACCCTTCAACCCTCCTTTAATATAAAAAACAAGAAATCATTACTAGAAGTTTATGTTATGTGTTGCACTAAACAATTTTGTAGACACCTATAATTACGCCCAAGCAATTTAAATACTTAAATTGTGCTAATTATCCCCTTTCTCGCAAATCAATGACATATCGTCAAAAGCACTCATTTTCCCTCATATCATCATTAATTAATTACACTAAGCTAATTAATTAAGTTGCTATCCAACAAATGCCCTAATTAACGAATTTCCGTTAATAAATCACCCCTTCTACCTAGACTAATTAATTATTATTAATTAATTAGCTTTCCCTTCCATTTAACCAATAAATCAATATTTAATTGATTTAATCCCCTTATAATAGCCTAAATCGTACTAATATTCCTCTAATTAGCTTCTATAAGCTTACATCTACCTATTAATTAATCACCTTTGATTAATTAAAATACCCCCAACTCCCATGACTTGTTAAACATGTATTAAACCCTTCTAAAGTAAGGTTACCTTTAATAAAGCAACCTTATCCATTCCTAATCATGTTTTACCTTTATCCCACATTCATGAGAATGTGTTGAATCCTTTATCCTTTGGGCTATATAAAGAGCCCTCCACCTACCTTTTTACTTACACCTAAACTTTCTAAGAGAGCAAATGCAAAGCATATAGCAAAGAGACTAAGAGCTTGCACCTTGACCTTTTGAGAGTTCATCATCTTGAAGAGTTAAGCCTCTTTCTTAAAGTTCTTGGGTCATATGGAAGGTGTCAAAAGGGTCTTGAGTCCAACTTTTATTAGCCCCATTCCTAGGTTCTTGGAGCATTAAGGACAACTATTTTGATAGCCATGGAGCTTACTTAGGTCCATTCATTTATTTGTTGTTAGAGAATAGAGGAGTTTAGATATTTAGCATTGTTAGTTTCAAAGTTTGTATTGATGAATGCTAGCATCTAACCCTTGTTTAATTTTTATCATGATGGTGTTTATGCTTTGTTTTAGCTAAATTGTAGAACTATTTTAGGTGGTAGTTCTTGCTTCATTTGATTTAGCATTAAGCAAAGTATACATGCACACATTTGGCACGCCCGGTGGGACTTACTCTATTGTCCTTTGCACTTAATTTCAAGTTTTTGTAGTTAAGTTTTATTTTTGGTTACTAACCCTCTTTTACACATGTTGATCTAACTTGTTTTTTTAACATGTTTTGTTGAGTTTGCATGTGTTGGGTCTTCCTTGTAGGTATGAAGGAGGTGAAGTGCTGTCAAAATTGGAGTTGAGGGGAAAATTTCAAGATTTCTCCATGTTTTCATTTTTAGAGCTTACTTTTTCAACATTTTACATGCTAGTTTTGTCAATTTCTTGAAAATTTTCAATTCTTGAGCATGTAGGTTAGTGTTTGATAGTGCTGAGTCTTCTATTTACATATTAATGTGGTGGGTTGCTGTCAAAATTTAATGTTGGTGAGAAAATTTCAAGATTTCATCATGTTTTCATTTTTAGAGCTTACTTTTTCAACATTTTACATGCTAGTTTTGTCAATTTCTTGAAAATTTTCAATTCTTGAGCATGTAGGTTAGTGTTTGATAGTGTTGAGTCTTCTATTTACATATTAATGTGGTGGGTTGCTGTCAAAATTTAATATTGGTGAGAAAATTTCAAGATTTCATCATGTTTTCATTTTTAGAGCTTACTTTTTCATCATTCTACATGCTAGTTTTGTCAATTTCTTGAAAATCTTAAATTATTGAGCATGTATGTTAATGTTTGATAGCGTTGAGTCTTCTATTCATATATTAATGTGATGGGTTGTTGTCAAAATTGAATCTTGGTTGGAAAAATTTTCCCATTTTGCATATTAAGGGACGTTTTTTTGACATTTTTGAGTGCATGTCAAGTGCATACCCATGAGCATAAGAGCATATGCGTAACCCATCTTCCGAAGGCCATAACTTTTGCTCCCGAACTCAAAATGACTCCATTTTTTTGTGTTGGAAAGGTATTGAAGTTAAATATGCAATGAAAACATAAATTCAAGATTTATACTTACAGAAGTTGTAGGTTTTTCTGTTAGTTTAAAACTGGTCATTTTCTAACATGTCTAATGTTTTGATGAATGTTGTATTTCCATGCTTACTCGATTTAGATCAAAGCGTGTGTATGCTCTTCTCTTGCACCTTTTGGTGATCTTGAGAATCAAAAACAACTTTGATATCTATCTTGTTAAACATTGGGATTAAACTTGGAAACTTGATTATTCATTTTGCTTAAGGGAATGAACCTTTTACAAAGCATTTTTCAACGGTCCCTTGATTTGAAGTTTTCCATTTCTATTTAGTTGGGATAAAGTTTGTGTATGCTCTTCTCTTGCACCTTAGGGTGATCTTGAGAATCAAAAGCAACTTTAGTCTTCATTTTATAATATTTGGTAAATTGGAAACTTCATCTTTCACTTTTGGTTTAAGGGAATGAACATTTATCAAGAATTTTTGTATGGTTCATTGGTTGAAAAGATTTTCTTTACTTTTTAGTTGGATTATTTGTTGTGTATGCTCTTCTCTTGCATCCTTGGATGATCTTGAGAATCAAAAGCAACTCTTAATCCTCTTTTAAATAATGTGATTTTCTTGGAGAACTACTAACGCTTGTCAAAGAAAGGAGGAATCAAAACGAAATCAAAAACTACTAATACAGTTGTTATACAAGGTTGCAAAAGGTGTTCAAGCAAACCAAACCTAATTAAACAAGATAAAAAGAACAACATATTCAAAACACTATATTGCAGGTTTTGGAAAAGGGTACGTCCCTCTCCGCTCAACTGGAACATAACCCCTTTGGCATAACGCCTTAAGCTACAACAATGGGGGTGGTTCAGGAACCCCAAAGTAGTCCACACAAGAGGGAACCTTGTGGATGAAACGGGAAGTGCTCCGCACTACCTACTTGACTAGTGATTTCTTTGTGAGATAGAGTTATAGATTGTCCGTTGTGGCGACCAGTGATAGTACATGTAGACGCACTAGTTGCCTAATGTTCTTGAAGGGGGTAAAGTAAAGCCGAGATACTCCCAAACTAGTCAGTGCGACTTTTTGGGTAAATCGCGCTCGCTCGTGGCAACTTTGTAACACCTAGGGCGAGAGAACCACCTAGGAGAATATACTTTGGCCAGGAGCCCACTTTGACCATTTTAAAACAGTGTTGAGTTGTGAACCTTCTTTTTGAGAAACGTGTGACGTATTACTTTTGCCTAGTTTTTACTTGCCTTAGGGCGAGGTGAAACTCTACCGAAGTAAGACTAGCATTTTTTGTCATTTTTTCTTGATTTATTTCCTTCATATTCTTTTGACACTTTGTTGATCAAAAGAGGTGTGATTACCTTTGTGTTGCCATTCTACTTTTCTCCCACTTTTATGTCCGTTTATGCCCATCCATGTTTGCGTCTGGGTTAGTTAAACGTCTAAAGTGAGTGGAGGCATTTTCATGTCATTTGGTAGGCATTGTGATCTTGATACCCACATCAAGATCGTCATTGTAGTTAGGCGTGGTTCATCACTGCGGACTTCCACAGAGGAGTTAGTTTGTTTGTCTCGTATCATTACAATTTCGATATTTACATCTTGTTTCTTGTGAACTATACATAAATACCTATATTGTACGGTTACGCTGCACACATTCTTAACTATTCCTAGCTATACTTTGAGATTTTTTTCGGTTTTATTATTACCTCAATTTCAAAAGGTGTTAGGAACTACCATTTGTGCATGTTATATCAATAACACCTCGATATCAATACTTCACTTTCTTGCAAAGTGGGTTAACATATCTTGGTGATATTGTTGTGTCATTCGCAAATCGTAATTGGCACTTTTTGAGATATAGGTCTTAATCAGACTTGAGCTTACTCATCGTATATCTTGATTGGGAGATCGCATTTAACTTCATGTATTTACTTACGTCTTGTTCATTCCTTTGAACTTGGCATAAGTGGAGACATCTTGTTAATCATCTGATATCACAAATTACTTTGAAACGTAGTCTAGGAAGTATTTCATTTGATTAGGTTTTGGTACCAAACGATTGTTTCATTGGTGACTTTATCACTCTATCACATTGGTATTCTCACACTGTTAATTTACTCTTAACACGTACATCTTGTGTTTCACTTAGGGGTAGTCATTGAATTTTGAACAAATCTACAACTTACCTTAGTGAAACTTATCATGAAAACATGGCTCCCAAGACACGTCTAGGTTTAAAGAAACAAACATATGAGGAACAACAGGCGCAAGCTTGGGAAACCTCTAACAAACAAGGGTCAAACCCATTTATCGGACACGATCTAGGACCACTATTTTCTGCAGAAAAGGAAATAGAAGAAATGGTCGACCATAGTGGAAATGAATTAGAATCACCACACGCAGACTTTGATTTTGACCCCACTCTACTAGATGAGTTTCTCCTTAGAAACAAAGATAGAGTTTTGGCATGGGTCATGGAATTAGGGGCCAAATTTCCCATTGAGAAGGAACCAATACTACAAACAAATGACACTACTAAGGAGGAACACCCCCTTATCAATATGGAAGATATTTTAACAAGCGGGCATGCTTCCACTTCTTACGTAGAAAATGATAAAGTGGTAGGGCATAGAATACCCCTCATCAAAGTGCCACGAAGATGTAGATCAAGAATTTCGTGCTTGTTACCTGTCCAAGTTAATGTACCAAACTAAACACAAAAACCCTGAAAAACTCCAATGAAATTGATACCTGATGAAGATGTAGATGGATGAGGAAGCCAATGTAGATAAGACGGGCGCACACAAGCAATTCGCACAATAGATCCGAATAACCTGTAAAACACCGATGCTTGACAGAAAAAGACCACGTTAAAAGATATTTTAGTGGACTGCCCGAGAAGCGGGTCCGAGAAGCGATAAGCTTCCTCGGCGGATGTCAGTCCACGTTTTCAATAAAGAAAGGAAGCATACATGATAAAAGATGTAAATAAAGACTAGATTTTCTGATTGCAGTAATAAGACAGAATTTAAAAAGACAGTGATAAGATGTAAAAACAGGAACTATGAAATAAAAGCTGGATTTGTGTTACCTGTATCCTTTTACCTATCTGCAGAGAAAATCGGCGTCGCT
Source organism: Taxus wallichiana var. yunnanensis (assembly GCA_018340775.1). Classification (NCBI taxonomy): domain Eukaryota; kingdom Viridiplantae; phylum Streptophyta; class Pinopsida; order Cupressales; family Taxaceae; genus Taxus; species Taxus wallichiana. The sequence continues at coordinate 936,593,329 of CM031234.1, read as the reverse complement.
TTTTAAAATCGGCGTCGATTGATACTGGTCGGCGTCGATTGAGACTGATCGGCGTCGATCGGGTCAATCGCGCCGATCGAGGCGATCGATCACCAGGATCTGTGCGATAAGATTCGGGAATTAGAAGACGAATGTGGTCTGCTGGATGAGCCGAAGTTGGCGAGACACTCGAACAGAGTCACCGTGATGATCGATGGTGGTGCGATGCTTGATATGACAGGACAGAGTAACGGTGCTCCTCTCGTGGATTGATTCGGACAGATCGCCCTAATTTGATACACTTGATGTCAAGATCTCTCGACCGTATCTCTCTCTCTCTCTGTTCGTGTGCAAGTGCTCCTTTTTTTCGCTTGTTCGCTTTTTCGCTCTTGCTCCGATCTCTTTCGGTTCGATTTTTCCGCGCTTAGAACTGAGTTCTGGACTTGCTTTTATAATCGGCGCCGCTCCTAGAAAATCGGCGCCGACCATATGGGTCGGCGCCGATCGCGGAGAAGACTCCCGAGATGGCTAAAAATGATCGATTCGAGAAAAATAAGACTCATCCCGACTACGGGAAAATATCCCGCTTAGGGAAGATTAAAAATAGATGTGATACATGGGTAGAATAAATTTGGGGTGGATAAGTGATTAAGATGCATGGGAAGAAGCGTAATTAAATATTTAATACTTAATTACTCATGGGTAAGATGTGATGGGATGAATTAAATTTAGAGTAGGTGATTAAATCACAAATTGGAAAACTATCCCAAGGGGATAGTTGGTGATGTAAACGTGCCCTAGGTTACCTAGGCAAGTAAACGGATGAGAAGGGACACTAAATTGGGTAACCAATTTTAGGTGTCTACATTTTGCCCCTTTTTGTCAAGTAACTTGCGATAAGCAAGGTTATGAGACAAAAACATGGAGATGGAAGAAGAGAAGAATTTGTGGTGATGTGATCCCCCTCAAACTAGGGATGGGATGGATGATAGAACAGATGATCCCGAGTTTGAAAGAGGTAGATAAAAATGCAGATGCCCCACTTGGATATGGAGTAGAACCTGATCATTGAGGATGCATTAAAAATAAACAAAAGGGCAGCAACCTAAGGAACTCACATTGGTAGGGAAAACTAGCCGGTCTCCTCATGAGACGACGTTAGTGCCTACAGACCCGCGAGTGTAAGGAGAACTGCAAAATAGCCAACATCTAAAGAGAGACACATTGGTAGGGACAACTAGACGGTCTATAAGTCAGACGACGTTAGTGCCTACAGACCCGCGTAACTCTAAGCGGCTAAACAAAAAGCGAGTGCTCCACGCAAAGGGAACAAACTCGAAATAGATGATGATATCGAAAATATGTGCCGAAAGACAACATGTAGCGCACAATAATGATCAGATAGACCAGCCAAGCATCAACACTATGGCAAAGAGATTAGCAGATGGAAGCAAACGACGTGGAGAAGCGATACCGCAATCCACGGGCAAAAATGAGTATAAATCGATAGACTGATAGATGATGATATAGACATAGACTGATAGATGATGAATAGACGTGATTGGATAGATATAGACTGATAGATGATAGAAATAGATGTGATTAGATAGATTGAAATGTGGATAGAATAGATGTGATTGGATAGATATAGATTGATAGATGATAGATGGATGTGATTAGATAGATTGAAATGTGGATAGAATAGATGTGATTGGATAGATATAGATTGATAGATGATAGATGGATGTGGTTAGATAGATTGATTTAATTTTGATAGATGATGGGAGGTATCTTGGATGGACATAGCTTTTAAATATTTTGATGGATAGATAGATAGATGCGTTTGATGTATAGATGGATGTAATTTTAATGAGAAATGAATAAAGATAGATGTTTTGATAGATAAGAGGAATGTTGATAGAAGATAGATTTTGATTGAATTAACATGTGAAATGTCAATTCAACAGGATGCAAGACAAAGAAATGGAGAATGCTTATTGTAAGAGCAAAAGATGAAAGCAGAAATAACCGTGACTTAGAAGAGAAGACACTCGGAAAAGAAGGGAAATGATAAGTCGGACTTCCAACCGACCATAGAGAAGATCCAGATAAGAAACCGAAAGACCAAGCATACAAGGCCCTATATAAGATTAAAATAAACCTGACACTAACTAGTCGCAAACCAGATCTAGGATAGAAATGGAAAGAAAAGAAAGTAAGTATCTTGTCGGAACCTACAAGGGACAGAATACATGTCCATGATAGGAAAATAGGATTCTCCATATGATCGACAAAAGGTCTAAAATCTCACTTCATGATTTGGGACAGTAAAAGCAAACCGATCAATGTGGGAAGTTTGCTTGATATGGAAAGACCGATCGATGCGGGAAGTCTTTCGCTGATGCTAACAAGTGTATAAACCGACCGAAGGCTGATTGATTACAAGAAGCCTTGAATATTTTTTTGAGAAACAAATTGGCCCTTCAAGGGAGCGGTCGTATTTTGAAATTTGTATGATAGCCATCCTTCGAGGGTATGGTCTATTTGCTTTTGATTCACTTGACAATGTATGGATAGCTGTCCTTCGAGGGACTCACCATCTTTTCGATAAGCATTTTTTTTTTTTTTTTTTTTTTTTTTGAAACTCTTTGGAAGAAGTTTGAGTTTAGACCTAGATAGATCAGATGAAGGGGAGGAGAACATGGAAGAACATGTACTCATGCCCCGAGCAGATCCGATTAAGATAAGTACTTGGGACAGATGAAGTGGTGATTAAGGTATTCCTACCATGAGGAGGAACATATCCAAAAGAAACGTGCAATGAGTAGAGCCGCGATACTCATATTTAAGGTAAACGAGGCAATAGGCGGAGAACCACACAATTTCAAATCACCACGAAAGTAGATGACTGGTTATTAGGACAGATGGAAGATCTGAGTTGCGACTAGATTTGTGTAAGAGAGATTTTAACAATAGAAGGGCCGTAAATGCAAGGCATTAAGAGGTTCTGCTTCAGGGATACCATCCATGGAAGACAAACGATAAGCCCCAGACCCATATTTATGAGTGATAATGTAGGGACCCATCCAGTTGGGAGCAAACTTACCACGTTGACTCCTTTCGAGTGTAGTGACATTTTGATTTTCCTTAAGAACAAGGTCACCAATTTTGAAGTCACGGTGTTGCACATGCTTGTTGAAGCACGCTGACACGCCGAGATAGACTTGATGATGCTCAAGAGCGTTGAGACGCCGCTCATCTAATAATTCAAGTTGAGCTAGACGATTTTGACGATAATCCTCATCAGAGACAAATTCTCTGAGAGAAACACGGAGAGATGGGATTTGGACCTCCAAAGGAAGGACGGCCTCAGACCCATAGACGAGAGAGAAGGGAGTAGCACCAGTAGGAGTACGAATGCTAGTCCGATAAGCCCAGAGAGCGAAAGGGATATGTAGATGCCAATCCCTACCAGCTCGACTAGTTACCTTTGCGAGGATATTACGCAAAGTTTTATTGGAAGCTTCGCCCACCATTAGCTTGAGGATAGTATGGAGAAGAAAACCGAGCTTGATATTGAAAGCGTTGCAGAGATTTTGCAAATCGACGTTCTTGAAGGATTTACCATTATCTGTGATGAGCTTGTGTGGAACGCCAAAGCGACAAATGATGTGTTGATAGACAAAATCAACTATGGGTTTAGCCTTTGTGAAGAAAGAGGGATAGCTTCTACCCACTTAGTAAAGTACTGGGCAAGGCGTAATGATAGAATGATGACGCTGTGAAGAACGGGGATTGATGAGACCAATAAGATCAAGGCCCCATTGTGAAAAAGGCCACAAATCCGCCGCAGTCGCAAAGCCCGACTAGGACGTGCGTGAGATTGGAATGTTGCCGACACTGACGCATTTCTTAGTGTATTCACAACAATCTTGATTAAGAGAAGGCCAATAATATCCCAAACGTAAGATGCGCTTAGCCACACTTAAACCACTAAAATGTCCACCATGATACCGTCATGGACCTCCCGAATAGCTTTAGATGATTCATGGGTTTTGAGGCATCGAAGCAAAATACCATCAAAGCCGCGCTTGTAAAGAATCCCGCCTAGATAGAATAGCGATTAGCGCGCTGGACAAAAGACCTTCTACCATGGAAGTCGATCTCGGAGGAAGCACCGAATGAGATAGATAATCAACTATCTGTTGATACCACTCATCCTGAGTATGGGTTATGACAGCATTGATCGAAGTTAGCTGTTGAAGATAAGATGGTTGATCTAATCGTTGCACAGCCACATAAAGACGCGAGTCTTCAGTAAAAGGCGGGATAAGGGATGCTAATGAGGCCATGGTATCCGCGAATCGATTTGCAGTACGAGGAATGGATTGGATGGTGAACTTATCGAAAGATTGGAGTTGGGCAAGAACAATGTCGCGATATTTTTGAAGGATATCATTCTTGCATTGATAGACACCCGTGACCTGATTAACGATGAGTTCAGAATCACCAAAGATGTCAATACGACGAGCGCCGAGATTAATGGCATTTTGAAGTCCTAAGACAAGAGCTTCAGACTCACCATATTATTGGTGCACTCAAAGTTCAATTTGTGCGCGATCGGGATAGGCGTACTCCCAAGGAGGAATCATCACGAAACCCGCACCTCCTCTTGCCGGCATTTGGATCCATCAAAGAAGAGCTTTACTTTAAATGGAGATAGACCAAAATCGATTTGTTGAATAAATTCATCGGGAATTGAGCAAGGGGGTCTTGAGTGTCCTAAGAGGAGCACTAGCTAGTTGATCTCGCAATAACCCGACCCTTGATAGCCTTTCATGGATAAATTCGAGGTCAAATTCACCCACATGAGCATAAGCCAACGAGTGATGCGATCATTGTGATAAGGTTTTGCATGAATTGTCTTGAGGGGATTGACATTTGTGACGATGTAAGTTTTGTGATTAAGAAGATAATGACGAAGCTTAGAAGTTGCAAAGAAGAGAGCGCAACATAGTTTTTCAGCCCCGGAGTAACGTGTCTCATACTCATGGAGGGTGCGACTGATGTAATAGACAGCTTGTTCTTTACCACAAGTGTCCCGATGCGAAATCATGGCTCCCAGAGCATGGTCACCACAGAGATATAAAGATAGAAAGGCTCCTCGCGTGGAGGTGTAAGCACTCAAGGAGAAAGAAGATAAGCTTTGAGATCATCAAAGGCCTTTTGGCAATGCTCATCCCATTTGAAATGAACATTCTTACGGAGAAGATGGTGAAAAGGTTGACAACGGTCCGACAATTGGGAGATAAAACGACGACCGATCAAGACGCCCTCGAGATCATGGAGTTGCTTTAAGTTAGACGGGGGAGGCATCTCAAGGATGGCTTTTATTTTTACGGGGTCCACTTCAATACCCCTGATGGAAATGATAAACCCTAAAAGTTTACCAGTGAGGACGCCAAACACGCATTTAGATGGATTTAGACGAAGACAAAAGCGGATAAGCCTCTCAAAGAGAGGTGCAAGGATGAAAAGATGCTCCTGACGACGTTTGGATTTGCCGAGGAGATCGTCAACGTAATCCTCTACAGTTTTGTGTAAAAGATCATGGAAGATGTAGGTCATTGCTCGTTGATAAGTTCGTCCGCGTTCTTAAGACCGAAGGGCATGACACGATAGCAAAAGGTCCCCCAAGGAGTTATGAAGGAAGTCTTATGCTGGTCTTCTGGTGCGATGAGGATTTGATTATATCCAGAGAAACCATCCATAAGAGAAAGCATTTCATGACCCGCAGTTAAATCTACGAGTTGGTCGATATTAGGAAGAGGAAAATCATCCTTTGGACAGGCCAGATTAAGATCCCGTAAGTCGGTACAAATTCGAATCTTCCCAAAGAGCCTTAGTTATCGGTATTACATCGACACCCATCATGGATAATCGATGGGTCGATGAAGTTAGCCGAGAGCAAGCGCTGTAATTCTTCTTTAACAAGAAGGGCTACTCTAGGGTGCATTTTACGTAATTTTTGCTTGACTGGTTTGATGTTGGGAAGGGTAACGATATTGTGGACTACAATATCGGGATCGAGTCCTGGCATATCCTCGTATGACCAAGCAAAGGCTTGACGATGTTTGGAAAGAAAAGTAGTAAAGTCCCCAATTTCTTGTGGATTAAGGGATGGCCGACCTTAATGATGCGAGGGTCTTCAGAAGTCCCTATATTAAGGTCAATAGTGGCTTCGTTGAGAAGGGTAGACGTGTCAGAAGGAATGGTTTTGGGAAGGTATGAATCCTCTGCCCCTAGATAGGTGAGGACAGAGTCGTCATCCGCACAGTGGATAGTGTTGATAGTAGGAGAGTCGTCTCCAACTATCTCAGGGAAGATTAATGGTATAGAAGCAGACCGATTGTTAGTCTCATAGACTAAAGGTCCCAAGGAAATGGTATTGATCAAAAAAAAAAGTTAGGTGGGATGGAAATGTCATCGTCCACATCAAGTGATGCTTCGGATTTGGTGGGGGAAGATGGTTCTTCAGTAGGAAGAGGCTCATCAAGAATAGTGACAGTGGCTTTTGAAATGGGTTTAAATCCCAAACCAAACTTTTGGTGTGGCATGAGAGTAGGAATGGATTTGAGGTCATGTATACCTTGTTCATATTTTCCAAGGCCAAAACCTTTCCACGCGCATCGATATAGATAAGTTTTTGCAAACGTGGGATTCTGTAGATAATCAAACCCTGTTAGGTAAGGTTTGGCTCTAGGAGGAGAATCCGGACAATAATGAGGTGTATCAAGACCACCGTAGATGAAATTGGTCTGTTGATTGGGCAAACCAATGGTAACGATGCGACCGAGACCTGATTGATATTCAGGTTGCTTGTCGGGTCTACCATACTCATTAGGTTTGAGATGGGCATCGAAAGAAAAGAGAGGAAGCTCTCCTAGTGAGAAACGCTGCAATGTCTCTTCCAGATTTCGCAAATCTGGTAGTTTGGTTGCAGGTATGGAAGAAGATGAAGCCCCATCTGGAGAAGATGCATTTTCTTTTAAAGGGCAGACTTGGGTCATGTCGCATTGCGCAGAAGGAAAAGGATCTCCTGGATGGGTGTAGATTTTGCCCTCATATTGATATTTTAGGCATCGATGGAGGGTGGATGGGACACAATGCATTGCGCGAACCCAGGAGCGTCCAAGGATCATGTTATAGTGGAATTTTCCTTCGACAATATAGAAGAGTTCATGGAGCAGCTTTTTACCTACTCGGATGGGTAAGACCACAGTTCCTAGAGTGACTGCTAGCTGATCGTTAAATGATCGAAGGGCGAAAGGCGGAGGTGACACCACATTCTTAGGTAACTTAAGTTGTTCGAATGTGTGGGAAGAGATGACGTTGAGAGCAGCTCCACTATCGATCATAACACGTTTTAAGGCAGTGTTATTGACTTGGACTGTGATGAAGAGAGGAGCCTCCAAATCCTCTGAAGAAAGATGAGGAATTTCTGAATCCTCAAAAGAAATGGCGGTCGATGGACCATTCAATCCAACAACCCACTCGAAGGGCTGGGGCTCATCGGAATTTACTGCGATGCGACGCAGATCATCGATTAGAGCCTGGCGATGTTGTGGAGAGGATTGGATGAGGTCAAAAAGAGACATTTTGACCGGAGCTTGGGTGAGTTGCTTCATGACACTCTCCTCAACGGATACGGGAACTTGAGTCCGAGGTGCAGCACGAATGGAGACCTTGGGTCGTGGGGCTGATGAGGAAGGAGACACGCCTTCAGGGGCTGCAGAAATGACAACCCGTGGTCTAGATGTTGGAGATGAAGATGGGTTATGATAATGTTGGGTTCTAGTGGCGATATGGATTGTGTCAATTTGGGAAGGAGGGAGATCAAGTGGAGTGGAACCACTAGAGGTCTGAATGGATGGTTGAGGTTCGGATGAGGCTAGGGTAACAGGAGGTACTTGTTCCTCCTCCAACAAGAGGTCACTTTCTTCCGTAAGGTTCTGACAACGGGCTCAAGAGCTTTACATCCTTCGTTGTCATGACCGGAGTACGGTGGTAAGCACAAATCGATCGAGTTAAACCGTAGGTTTCACTCCTTTGGGGTTATAAGGCTTAATCGGAGGAAGGGTTATGGTCAAGATTGGATAAGTTGATGAAGGATTTCGTGTAGAATCCGGTAGACGAAGATGAGGATAGAGATATGGAGATGGTTCTTTTACCTTAACCGATCACGGGTAAAAGAACTTGCATGTTAGGTTTAACGGTCTTTTAGGGATCCTCTTATTTGTTTGGACATTTGGAGGAGCATTCTTGGGTGCTTGGGATGGGAGTAAATGAGACATGATTGACTTTGGTGGAGGAGGAGCCCCTAAAATAGATTTTGAGGAGGATGGAGATGTGATAAATTTTGTGGTTTTGGAGACAAAGGGGTTGTTTAGTTGAATTTACGGATGATTTAGATAATGTCGGTTTAGAAGAGGAAGAAGCCCCAAATAGGTGAAATTGGAGGAAGATAGGGTGTCTTGATTTTTGGTAACAAAGATGAGGATTTTGATAGAAGAAGTGGCATCTTTTTGGTAGGTAAGTCTACTTTTAGGGATGTTGATGAAGAAGAAGATGATGACTTTGATAGGTGTGTAGAAGAAGATGCCTTCTCAATGGGCAAATCTAATCGCTTATGAGGCGTGGAGAGAGATTTTTGTGGAAGAACACCGAGAGTTTTGATGGTCCGAAATATGGGCTTCCCCTTTTCGTGGATGGTGACAACTTCAACGTCATAAGGTGATTGTAACTTTTTTGGAGGAAGCAAATGGGGAGATATTGATGGTATAATGTTAGATTTTGGTTGTCGCGGTTTAGGTTGAGGAATCGAGTGTGCAGGTGTTGGTGTTACTTCTTTTGATTTTTCCTGAATAGGTGAAGTAGTATTAGTGATGGAAGAAGTAAGTGATGAAGAAGTTCCTTGCGAAGGGACCACTTTTGGTGTAGTGATCATGGGTGGAACTACTATAGGAAAAGAGATAGGAAGAGTCAAAGTTGAGGACACTTTCGCCGAAGTCAAGCACGATTATAGGGATGTTTATCAAGGGCATAGTTGTAGCCGGAATGGGAGCAGCAGAAGTAGATGTGTCTGAAGTGGAAACTCGAAGGGATGTAATTGCCTCGAGCATTGAAAGGATGTCTGATGATGAGACAGATGAGGAAGACACTGTCTCGGGTATGGATGGGAGATCGGACAAAGGAGCGGAGAGAGATGACTCCGTGTTTAGCAATGTAGGAATATCCAAAGATGGGTTATCTGAGGATGGAGGAATTCCAGTGATTGGTGAAGTGGAAGAGGGTTCTGATTCGATTGCTGCGTTTGTAGATGATGTGGTTTCAGAAGCGGATTCTTCAGTAGAAATGAAGTTGATAGTGTGGGTGTTTGGTTTTTGAGATTCTGAAGAATTATGATTTGGGGCATGATTGGGGAAGGGTTGTTTGAAAACGTCCAGCGCTTGATTTGGGGGAGCATTTGGGTTATCCAGAATAAGCTCGCCTTTATCAATGAATTTTTGGACAAGATTTTTGAAAGTCTGACATCGTTCGATGTCATGACCCTTGGTTCTATGATAGTGGCAAAATCGCTCTCGTACTCACAAAGGACGCTCGACTTTCATCAATATTCTAATGGGTGGAAGTTCGATCATGCGAACTTCCAACATTTTTCCTAAGATGGAGGCATATGATTCCCCAATGGAGCGAAGGATCGAGATGATGAAGCCCCTTTTCGAGCGTGATGAAGGGTCTCTTCGTGGTGGTTGATTAGGAGTACTATCGGTTCTCGATGTTTTTAATACGATAGCATTGGTGGACCCTTGATTCTTATCTTTAGGAGGAAAAGAATTTGGTTTGGTGAACCGAGAGAAATCGGGTTTAGATTTGGAGCGAAGTTTTAGTTTTCTTGTTCAATGGCACGAGATTCGAGCTCATGCGTGCTATTGTGAAGGCTTCTTCGAAGGTGTGGAAAGTTTGGATTCTTAACGTGGAAGAAATGTGACTAGCGCAAGATCGGGTGAACAGCTCGATCTGTTGTGATTGAGGAAGAGAGAAGGACAATTGGTTGATTATCCCTCTCCAACGAGCGACAAAGTCTCGCAATAGACTCATCGCCAAATTGGCGAATGTCAGAAAGATCTCGTGATTGAGATCTTATGGGCAATATTTATTGAGAAGTTCTCAACAAACATTTGGGCCAATCGAGAGAAAGAAAATAATGAATGTTGAGGAATATTATTGTATTTACCCAAAGCGGGACCCGCTAGAGACATAGGAAAGGTACGGAGCATGAGCTCCCGATCTTGGACAATGAGGTAGCAAGCATGTTTGAATGCTCGCAGATGTTGTGGGGGTCTTCCGACTATGAAATTTTGAGAATTTGGGAAGTTCCCATTGGGGAGGATAAGGCTTAAAAGCCACCGAAGGATGAATGGGTTCATTGCATACTTCTTCAAAGGAGTATGAAGGGCGGGCTCCTTTTGTGGAGGCTTCCAAGTCTGCAATTTTCTTGAAGAGAAATTGAACCACATCCGATTGGGGAGGAGGTACATTGGTTTGTCCTATATGAGAAGCAAGTAGTGGGTGTTGTTGAGGTGTCGATGGGGGATTCATCTGTTGTTGGATAGGATGATAAGAGGAATAACCAGTGTGTTCGGTGACACCGGTGGGGTATACATTGTGAGGCAGCTTGCGTGATAAAGGCAGTCGCGAGATAATAAGTGGTTGAGCAAATAAAGGTTGGGTGACGGATGGAGCCTGTGATTGGTGGACTCCTATGTTGGTTGATTGGATCGGGATAGATTGAGGAATATGAGTGTTGGTTGGATTGGTCATGTTGGGGAACAAGACCTCAAAGGGGCCTTCTATTGCTGAATTAGGTATCAAGGGTGCCGATACTAGAGGATGGGCGAATGTCACAGTAGCTGGAATATTGGAAGAAAGACCCCAGAGGAGGACGAGAAGTAGGAGCCAACCGCCTATTCGGAGGGGGTTGGCTCATGAAGAGGTATTGACCTTGAGAAACGATAGAGGGGCATAATCGAATCGACGGCAATGTGCGGATGTGCGCATTTAATTTACTATAAAGAAAGGGCGTAAGACCTCTCTTAAATGGGTGTGGAATAGTCGAGGTAGCTGCAGTGTTAGGGATAGGTAAGACTAATTGAGAATTAGTCGACATGGTAGTGGAAGAGAAAAGGGAGGCATAGGGGCCTCACCCTTCTCCGTGGCTCGAGGCAAGAGAGATGGTGCAAACCGCGCTCTAAAGAGGCCTCGGGATGATCCGCGAGGATAATTGTACACTTGTCGGATTGGTGGGTCTTGGCCGATATTTGGATCGACTTGTGTACTAGATAGTCCATGAGGGCTACCGGATTGCGATCAAGGAGAGCCGAAATTCAGATCCCCGCGAGGAATAGACTCGAGTCGAAGATATTTCGATGGACTAGGAGAAGCCGGACGTGATGGGATTGTTTTGGCTTGATGGAAAGGATTATACGACCATGAGGGGGAACCCACTAACAAAGTGGTCCCGAGGAAGATTGAGGGGTGCCAAACATCCACGCCGGTGGTGATTTCGGAGGAAGAAGGAACCGTTGGGCCATTTTCCTAGATTGTGAACGGGTGATAGCCGCCATAAACAAGCAAGAAAGAAGATTGTCTTAACTAATGCACAAATAGTTCAAGCAACAAGCAAGTGATTATCTCCTTTAAATTTTGATGCTTTTAAGAAATGAAAATGTTAGGGAAGGCTTTTTAGAACAGAACTACTCGATAGCCAAACTAGGGATGGTTTGGGTAATGTTTGGTGAGGAGTCCCAAGGCACTTCAAGAAAAGACCTAAGTACGTGGCTTGATATAGGGGCCTACCCCGCACTTCACACACCGCCGCGATAAGGGAGTCGGGTGCTTTGCCAATATATACCAAAATCTTTCGTGAATTTATAGCTGCCCGAGTACCGCGTAGGCTCTTCCTCTTGGATATCACTTCCAAGTAGGCGAGGCCAGGAAGGAGTTTTGTTTAGATGCTTTATACCTAGTGATTTTGGCTTTGTGTGCAAGGGTGAAAATAAAAATCAAATAGTGTCACTACCGATTTTGATCAATTTTCCAACCTAATTAACACTAGATGACAAAGCATGCAAAGAATGAAAAAGAAAGGGTTCTTTTAAGCACTTAAAACGAAATGTTTGATTTCGATGAAGACAATTCAAACAAGTTCTTTCCCAAATGCGATTAGGTTCTTTTTAAGCACCAAAAACTGAAGTGTTTGGATGTGATAAACAACCAACAAAGAAAACCTAAAAAGGAGAAAACACCGAAAAAGAGGAATACCTGTAGTTTTAGCTCTCCAAGGTGTGTGGACTTCAAAAAGCGCGTTGTTGAGCTCTTCCCCTCGAACAATCCCACGAACAAGCAAAGTGCTCCGCAAGAAAGGATCAAGCAAACAACAAACAAGATCCGGAAAGATACATCCAGATAATGATAAACGAAAAAATTTCTATTTTAAGAAAATAGAAAAATTTCCAGATAATGATTTCGCCTAAAAAGCAAGATTGAAATGATGAACAGAAATGCTCAAATAGGACTGATAGAAATCAGTGAAGAAAAGGAACAAAGTTCAAAACTAGAAAAGAAATGAACTTACCAATAAAGGACTTTGGTTCGGTCCCACCGGGCGTGCCAGAATGTAGATCAAGAATTTCGTGCTTGTTACCTGTCCAAGTTAATGTACCAAACTAAACACAAAAACCCTGAAAAACTCCAATGAAATTGATACCTGATGAAGATGTAGATGGATGAGGAAGCCAATGTAGATAAGACGGGCGCACACAAGCAATTCGCACAATAGATCCGAATAACCTGTAAAACACCGATGCTTGACAGAAAAAGACCACGTTAAAAGATATTTTAGTGGACTGCCCGAGAAGCGGGTCCGAGAAGCGATAAGCTTCCTCGGCGGATGTCAGTCCACGTTTTCAATAAAGAAAGGAAGCATACATGATAAAAGATGTAAATAAAGACTAGATTTTCTGATTGCAGTAATAAGACAGAATCTAAACAGCAGACAGACAGTACAGAAAACAGGGAACTATGAAATAAAAGCTGGATTTGTGTTACCTGTATCCTTTTACCTATATCGCAGAGAAAATCGGCGCCGCTTTTTAAAATCGGCGCGCCGATCGATACGGTCGGGCGCCGATCGAGACGATCGCGGCGCCGATCGGGTCAATCGGCGCCGATCGAGGCGATCGATCACCGTGGATCAGGCGATAAGATTCGGGAATTAGAAGACGAATGTGGTCTCATTGGATGAGCCGAAGTTGGCGAGACACGGAACAGAGTCACCAGATGATGATGGTGGTGCGATGCTGATATGACAGGACAGAGTAAGTAACGGTGCTCCTCTCAGGATTGATTCGGACAGATCTCGCCCTAATTTGATACACTTGATGTCAAGATCTCTCGACCGTATCTCTCTCTCTCTCGCTCGTGCGTGCAAGTGCTCCTTTTTTCGCTTGTTCGCTTTTTCGCTCTTGCTCCGATCTCTTTCGGTTCGATTTTTCCGCGCTTAGAACTGAGTTCTGGACTTGCTTTTATAATCGGCGCCGCTCCTAGAAAATCGGCGCCGACCATATGGGTCGGCGCCGATCGCGGAGAAGACTCCCGAGATGGCTAAAAATGATCGATTCGAGAAAAATAAGACTCATCCCGACTACGGGAAAATATCCCGCTTAGGGAAGATTAAAAATAGATGTGATACATGGGTAGAATAAATTTGGGGTGGATAAGTGATTAAGATGCATGGGAAGAAGCGTAATTAAATATTTAATACTTAATTACTCATGGGTAAGATGTGATGGGATGAATTAAATTTAGAGTAGGTGATTAAATCACAAATTGGAAAACTATCCCAAGGGGATAGTTGGTGATGTAAACGTGCCCTAGGTTACCTAGGCAAGTAAACGGATGAGAAGGGACACTAAATTGGGTAACCAATTTTAGGTGTCTACTGAGAAGAAACAAGATAGAACATGAGACAGGGGAAGAACATCCACAATACAAAGAGGAGGAACCTTTAGAAGAAGAAGACACAAACCAAGTCACAATCCAACAACAACTCAGTAACTTAAGCTGACAACTAGCTTTGCTTACTTTCTAAGTACAAAAAGACACAAACAAGAACGTTCAAAAGTCAAAGCCTAAGTTTAGGATCCATTAACTCCATCGAGAAAACCAAGGAGAAGAAGACACAGGGTATCATCATGTACACATCCCCACTTCTCCCACTAAAGAACAATTTCTCACACAAGAAGTACAATCTATGAAAGCAACGCTTGCGAGCATACAAGAAAGCAATATAGGGAGTATTAAGAAATACCAATACGAAGAACTATGCCCCTATCCTTTTGACAAGACAATGACCCTTCAACCCTTTCCAAAGAAATTTGATATGCCAAAGTTTGGCAAATACAAAGGAAAGGAGACCCAAGGGATCATGTTAAAGATTTCTACATGGCATGTCAAGAGGTGTCTTATAGTGATAATTACCTCATCAGACTTTTTCCTAAGAGTCTAGGAGGTCAAGCATTGGAATGGTTTACGCGCTTACCACGAGGATCAATTTTCACCTGGCCAGAATTGGCGGAAAGATTCGTGCGTCATTTCTCGTATAACATAGAGAGTGATGTCACCATGGCAGACTTGTGTGGCACAAAACAACGCCCAAATGAGACCTTCGCCAGCTTCCTCCAACGATGGAGAGGGATAGCTAGTCACTTCCCTTGCGCTTTCCCTGAGAAGCAGTTGGTCAGTATTTTCATCCCTAATCTCAACCCAGATATAGCTTTCCACCTCCAAATGCATTGTGTCCGCACCTTTGAGGAGGTTATCGAGAAAGGGATTCAAATAGAAAAGGCTCTCATTGCCAAAGGCACCCTCAAAACCCAATCTAAAGACAACCAAAGTGTCAAACCCGTTGAAAATCCGAAGATCTTTAACAAAAACAAAAATGTGGTGGGAGACGGAATCACTGATTCCAAACGTGTTCAAACGGTCCAAACTAGTCAACCTTTTAAACTGACCAAGGGCCCAATTCAACCACCACCAAAGCGACGAACATTCACCTCCCTCAATGAACCATTGTCTGTCATACTAAAATAGTTGGATGCGGCCCACATGATGACCTATCCTACAACGCAACCGTTTGATGACAACACTCCTAAACCTTCATGGTATAAGGAGCATGAATACTGTGAAATGCATCGCATTAAAGGTCATAAAACAGACAAATGTTTGCGACTTCGCCACTATATTCAAGACCTCATTGACAACGGGGAGATAGAGGTGGATAACCCTAGCCACATGCAAACACCTAATGAGAAAATGGGGATTTATAAGGAACCATTCCCCAAGCATGATAAGTCGGAAAAGGCAAAACCGGATCGGGGAGAGTCATCCCAAACCTATAAAGCCACGAATTACTTGTATACCAAGAGAGATAACAATCATTACGATTCACTTATCGGATGTATTCGCTCCCTACTGACCGTGTCAATACCATCCGGATCAAGGGAAAGGACTGCGCTGTGGTAACAAGGTGTGCCCACCTCGTGATTCCAGAACCCTCTCTATTGACCCCGCAAACTGGTAAATATAACCTTTTAGAACAACTTGAGAAGACACCTGCTAAGATCTCGATCTTAGATCTTCTCAAGATATCCAATGTGCATAAGGACATTTTGTATCAAACTCTTTAGGGGTTGGGAGTGCCTTTAGAAGTCGATCCTGCATACCTTCAAGCCATGGTGGCAAATATTGCACCCAGTGAGCATCTCACTTTCAACCATAGGGAGGTCCCTACCGAGAATCCTACACATAATCTTCCCTTATACATTGAGGTAGTTGTTACCCGCAGGAAAATCAAACGGGTGCTTGCGGATAACGAGATCTGGATTGAACATGCACGCTTAAATTAGTCAAATAATTAGGACATATGGAAGAATACCTTGAGTCCCATATCATCACTATCACCGCATACAACAACGCAGAAAAGAGAATCAAGCGAGGCACCATTACACTGCCAATGGAGGTGGGCCCCACTTTCCATCAGACAAAGTTTCACGTCTTAGACTTGGAACTTCCATATAATATGCTTCTAGGCTGACCATGGATCCATGCCATGTAAGCAGTGCCATCAACATTTCATCAATGCATCAAGCTGAAGCATGAGGGACATACAGGAACAATACTAGGAGACTCAGAGCCCTTTACTCATTGTAGAGCTCTTAATATCTTTGCACGAAAGGATACATACGCATGTTCCTCCTGAGATATAGCTATCCCTCTTCATTCTGAGGCCATGGAATCTCGAGTAGATTCAAATTCTCTTAGTTCTTGCACTCATAGGGCATCTACTTCAACATCTCCATTTAATTCATGGGAGATGAAAATTCTGGAATATGGTTGTGGGGAGTATAATGTACAACAAGCACTCTTGGTTTCTGACCTCTCCTTGTCGCCCAAGACTAGAGGTCAACCCAACTACTGCTTCAGGAGACCTAGAGAGGAACATACTATTGGGTCGTTCCTACCTGGAGGCTTGTTAGCTGAGGAAAAATTACTTGATCCACCTACTACTTGGGTCCCTGAGGACACTCAGCCATCTTGTTATCAAACCCTAGAATATGAAAAATCTAGCAGAATGATGTACTCCATGGGCTACAAAGGCCTAGGATGTGGGAGGAATGAACAAGGACAAAGAGAACCAGTCCCTCTTCCACATTTCAAAACAGAAAGATATGGCATTGGGATTCACCCTTATGGAGCACACCCCAACGATCAAGATGCGACTTGTTCTGAGCATGAGGATAGCTCCGATTATCTAGACAAACGGTGATACTGATTCTTGTTGTAGCCAATATGAAAATCTGGCCTCCACGAACCTTTTCATGAATAATGTTGTCCTAACCATCACCCCCAATGAACCAACCCTTGACCTTGTATACCCCTCCCTTGTTGAATGGGACCAACAACGTCACGTGCCACTAGATTTATTCGAGAATGACGAGGCTATTGTAGAGTTCATGGGCATAAGGGATAAAATTCCCATTGGAGATCACAATAAGGGTTTCTTTATCGACTTAGAAACCTGCGCCTACTTCGGCGAGGAGGCTGAACTTTGTGGTCAGCAAAATTTAAAGAAAAGTGAGGGCAAGAGTTCTAAAGAAAAGCCTCGGCAAAAATCAAAGTCCAAGTCACATAGTGAAAACCTCTTTGAGGCATTAGCTAACAAACAAATAAGAAAATCAAAGGACAAAAAAAGTGACCACGCCAAGGATGAAAATCTCGTAGATACATCCTTGGATGAAGATCTCAACCTACCTCCCGATCCCACGCGTATGGAGGATTTATCAAAATTGTTAGTTGAAGAAACCATTGATGTCAATATTGGTACTGAAGAAGATCCCAAGATAGTAAAATTGGGAGCATCACTCTTAGCTAGAGAACAAAAGACGTTCACTATGCTACTGCGAGAGTTTATTGATGTGTTCGCATGGTCTTACAAAGACATGCCCGGCTTAGATCCAACTTTGGTCGTGCATAACTTGGTTGTGCACGCAGACGCTAAACCTATCAAACAGAAGCTTTGAAAGATGCACCCAAGAGTGGCCTTGTTAGTTAAAGAAGAGTTGGAAAGGTTGCTTGCAGCAGGATTCATCAGGCCAATTGATTATTCTGAATGGATATCAAACATTGTTCCTGTCCAGAAGAAACCTATTGGTATCTGAATTTGCATAGATTTTAGGGACATCAATAAAGCTTGCCCTAAAGATGACTTTCTGTTGCCCAACATTGACATGATTGTTGACTTAACCGCAGGGTATGAAATGCTATCACTTATGGATGGCTTTTCGGGTTATAATCAAATTAAGATCGCTAAGGAAGACCAACACAAAACAGCTTTCACAACTCCTTGGGGCACCTTCTGTTATCAGGTGATGCCATTCGGCCTTAAGAATGCGGGAGCAACTTATCAGCGGGCCATGACAGTAATATTTCATGATATGATTCATGACATCATGGAAGACTATGTAGACGACATCCTGGGAAAGTCCAAAACAAGAGAGGAACATCCTATCATTTTGCGGCGTATCTTTGAACGCCTACGTGAATACAAAGTCAGGCTAAATCCAAAGAAGTGTGTCTTTGGTGTGCTATCTGGGAAACTATTAGGCTTCATCGTGTCAAGACGAGGTATTGAGGTAGACCCTGCTAAAGTATCTGCCATCACAGAAATGCCTCCACCTGAGAATATCAAGCAACTGCGTAGCTTGCAAGGGAAAATTCAAGCCATTCGCTACTTTATCTCCCAGCTTGCAGATAAATGTCACTCATTCACTCATTTGCTTAAGAAGGACATCACTTTCATCTAGGGACCTGAGCAACAACAAGCCTTTGCTTTGCTTAAACAGTACCTGGCTAATCCACCTGTCCTCATGCCTCCCACTCAGGAGAACCACTTTTGCTCTATATTTCCGCTACGCAATATGCTATTGGTGCACTGCTCACCCAATATGACCTTAGCCATAAAGAGAAAGCAGTGTACTATCTGAGTCGCACCCTCATCACCTATGAATGTAATTATCCTCAGATTGAGAAGGCTTGCTTGGCTATTGTTTTTACCTTTCAGAAACTTCACCATTACCTGTTAAATACTAAGACCAAGCTCATATCCAAGGTCGACCCACTCAAGTATTTGTTGTCCAAACCCGCCCTCACAGGTAGAATGGCTAATTGGATCATTCTACTTAGTGAGTTTGATATAGAATTTGTCCATCAAAAATCAATTAAAGAACAAGTACTTGACCGAATGCTAGCGGAAGCACATTTACAAAGCATAGAACCTTTGAGTCTCGATCTGCCAGATGCATCTTTGCTCTACATTGAAGAATCTGTCGTATGGAAGATACATTTTGATGGATCTTTTACGTTTCATGGTTCAGGTGCAGGAGTGGTCCTTATTACTCCTTCAGGTGATCCTATACCATAGGCTTTCCACCTAGCCTTCCCTTGCATGAACAACATTGCGGAATATGAAGCACTCATTGCAGGGATGAAGCTAGCCATCAAGTGGAATATTCAACATGTGAAGGTTGTAGGTGATTCTGACTAATCATCAAACAGGTTAATGATGAGTATAAAGTTAAGGATGACAAGCTCATACCTTATAAGAAGTTGGTGGAAACTCTGAAGGAGTATTTTGTGCGCATTACCTTTGAGCAAATCCCAAGAGTGCATAATAGATCAGCAGATGCTATGGCAACGGTGGGATCTATGCTTCATATTCCACCAGGGAACAATGATATGCCATTCTTCATAGAAAATCTCGCCAGACCGCGTATGACATGCGAGAATCTTGCTTGGCTTGTGAGGTTGTTGGTCCCCATTCACCATGGTATGAACCCATTTTCACCTATCTTAAGGACAGTACATTCCCTCCCAAAATCTCCCGCTCTGAAAAGTAGAGCCTAATTCGCTGAGATAGCCCGTTACACCCTGTTAGGAGGTACACTTTATCGTCGTAGCTACGATGGGAATGTTACGTTAATGTCGGATGTGTCCGAGTCAATCCAGGCAATTAAAAAAGTACACGAAGGAGTATGCGGAGCACATACAAACGGAATGGTCTTGGCTAAGAAAGCTGTTAAGAGTAGGTTACTATTGGCCCACCATGGAAACCGATTGTTGTAATTATGTTAGAAAATGTGTGCTATGCCAAAAGTATGGAAATTTCATCCATGCTCCATTGCAACCATTGCGCAACCAATCACTACCAGTGGCCATTCTCCAAGTGGGGACTTGATCTAATAGGAAGCTTACTCCTACCTCATCGATGGTCATACACATATCATCACGGCTACTGAGAATATTTTACAAAATGGGTGGAGGTTTGTCCCTTTAACCTATGTCACAGAGCACAAATTTCTAAATTCATCATGAATCACATTATTTGCCGATATGGTATCCTGTGACCATTGTCATAGATAATGGGAAGTCATTTAAGAACAAAGCGTGAAAGTTATTTGCCAACGGTTCCAAATCAGATTGAAATGGTCCACGCCATATTACCCTCAGGGTAATGGACAAGCTGAGGTAATAAACAAGACTTTGGTAAGGATAATGGAGAAGATGGTTAGCAAAACTGGTCGAAACTGGCACCTACAAATCCACCCAGCCCTCTAGGCCTACCGAACATCAATTCGCACTCCTACGGGTGCGACGCCATATTCCCTCATGTTCGGGACAGAATCTATCATCCCTTTAGAGATTGAACTCCCATCCCTGCAAATTTCTCTTCGGGACTATTTGGATAAGGATGAAGATTACCGAGTGGCAAGATTGGCTGAGTTAGAGCTCCTGGATGAGAGGCGCATTCGCGCTCTTAATCACCTGAAAGTATATCAACACAGAATCTCCCGCAACTACAACAAGAGAATCATCCCTCGCCAGTTTGAGGTGGGTGATTTAGTTATGAAGGAGAACCAGTTCAACACCAGAGCAGAGCGAGAAAAGAAAGGGAAGTTCAAACCACACTGGTTAGGACCCTATGTCATAGTTGCCAAGTATGGCACAGGGGCATACAAGTTAGCTCACCCCAATGGTGATGAGCTCCGGGAGCCCATGAATGCCATGCATCTTAAGAGGTTTTATGCCTAAACATGGCACAAGAAAGTCATAAAAATCACAAAAAATATAAAAACATCAAAAAAAAAAAAAAAAAAAAAATCAAAAAAAAAAAAAAAAAAGAAAACACAGGTCATCCACTAGTGAAAACCACGCAATTGTGGCACTTTGGACAATTCCTTGGGTGAAAACTAGTTTCCGGCGCCTCGGGAGGATTCATTGTTCACAAGCATTCTGTATTAGAAGGGTAGTTGTCTTTGTCCTGGACCTGGTTCTACCTTCGAGTTTCCTTGTGCACACCATCTAGTCCAGCCTTGATCCGGCTTTGCCTTCTTCTATTCATCTGTAAGGGATGTGGTCTTTCGTTATTTCCCATCTTACGCTGGGGGCAACTCAACGACTTCACCTTCTTATTCATAAGCGCGTGGCTTCTGCCCTTGTATATTCCCCACCTAACGCTGGGGGCATCCATGCTTTCTTGGTTACCTGCACATAGCTTTGGAAAACTGTTAAAAACACAAAAACAATTGAAAATTGTTTCACAAAACACAAAAACAATAGAAAATTGTTTCAAAAACACAAAAACAATAGAAAATTGTTTCAAAAAACACAAAAACAATAGAAAATTGTTTCACAAAACATAAAAACAATAGAAAATTGTTTCACCAAACACAAAACCAATAGAAAATTGTTTCAGACAACACAAAAACAATAGAACATTATTTCGAGAAAAACACAAAAACAATAGAAAATTGTTTCAAAAACACAAAAACAATAGAAAATTGTTTCACAAAACACAAAAACAATAGAAAATTATTTCACAAAACACAAAAACAATAGAAAATTGTTTCACAAAACACAAAAACAATAGAACATTGTTTTGAGAAAACATAAAACAATAGAAAATTGTTTCACCAAACACAAAAATAATAGAAAATTGTTTGAAAAACACAAAAACAATAGAACATTGTTTCGAGAAAATAGCCAAAACAATACAAACATTTACTATATCAAAAAAATCCAAAAACAAGGCAAAATTTTTCAAAAAAATTCCTAAAAAGTAAAACACCCTACAAAATGGTAACTTGCTTATTACGGCTGAAACTTGTGTCTTACGCATGGTATTTTCTCCATATCCTATTGGTTTGTCTCACATCTTCCCGATTAATATGACTCGCGGATCACTGGATTCACAACCATTCACAAAAGCTAGTTACTTGCTTCGTCTATACTCTGGGGCACTTTTGGTTGCCTGGTGTTGTTTCGTTGCGCACAAATGCTTTTCATGGACCCCGTGTCCATTTTCATTTCCCCTTGCATGTATCCTTGCTTGGGGCATCATTTTTAACCCTTTTCGTTAATCACAAACTTGTGGATCTCTTCAGCACTGATAACAAAACATTTGTACAACTGTCTTGACCGTTATTGGGTTAGATATGTGCATTTGTACTTGTTTTCCTTGTTATATGAGCTTGTTTCCTTCTCGTATTGCATTGCATTATTGTATGTTGCGTGGAGTTGGTACTTTCAGTAATGGACAATTATTCGTAGTATGGCTTTTCATGTCATTCTACCTTTGTCGTATGCTTATATTTTTCATAAGGACCGATGATGTAGTTCCTATGGCAATATGATGACATCAAATTTGTTCCAAACAAATAAGCAGCTAGAGGCTAAGCTCTTCTCTCCCCTCATCCATATTTCTTCTACACCACTTCCCTTTCACCCCTAATTATCCCTCTCCCGGGGCATCCTACCTCGTCCCCATTCTTACGCCTACTTCTCACCTTTTCGATCGTGATCGAGTTCTTCTATCACCCCATCGACACTCGAGGGGGCATCTCTCCCTCCTACTAATTTTTCTTCCATCTCTTCAAAATCTCTTTTTGTCTACTATCTTTGAAGTGGCATCACTTATGCCACCCCAAAGAGGGGCAAATGTAGACACCTATAATTACACCCAAGCAATTTAAATACTTAAATTGTGCTAATTATCCCTTTCGCAAATCAATGACATATCGTCAAAAGCACTCATTTCCCTCATATCATCATTAATTAATTACACTAAGCTAATTAATTAAGTTGCCTATCCAAGCAAATGCCCTAATTAATGACTTTCCATTAATAAATCACCCCTTCTACCTAGACTAATTAATTATTATTAATTAATTAGCTTTCCTTCTATTTAACCAATAAATCAATATTTAATTGATTTAATCCCCTTATAATAGCCTAAATCGTACTAATATTCCTCTAATTAGTTTCTATAAGCTTACATCTACCTATTAATTAATCACCTTTGATTAATTAAAATACCCCAACTCCCATGACTTGTTAAACATGTATTAAACCCTTACGAAGTAAGGTTACCTTTAATAAAGCAACCTTATCCATTCCTAATCATGTTTTACCTTTATCCCACATTCATGAGAATGTGTTGAATCCTTATCCTTTGGGCTATATAAAGAGCCCTCCACCTACCTTTTTACTTACACCTAAACTTTCTAAGAGAGCAAATGCAAAGCATATAGCAAAGAGACTAAGAGCTTGCACCTTGCCCTTTTGAGAGTTCATCATCTTGAAGAGTTAAGCCTCTTTCTTAAAGTGCTTGGGTCATATGGGAGGTGTCAAAAGGGTCTTGTAGCCCAACTTTGATTAGCCCCCATTCCTAGGTTCTTGGAGCATTAAGGACAACTATTTTGATAGCCATGGAGCTTACTTAGGTCCATTCATTTATTTGTTGTTAGAGAATAGAGGAGTTTAGATATTTAGCATTGTTAGTTTCAAAGTTTGTATTGATGAATGCTAGCATCTAACCCTTGTTTAATTCTTATCATGATGGTGTTTATGCTTTGTTTTAGCTAAATTGTAGAACTATTTTAGGTGGTAGTTCTTGCTTCATTTGATTTAGCATTAAGCAAAGTATACATGCACACAAATTTAAACAATTAATCAATATTAAATTTGGTTTGTTTCAAGTTGTCAATTTTTGGTAGAAGTGAAGACTAGTGACCGCTAGCATCTATATATTCTAGGATATCTTTCTGTTAATGTAAAAAAATAATCTTTATAGCTTTAGGTTAGAGGGGCTTGAATGCAAGACAATAATTATCCTAACAACCACTAATCTCAAGACTTTGTTATGTTACACCAACACCATGAAATAATCTATGACCTTAGCACCCATTATCCTTCAAATATCATGTGGTGGACTTTGAATAACATATTGAACTCAGCAGATGCTAGGCTAAAAATTTCTTTTTGGAATATGTGTAATCACGAAATTTGTTAAAATTTGTTATTTTACACGACGGGAGTATAATAAGCTTCAATCTTAGGGGCTACGTGTACTCTAGAAAATCATTAATATATTTCCTTTCTTTGAATATTTTTGTCTAATCGTGTATTCAAATATCAAGAAATGACGTAAACATCCACCCTAGCGGTCGCTAGTCTTTTTAACATCATTTTCTAAATTCTAAATATAATAATGGAGCTTAGTGCATTTTTTGTCAAGTCATTACTAATTGTCATGTATGTAAGACAACAACTATCCTAACAGCCTCTAACCTCAAGCCTCTGTGATGTTGCAACAATGCTAATTCGAATAACATATTGAACCCAGTGGCTACTAGGCTTAAAATTGAACACAATGGTCACTAGGCTTAAAATTTCGTTTGGAATTCATGCGATAGACTTCAAATATACTATTGAGCTTAGCAGCCACTAGGATTAAATTTTCATTTGGAATCATGAGTATTTAGGAAATAAATGTAGTGAGAAACCACCCTAGCAGTTTCAGTCATTGAAAATAGTCTTTTAAAATTTAAATATAATTACGGGAGCATAGTTAGGTATTCATTCGAGTTGTCCGCTAACCTCAAGTCTTTGTGATTTTCCCCAGCACTATCTAATTATATTTCATTACAAATTTTTTGAATAACATGTTTTACTCTGAGCCCTCTGGCTAAACAATTGGTGTTGGAACTTAGTTCAATTTTAAGTTTTTAGTCGGGTCATTAATCAATATCTTGAATGTAAGACAAGAATTATCCTAGTAGTTGCTAATCTTAAGTCTTTATTATGTTACACCAATGCAAAGTGGAATAATCTATGACCTTAGCGGCCGCTAGGCTTCGAATATCATGTGATAGACTTTGAATAACATATTGAACTCAGCGGTCACAATGCAAAAAAATTTGTTTTAGAATATGTGTATTCTGGAAAATCATTTAAATTAATCTTGTCTTGGAATATTTTTTATCTTGGAACATCAAACAAAGAAATTAAACATCCACCCTAGTGGTTGTTAGTCTTATAAGGTAGTATTGTAACATCCAAATATAATAAAGGAGCTTAGTTAGTTTTTCATTCGGGTCATTATTAATTTTCTGTATGCAAGGTAAAAAAATACCCTAGTGGTCGTTAATCTCAAATCTTTGTTATGTTGCACCAATACTTTTAATAATCTTCGACATTAGTAGCCACTAGGATTTCAATAAATTAATAGGTAAATATAAATATAACAACGGTTCTTATCTCGGTTTTTAGGCCATTTGTCCTAGTTGTATCGTATGCGAATTAACGTAAGAATCTTAGTGGCGAGATAGTCTCCGTTCTTGTTTGAAAAATGTATTCAAGAAACTCTTTAATATTTTCCTTGTCTTGGAATATGTATTTCCTTGTGTTGTCTTGTAATAGCTAGGAAATGTTGTAAACATCCACCTTAGTGGCCTCTAGTTTTGGAATATGTTATTTTATAATTTGAAATTTGTTACTTTATATTGTCTCATTTATCAAGTAAGTCATTACTAACTATAAATGAAATACATATGTGTAAATAGAATGATTAAAATTATATTTAGTAATATTTATGAGTACATATATTGTGCTTACCTTTTACTAAACATTAAAAAATTGTAAAGACATTGCATTTAATTATTACTACGTGGGAAAAAAAAAAAAACTATATATATTAATGTGGAAATCAAGTGAGAATCGAATATTGAATAACTAGTCACGGCTATTTCTTTCATATTAAAAAAATCATTAAAGGAAGTCAAAATGATTACCTAAACTATACAAAAGCAAACCATTATAATTTATAAATAAAGAATATGTGATTCATTTTTTCTTCTAGAGATAGATGTCAACGCTTACAGGAAAAAATAAATGGATGAAGAAGAACAAAAAATAAACAAAAATTAACTAGAGAGATAGTTAGAAGGGCTAAAAAGAGAACCCATTTAATAGACACAAATACTTGAGCTATGGCTAAACATAAAAATGGGTTTTTGGAAGGAATAAATATTTTAAAAGGGATTAAAAAATATTCAGTCATGGGTGGACAAAAATTTGGTCTTAGAAAGAGCAACGTGTTTCTATAAGAAGATGAAACATAAGCTGCAAAGTTACCAAAGGGAAAGGCAGAGATGGATTGTGGTGTAAACACAAGAACTAAGCAAATCTGAGTGGTTTGTAAGTGCTTGGCATCAACTATGATACACATACAATAACATAGATGCTTTTGATAAATACCTATTTTATTTGTATCTGTATTTTGACGTGCTTGATAATGTTGGTTAAATCTCTGTATTCTCTCTAAAACACAATAGCAACAAGATTCTATCTACAACCTATTTTTATTATCTATTTTGATTCCCTACTTTTAGGCCTCTGATCTACACTCACACTTGTTATATTTCCATAATCACTAATTTTTGTCTTGTTTGTGTGCCCCCAAACATGATTATGATCACTACCTCAGCTTACCATTCAAAAAAATGTCCACAAATCAAGAACTCGGACCAGTAAATTAGTGCATGTGCATGTTGTATTCTAATTTCAAGACATCTTTTTCGTGATTATAAAATAAAAAAGAAACCTAATATATATTTCTCTAATATATTTAGTTTTTTCCAAATGCATTCAATGAAATAAATTCTGAAAATTGAAAAATAAAAAAAAGTGGGAATAGGAAATTTCTAAATTTGAATTTCCCCTTCTTAAAGTGAAAGTGTGGGATTTTGATATTTCAAATATTGGAATTTAATGCGGGGATTTCACAAATTATACTTTGAATTCACCTGTCATTAATATTTGCATTTAATTCGGGGCATATTGTGGGATACAGAGGAAGTCAAATTGATTAATTTTACCCATTTTAGAAACAAGTGACATAGCGACAAAATTTTCTTTGAGACACTCGGGAAAATGACAAATATTAATTTAAGCATAATAAAAAACCATTTAGAAAATAGAAGTGAACATTAGGAAACAAAAAAATTAATTTTAATAGAGCGATATACACCTTGTTAATTATTAATTTTTATCGAGTGTGACTTCGATATTTTTAAAATATAATGTGCGTTAATTTGGGGGATAGCATGGGATACGGGAAATAAAATTTATTAATTTTACCTACTTTAGAAACAAGTGGGACAATGACAAAAGTTTGTTTGTGGACTCACGGAAAACAACAATTATTAATTTCAACATAATAAAAAACCATTTAGAAAACAAAAGTGAACATTAGGAAACAAAAAATTTAAATTTTAAGAGAGCGATATACACCTCGTTAATTTTTTTCTTATCTACTGCAAATTTGATATTTTAAAAATATAATTCGCGTTAATTCGGGGATAACATGGGATACAAGGAAATAAAATTTATTAATACTACCTACTTTACAAATTGGTGGGACAACGTCAAAATTTTCTTTATGAACTCGTGGGAAAACAAAAATATTAATTTAAGCATAATAAAAAACCATTTAGAAAATAGAAGTGAACATTAGGAAACAAAAAATTTAAATTTTAAGAGAGCGATATATGCCTCGTTTATTATTAATTTTTATCGAGTGCAAATTCGATATTTTTAGCTATTATCAACATTAATTAAAAAAATCTAATAAAATGTGGCATCTTGCAAGTTTGAACTAGTTAATTACACAATTCTATAATTGACACATTTATTAAAAAAATTAATTACCAATAGGATTAAAAAATATTTTTACCTATAAAAATCTGCATTATTAAGTTGTAATGATAATCCATTAAAAGGTTAACACGTGACATAAAATTTCCAATTTATCTCATGATTGTCTATATTTTAGAGTTATTTACTCTTTACTATAGAAAAACTCAAACATAATTTTATGCTTCACCATATTTTGAGAGTACCTTATAGATAAGAAAGAAAATAACGACCGCTAAGCTCCTTTAAAATGATAGTTTTGCAACACTTTGAATTCAAAATATTAAATACTTAGATTTTATAGTGGATTAGGGTATGTTTTCCGTCTATTGGTTGACTAGAAGCCTAGCATTCTCTAGCTTCTACAACTCCTAGGTTTCATTTCTAGCAATGTAAATAAATATCTCTATAGTTTTCAATCACTAGTATTTTCATTAACTATAATCTTATCTTATTGACTATACATTCCTTCCACAACCAAGTGTGGCACTACATACCATTGAAAGATATCTCAACTTCTATATTACTCATAAGTTTTTTTGTCTAACACATAATTTATATCGGTTCATATCAAGTAAAATACTTAGTGACCGCTAAGCTCCATTACTTGAACAATATCAATCAAACAGTGTGTGTGAAAGAAAATTCTTAGCGAATACTAAGCTCAAATACTTGTAGAAATGAATGATTATGCGGTAAAAAGGCTAAAAAAATCTTGATAACATAGATGCTTTATGAAAAAATCATAGTAATATATATTAGCGGTCCCTAGGCATTTTTCATAATATATTTTGATGACAGATATGTGAGATATGGATAATTTTTATTGTCAAAATATATGGAGTTCTTTGCATAGTTGGGAAGAAAGATGATTACTAAACAAAATTTCAAGGTGCTCATATAACATCATAGGGATTGTTATGCACACACCTTTGCATAATTTATTTTTTTACACATGGGTGTGTATTAATGAAAATGTTCCACTACTTGTTAGGAAGAGTAGATTAGCCACCACTAGGCTCAACTAATTTTTATTTTGAATATAGATACCAAACAACAATTCGTATTAAAGTAAATGTTTGGTGACCGTTAAGCTCAAATACTTACAAGAAGGAATGATTTTGTGGAAAATAGGATAAACAATATCTTATTTTAAACATAGAACTCTAATAACAGATCATAGTAATAGATATTATTGGGCGCTAGGCATTTTTCATGAAATTTTCAGATGCAAAATATGTGAGATAAAAATTGCTTACTTTGAAAGCTATGGAGGTCTTTAAGAAATTAATAGATTAGCGGCCTTAAGGCTAAAATGTTTATTAATTTTGAAAATAGAGATCAAAAAATAGTTCGTATAAAAGAAATTCCTATCGAATTCTAAGCTCAAATACTTATATAACATAACATTGTACGCTTATTTTTATTGTTAAATGAGAAAGGAATAAATTATCAGCCTCTAGGATAAATTGTATCTTAATTACAAAAATAGAGATCCAAAAAAGTTCATATTACATAAAATTCTTAGTGACTATTAAGCTACGATACTTATAGAACATAGTGCTCGAGATAATAGATCATATGAATGGGTGAAATGGCTTTGTAAGTAATTTTTCATGTCATTTTGTATCAAAGAAAATGCATAGTGATTGCTAAGATACATTACTTACTGAAAGGAGTGGTTTGGCACTCACTAGGCTCTACTATTTCTGTTTTTTAAAAATATTAACCTAATAAAAATCATTTTCTGTCTTAATGAAAATATAAGAGTTAGAGCATAATAATAGAAGTACATATTTTAAACCTAAAGATGTATCTTGATCATCTTGGCCTTGCATATTTCCATAAATAACCCGTTAAACAAAATAGTCCTAAACATTTTACTAAAAATGGAGGGCAAAGATGAACATGGGTCTTGCTCAAGAATGAATGATCCGAGTCCATGAAGAGAAATGTATGTTTTATGTTTACCAATTATTCGTTGATGAGAAGGTTATTGGTCGTTATCCTCTATATTGTCAACAATTCTATTTTAACAATGAAAAAAAAACAATCTCAACAGGTTTGAAGTAATTATTTGTAATTATATTATATTTGATAGACTATCCTTGGAAAATACAAGTCCTTGAATATAAACTTTTGATAAGGATGACTAACGACTACAATTTTTGCAATCGATAAGCATTGTTAGTTAGTGAAAGAGAAGGATTTGCTATTGTTATGATCGATAATTTCTTGTAATTAACATAGCCATGTAGTATGGCAATGTTAGATCATCGTAACATATGTACATCATTTAAACCTAAAAACATGTTATGTCCATCTTGGCCTTACATATTTTCTTAAAATCATCCTTTAAATAAAATAGACCTAAATGATCAACCACATACGGGCGAAGGTGAACAAGATTCTCATGTATTATTAAATGACGGACTTCTATTACATTGATCAAATATTTATGATATAATATGCCCAATGGTGTGTTTGATAAAATAAACAAAAAAATTGGCCTAGGAAAAAAAATCTCGAGTCTAAGTGATATATATGCATGTCATCCTCTCTTCAATCCTCGAAGCTAGTTTTGCAAAATAGTATTTGTGAAAAAAGGTTGACCTTCTTTGAGATGCTAATCGCATAATTCATAACATGACTAACAACTAGATTTTTTTGGAATGTGTTTGTTGGATTGATAGAAGTTGATAATGTTGATTGATGTAAGAGAAGTGTGGTTGTGTACATATGTAGTAAAATTCAATAATTTTTTTAGCAAATGCGGAAGGTATTATTATAGAGAATGATGAAGATGGTATTGAGAAAAGAATGTTAGTGGAACTCATGTTGTGTATAATTTGTGTAGAATGAATTATATATAACCAACCTTGTCGATCAATGTTGTATCAATCAATTTTTCCAATATAGTGAGTGCAGTAGTGCCTACCTATATGATTTGTATCATAAAATAAGATGTAGTATGGAAGTTTTAGACTAATTTCATTAAATTTTAATTAATGATATTTTTTTGTTCAAGACCACACCGATATTTATTTTTCGAAGAAAAGCAACATAATGGAATTATCTATCCTCGAGACTTGTCTAGATCTTGATGACATGATCAATATTTGCACTCTATTGGTCGAGTAATTCATAGCGGTGGCTTAAAGTTTTGATTTTCTATCTTGTGATGTTTTGTAATCGGATGTACTCTAGGATTTTGTTGTCCTAGTTTGAAGTCATGGCTTTAGGGCATGCTTCCATCTTTGCCCAATTGTTTGGTGAATATTATTATATCATTTTAATTTGTAATATAATATAAGATGATATTCATAAATAAAACACACCATCAATCCCAAATTAGTAAATTAAAAGTATATGTAAAAATTATTGAGATTACTCAACGGAAAAAATATAGAATTTTTATTTTTCAATGATTATTAATAGTTTGAAGATTAAATTTTGTTGTATCATGATATTGATTCTGAGGTTTTCCCCGATTGTAGATTACTGAGACTTTGTTCCCACCCAATGTAAATTAATAAATGTATGAATCAATCAATTAAAGTGTTGGAACATTTTTGGTCCATTGCAAATGAATTGAATAATAATGAATTAATTATTGAGGCGACTCTCATATTATAGCTAACATTGCCATCAACAAAATTATGTGAATACAATTCATTTTTATGCTTTGATTAATTATGGATTTTACCCTTATTCCTAAGATGATAGGGGCGAAGGACATCAAATATTTTAGACCCATTAATCTGTGCAACACTAGCTACAAATTGATTACCAAAATTATTGCTTTCAGGCTCAGGAAAGTTACAGTCGATTTCATCTCTTTGAATCAAGGGGCTTTCATTCTGGTAGAAAAATTTTGGATAGTATTGTCATCATCCAAGATTCATTTCATTATGTCAAAATTTCGGGAAGATCTACTATGTTTTTCAAGATGGATATGCATAAAGCATATGACAGAGTTTCGTGGGCCCTTCTCCGAGCCATTTTGACCAAGGTGGGTTTTGATGCTTTTTTATCAACATGGTTATGGTATGCATTTCTTCTACTAGTTTCTCTGTTATTTTCAATGGTAAATTGGAAGGTTTATTTCAAGCTGGTAGAGGACTCTAGATAGGAGATCCCCTCTCCCCTTTCCTTTACATGATTGTGGCGGAGACTTTAAGTAGACTTTGTAACCAGGCGGTTTCCCTAAACCTCTTGCAAGGTCTCAAAATTTCAAATGGTCTTCAGCCAACTTGCCTCAACCAATTTTTGATGAAAATTTATTGATGGGGAAAGCTTCTATTCAGGAAGCCTCTATCTTCAAATATGTTCTAAATGAGTATGAGGAGGTCTCTGGTCAACTTGTCAACTTTCACAAAAGTGTTATTTTCTTCATTAATGTGGAAGATCAATTCCAAGTGAGACTGGCCCATATTTTTGGATGAAAGATAAATAATTTTCTAGATTCCTATTTGGGAATGCCCCTCATTCATAAAAAATTGAACCCTTCCATCTAGAACATTCTGTTGGAAAGAGTTACCAATAAGTTGTCTACTTGGAAGGGGATTCTCATTTCTCAAGCTAAAAAATCTTAACTGATCTAAAGCTCTCTTCAAGGCATTATTTTTATGTCATGTACATTTTTAGGCTTAGATCAATATTTTTGAGGCTCTGGAAAAAATTCAAAAAAGGTTCCTGTGGGCTGGTGCGGAGGAGAAGTTCAAATTCCCTCTTGTGGCATGGGAAAAGTGACCAGGCCTAAGTCTTGTGGCGGGCTAGGGTTAAATAATATGAGACTCATGAATGAAGCACTTGTGGCTAAAGATGGATGGAGAGTGATAAAGGAAGAAGGTATTTGGATTGATATCATCAAAAGGAAATATTTAAGGAATATTGGTAGAATAAAGACTTTCTTTCTACGGACAACCTTCCTAGGGGATCTTTTTTTGGAATTATTTTCTCTCTTCCAGGAAATTTTAAACGAGGGGGTATTAAATGGAATATTCAGAAAGGTGATAGAATTTTTATGTGGAGGGATTGTTGGATTTCTAATAAACCATTAGGGGAGAAAGAACCTAGGAGAATTGTGATGTAGTTCTATGAAGACAATGGAAAAGTTTGGGTCAGAGATTATTGGATCCCCTCTAACAATCATGTCTCTTGGGAGAATGTGAACCCCCCTCCTAATTTAATTGGGAAAAACAATTTTTGATAATATCAATTCTAATTTAAAGAGTTTATATATTCCCTTTTCCAACAGAATGAGGACTCTATTATATGGAAGGAAGAGGATTCTAGAAATTTCTCTGTCAAATCAACATATCTCCTAAATTTCAAGAAATCTAGTCAAAAAGACTATTGGGGTAAACTTTGGGTGAAGGACCTATTACCTAAAGTTAACATCTTCTTTTGGCTAGTTTCTTAGAAAAAAATCCTCACTGTGGATAACTTGAGGAAATGTGGGATGGTCCTCCCCAATAGGTGTGTGATTTGTAATAAAGAGGAGGAAAGTGTCAACCACCTTCTCATCTCTTGCCCCTTCTCTCAAGCAGTGTTTTCAAGGTGATGGAGCTTTTCAAAGTGCAATGGATCTTCCCTAATTCCATTGAGGATTGTTGGTTACAATGGGATTGTCCTTTCAGGTTCCCCTTTCTTATGGCTTCTGGAAGATGGTCCTTCCCCATTTCATCTAGAGCTTATGGAAGGAAAGGAATGCTCTCATCTTCATAAATCAGAAAGCTAACATCAGAAAGGTCAGTGCTTGTTTGATCTCCTCTATTAAAGAAAATTCCAAACTCATTAAGGTGAAGACTAAAAAGGCTTGTTCTAGCAAAGAAGAGGAAGTCCTCAAATAGTTCACCTTCAATCCACCTCAAGTCAGCTTCCCATCCATTATCATTAAGTGGTCTAAACTAGAAAAAGGAAAGTCAAACTTAATTTTGATGGGGCTTCGAAAGGTAACCCTGGTCTAATAGGAGGAGGAGGCATAATTAGGGACCATAATGGGGACTAGATCCTGGGCTATGTAGGTTCTTTTGGGATTCAAATAAATAATCTGGTTGAAACCCGTGCTCTTATTTGGGGTATCAGTCTTGCTAAGGAAAAATGAATTAAACACATTCTTATTGAGGGGGACTCTCTTCTCATTATAAATGCAATCAACAAGACTAATTCCCAAAATTGGGCTCTTGGTAATATTATTCTTGATATTAAATAGCATCTTAAAAGTTTTAATACCTATATCATCACTCATACCCCTCGTATTGGCAACACATGTGCGGATAGATTTTTAAATGAGGGAGTTCAAATTAATGATTTCAAAGTCTGACATAAAGGTGATGTCATCCCCATGTCTATTAATGATATTATAAATCATGAAAAATCATAATGACTCCACCTTAAGCCACATGAGGGAGAATAATGGGCTCATTTTCCAAAGTTGCAAGAGCGAGTTTGGTTTTATCTATTTTTAGAAAGGTAAGTCTAACATCAAAATTTACAAGCTTCAACAAGCTGAGTATTGGGGTAAAATTTCTGCCACCATGGGAGGAGATAGAACCAAAGTTGAGTCATCCAATCATGGGAGTATTGTGGATGACAAGTCTATGTGGCACCTATTCAGGATTGGGGGTTTCAAGAACTTTATTACTAGGCTCCAAGGGCATGATCCCTCGCTAACTATGGAGTTTGGGTGGGTGTGGAAAGATGGGAAGGTGGTGATCTAAGGAATGGAAATTGAGACGTTGGAGGAGGCCATTTCTCATATAATTGGTATGGATATGGAAGGTCTGAAAATATTCAAGGATAGGAATCGAGAGGGAGTACGAAATAAAAAAATTGTGGCCAAGGAAGCATCCGTTTCTTCACCGATGACATTTCTCAATCATGTGTTCTTGGGGTGTGGAGGGAGGTCTTCCTACATATTATGAAGTATCTTACCCTAGAAGGTAAATATCACAAGATATATACTCACCACTTTTCTTTCTGAACATGTTCAGACACAAGAAAATGCTTAGTATTCCCTTATTTTTATTTATGTCTCTGACCACCTCGGTGAAGGATTTCCAACGGGACAAGGTGGATTCCCCATTCATGAGGGGCTCATTATTCTCTTGTTTAGAAATGGAAAACCGACCTTGGACAAACCTATGCCCCAAATTGAGGATGAGGAGGATATTACCCTGGTGGAATGTCTTTCTAAGATGCATGAGGGAAATCGGGTAGTAAGCGAGATGGGTGAGAGGAAGAAAATGGAAGGGATGGACAAGAAGGAAGCCAGTCCTTTGAAGGGTAAGGATAAAGTTCCTCCAGAAGGTGAGCATGGCCTTGAGATGTTGAATAACAAGGTGCAATATTTGGAGATGGTGGTTCAGGTCATGGAAGAGACTAACTCGGTAGTGAGGAATGACATGATTGATAGTATTGAAGCCACCAAAAAAAAATGCATGGCCTAGAAGAATATTAGATGGGACTTCAAGGAGCTGGAAAAACTAGTCTTGGATTTAGGTGTTCAAGTGTAAGTAGTGGAAAAGACAAGTGGAAAAGGAGGTACTCAGTTCGATTAAAAGGAAGAGGATGAGGATGAGCTGTTCTAAGGAAGATGACATCAAAGATGCCCCAGAAGAAGCTGAAAACTAAGCCCAGCAAGATGGTTGAGACCAGGGAGGTTAAACCCCCAATAATGTAAAGGAGATCTAATGGTTCTTTTCCTGAACTGGTTGTGGACTTTCAGGGAATTGTCTTTGTTCCATTTTTTAATGGTTTAGGTATTTACTGTTAGTAGTTTTTCTGGACCTAATTTTTTCTCTGGAGTTAAGCATGTTTAACTCCACTGGTCCTAATCCTCTTTTTGTCTCTCTTTTATGTTGTCACAATGTGATCTATTTGTAACTGCCCTCTGGGAGACCATCCCTATTTTTAACCCTATCTAATAAAAAAATTACGAAGTGGACCTTAAATATTATATATTAGGAGGATACTAAATAGGAAAATTTTATAGAAAATTTTGGGTTTGTCAAAGTGTTTTGTGATAATATTGGAAATAAATATGTTGATCGGTCGGACTCATCACCTTTTCCAATAAATTTCGATATTAAATCCCCTAGCAAGCGTATTAATTACAAACATGTGATGGCATAATCACTTCATAAATTTATTGATCGATCTTCCTTAGTTTCAAACCTTTTGGGTTTATTTCACTGGATTTCATTTCATCTGTCATGGCCTTTCCAATGCTATCTTTAATGCAATTTTCCAAGTCGATGCGTGAAATGGAATTTTATACAAAAATCGTTGTCGTTTCAAATTCATTTTTTGAATTTAAATAGAGAAATATATGGTTATTATTGAGGGATTTCTTAGAGATGATTATATTTCTCTAGAGGGATGTCTGAGGGTAAATTTGGAAGTTGTTTCAACACTCATTTTTCATATTTTTATCATACACCCGACGAAGGATTGAGCTTTAGAGATGGGTTGTCACTAGATCAAGCCAACGTATAGGGTTGGCATGGAAGAAAAAATGGAAAAAACCATGAGTGTTTCGTGGCCCTTACTATCTAAGGCTTGTTATAAATAGGAAGGTTTGGTGGATGTGGCCATTTTTTCAGAGTTGTACAAACAGTTTGACATCCTAATGTGATTCATGTTTGGTGTTTCCAAATGGGGTGAGACACTAAGGGAGGGAGATAGGTTTCTCCCCTTTATTGACATGTATGATGTGTTTTCTCTATTGTAATAGAACTCGAAACCTTAGGATCTTCTTCATTGACAAGATTTTGAGGCATACAATTGGTTAAAGAGTTAGGATCTTTGTTGGAAAAGAGCATCCTTTTCTAGAACCGCATGTAAAAAGTGTTTTCAATCCCGTTAAATTGGAGTTTACGGAGGTGTCATCTTATTCAAATAAATAATTTATTATAAAATTGGTCAAGTTGTAACTTTTTTTGGTTTTAATATATCCTTGTCAGTTCCATTGTTACCAAATCATCATGTTTGTCTTATAGGTCTAGGGTTTTTTTTGTATTCCCAACCACTTGTGTTTTTGTATAGGCCCTTAAGAATTTTCACCAAAGTATTGTTGGATCGTTCAAGTTATTTAGTGATCCTCTCATTATATATGTAATGTAAAAGGAAAGGGACCCTTTAAACCTTCTTTAGTTATAAAAATCAAGAAATCATTAATAAAATGTTTTGACATGTGTTGCAGTAAGAAATTTCAACAATTAATCACTATTAAATTTGGTTTGTTTGAAGATGTCAATTTATTGCTAGAAGTGAAGACTAACAGTCACTTGCATCAATATATTATAGAATATATTTCTGTTAATGTAAAAAACAATATGTACAACTTTAGGATGGATGAGATAATATTGGATTGATGGCTATCTTCCCATCACTTTAAAAAAATTGAGTTAACATCATTGTGGAAATGTGGAGCTCTTCACTTTCAAAAGATATGGAGGTCTTTGAGAAAAGAATAAATTTAATTCTCTTGCTCAAATAATAGAAGATATTGTAAATGAATCTATTTCTTTTATAGAAACCTCTCCTACAACAATTTTTCTAGGAAAATTCCTGTCATTAAAAACTTTTCATTTTTCCCTCCGTACAATTGTAGATATAAACACAATTTTTCTTTGCGTACCAATTCAATTTTTTTCTTCTGGTTTTTGGATATCACTAATTAACTTATGCAAGAAATAGTGGTTGTATTTTAAATAGCTCAAGTTCCAGGGATATTCTTCTAATATTATCAAAAAATTGAAAACTTGGATATGTATGATGTTGTCTAACAAAATTGTGGCCCAATGCAATGAACAACATCCATCTCAAAACCAAAATTGTTTTGCATCTGTTAGGGTTGAAGATTACTATTGTGCATAATTATAGATCTATACCATTCAAATCATCCAAAGGTATTTACAAATGGCTCTACAAACAACATAGAGCAAGGTGTTAAAACTAACATGAAAAGGCATGATTTCATATTGTATAGATTATCGATAATAAATCAGAAAGCAATATCACATTACAATTTCTTTATTGACACATCTAGTTGTTACATTTAGTCATAGTGCACATGAACATGGCTCTTTACATTTACGATGACATAATGACAATCATAAAAATATTAAAGAGAAATATGTATTTGGATAAGGAGCTACAAGCAATCTTTATAAATGTGATCTAAATAATTATAAGCTAATTGCTATAAATTTAATGTACAAATACAACCCACTAATATTGCTTGCATTTAAAAATAATGTGGAAACAGTTGGAAGCATCAAGCATCGAATCTTGAGAATCTGCATGGATGTTCACTTTCCACTTAGAAATTTGATGTTTTATGATTACAAGGTAAACTAAAGTCTCTAGGACATCTTAAATGGTGAGTAAAATGATTATGTTATGAAGAAAAATGGAATTGTACATTGTAGATTCATTTTTGAAATAGAAGTGTCCAATCAACCTCTAACCTTCATATTAAAATGGAGTGTTGGAAAATCTAACAAGTTTTTTTATTAATTTTTATTTTTCAGTATAGGATCATCAAATAAGATTAAACTAGAATGGAACAATCGACTAAAGATTTCTCATGTTATCCTGAAGAAGGATAGACATATCTTCATTATGACTGTAACCCATGCATTATTTATAGGGATGTGAAGACTTCTAATATTCTTTTGGATTATAATTTTGATATATATTTGTCATACTTTGGCATTACCAAGTGCATTTCCTTGGCCAAACACCAAACCTCTACCTATGTTATGGGTACCATTTGTTACATTGACCCGAGAATATGCAACGGGAGGAAATTGTGGCAATAACTCAAATCTACCAAAGTTGGTAAGATTTCTATTTGTTAATTTTCATTCGGATCTTACACTGTATGCAGTTTAAGTATTTTAAAGATTTTTTGTTAGGAGAAATAATATGTGGATGGAATTATCTTTGACATTGGCAAGTGAACCCAAATTCTATCAAAAGAAGACTATAACAAAATCATGGAAATTATTGATATAGAAGTTGTAGAAACCTGCAAGGATCTTGGGATTGTAAGAAAAAAATTCTAGTTGGCCTTTCTTTGTACCAAGAAATGGCCATCTATTCAACCCACCATGCATGAAGTTTCCAGAGTTCTAAATTTGATGATGCCAATGCCTACTCCTACACAATTTCCTAGTATCCAAATAAACCAACTAAACACTAGTAATAATTATAGGAGGTATTTGGATGGATATGCAAATGGTAAGCACAAGGATGTTATAGGGAACACAAGTTGCGCTTCTGAGAGGTATTTATTTGTGAGATTTAGTGACGTGATTTCACAAATAACTTTTTGACTCGAACAAGACTTGGGAGGTGTTGTGATGGAAAAAAATCATCCCCTAGATTTTCTCTTTCCTAGGGTCTACTTTTCTCAATGGATGAGCTAATTTTTAAGTAAACAATGGCCATTTTTGTTGTTATAGTCCGGTTTTTTCCATTATAATTCAAACCACTCTGAACCATTAAAATAGATAAAAGTGTGCCTGAATTTCTTTTAGAAGGGGAAAAATTGGGTTTTGGGAAATTTTTTCCTTTTCCACTTGTTGAATAGGATTTTTTTCATCATAGATAAATCAATCCACTTCTGATACTAGTAGTAGTACACTCTTATGTTGTTTCCTACTCGTAAAGACTAATCTCTACTTTGGTAGCACCTCCACTACTACTTTACTCAACACTACTTTTATCCAAACCAGCAATCCCATTCTAGAGGCAACAAATGTATTCATGTTTTGTGAAAATAAAATTGTCCACAAAAGGTGATGAATCGTCATATAATATTTACAATTGTATATGTATGAATTTGTAACAAATTTTAAATGTACGGATAAAACCTTTCAATGTAAAGATGATGACAGATCAATTTTTTTATTTCTTGACTCGCAAAGAAATAATGACACTTATGGCACAATGAGTGTTTTGATTGATGTAAACTATTAAATAATGGTTTAATTTATCTCTGAGGGTGTAAGACAATGTTTCTCACAAAAAAATATTTCATTGTGTCAAGGATTATTTCATTTTCTTGCTCACGGAAGTGACTCATTGTTTATATGGAGAATGGGAAAATTTACAAGCATAAATTCTACTATTTTTCGTGAGCAATAGAATTTGCGATATACATGAACTCCCAACTATGTTATTTTCTTTTACTCATTACTCAGAGATATAGTTTAATAATAAACACCACGAACATGTACAATCTAAAAAATAATAATTGATTTTCTACAAGGTATATTTCGAGGTGAGAACGTAATTTTATTGTGAGTTTCACCGAAGTCAAAAAAACACCACTAACATTTAAGGCCAATGTCAAATTTAAGGATAGCGTGTCTCGCACTTTCAAATTTTGAGATTTTCACTCCGAAAGTGTGAGTGCAAGATTTCGCATAGGTTCAAAGTGTGAATCTCAAGATTTGAAATTACATGGATCACACTTTTAGAGTGTGAGGCTTGGATTATTCAAAACGTTGGGATATCACTTTGAAAGTGCGAGGCTCAAAATTTTTAGAGTGTGGGGATCACACTTAGAAACTATGAGGCTCTCGGACTTTAAAAGTGTGAGCCCCACACTTTCATAGTGCGGGGCTCGCAAATAAACTTTAAGTGTGAGGCTTGCAACTTTTAAAATGTGTGCCTTGCACTTTCTAAGTGCGAGTCTCATATTTTTTTCCATTTGAAAGTCTGCGGTTCGCACTTCAAACTTGCTATTGTAGGGATTTATTGTTAGTTTTTATTTTTAATTTAATACAATGGGATCATGACTTATAATAGTTACAGCTGCTAACCTTACATTAAGGCTTTTGCACTTTCATTTAATATAATGGGATCATGACTTATAATAGTTAGCAGCAACTAACCTTACATCAAGGCTTTTTCACTTTCATTTAATATAACAGGCTCATGACTTATAATAGTTAGTGACTACTCACCTTATATTGAGGATCATGACTTATAATAGTTAGTGACCACTCACCTTACATCGAGGATCATGACTTATAATAGTTAGCGACCACTCACCTTACATCGAGGCTCGTGACTCATTATAGTGAGTGACAACTCACCTTAATACAATGGGATCACCAAATAATAGTTAGTGACCGCTCATGACTTTGAGTTGGCTTTTGCAGGAATTTATTGTTAATTTTTTATTTTTATAAATCCAGTGGGATCATGCCTTATAAAAGTTAGCGGTTGTTAGCCTTACATACTCTCAACATTTAAAATCTAAAAAATGATGAAATTGGAATCCAATAATAATGAAATTGGAACTAAAATAATTCCAATAATAAAAATATTGGAATCTAATATTGCTACTAATGGATTATAATAATAGTAATAATGTAATCCAAGTATAGAAAAAAATGGAATCGATACACGCAAAATGGAGGTGGATTTCTTCTAATACTTGAAATATTGGAGTCTAGATTCATTGAAATATGTCCAAATTTAGTGAAATAAGTGTTTTAAAGTGATTTGGTGAACAAATGAAGTTTACAAGGTGTTGAAGGGTGAAGGAAACAAATATTTTGAGAATTGTAAAGACAATTGGGCCTAGTAAATGAAATAATTTTATTGGTTGATCAAATGTACAACCATCTATGAATGTTTTATGATATTGTATTCATATTTAAATATTTTTGGGTCATTAAAAAGAATACATTTAATGTAAGGGAATTTTTAAGAATGTGCTCATGGGGATTTGATCTATTTTTGGCATATGTAATGAGGTTTTTAGATATTACAACCTAAATGGGTCATTTGTGACTTTTTTTTATCTCAAATTTGAAATTTTTCCTTGATGTATGCATCAAACCAAATGGAGAGAAAATTTTGGGCATAAGTTTGAAAAGTGGAGAAGCTTATAAAAGCATGTTTTTGGGTTCTTTTTGGAATGAGTTGAGTATGTGCATGTGGAGTGAGCTAGGTGAGGATTGATTACATGTGTTTGAGAATAATTTGGAGATGATTCAAGTGTATTTTAGGTTGAGAAAAGTAATAGGACATGAGATAAATAGTTTGATGAATTTTAGAGTAATTGATGAACAAGTTTTGTGAAGTGTGATTACCTCGGGTTTGATTGAAGAAATGTGATATGAACAAGAGGTATCCATCAGTTATGGTAGAAAAAATCAGAGATATACATATCATAAGGTGCTTCGGTGGGCACTTGATCATCTTTATGGGTTTTATCCTCCTTATGGATTGGTGCTTCACAAAATTAGGGGTTGGTGTTCCTTTTAGGGTTACTGCTTTACTAAAATAGGGGTTGGTTCTCCTTATGGAGTTGGTGCCTCACTAAATTCATAAACATATCAATGTAAAAAAACAAATTAGTGTTTTTCTTTTGCTTCGTGTTTTCCCACTTATATCTTGTGTTCTTGTGTTGCTTCTTTGCTTTCATGGTTATATGCTTCATTGATGGTTTATGGTGTGCACACATAAAGTATTGAATAAGTGGATATTGTGATTGAATGTTTTGATATTTTGAGTTTCAGATCTAAAATATAATTTAATGTTTTTATAAGGACTAATTCAACCCCCACTCCATTTTTCTTCTAACAATTGGTATCGTAGCTAGTCATTTTTATGAAGTTCGATAACTTGAAAGGAGATCCTTGAAGCACAAAATGACTAGAAACACTGTAACTAGAAATCCACCATTTTTTTATGGAGTAAATTATAGTTTTTGGAGCATGAGGATGAATAATTTCATCATGGCACAAGGGTTTGATGTTTGGGTTGTTTTCAAAAAGGCTTATGTTCCTCCGTGAACTCTCCAAGCATTGAGAAAGAAAATATTTATTATACCAATAACTCAAAGGCTTTCAATGCAATCCTAAGTGGACTTAGAGAATAAGAAATGGGAAAATTGATGCACTGCAAGAATGCAAAGGAGGCATGGGAAAAACTTCAAGTTCTCTATGAAGGTGAATCAAAGGTAAAAATTTTAAAACTTAAAAATTTTAGAAATCAGTTTGAAATCCTTAAAATGAATGATAATGAGTCATTTTCTCCATACCTTCTTAGAGTTAATTTTTTTAAATAACATGAAAGGTTTGGGACATGAAGTAAAATAATAATTTTTCATTCAAAAGGTTATACAATATTTTACTTCTAAGGTTTCTGTTATTGAAGAGGCAAAAGATCTAACCACTTTGAAATTGGATGAGTTGCATGGTACTTTGAATACTTATGAAATGAGGATAGGAGACTCAAAACCAGCCAAGAAGGATATTGCATTCAAATATGAAATGAAAAAAAAATACAAGAAGGTAAAGGAGGATGATACCACTCTAGAGATTGAAGATGAAGAGCTTTTTGCTATGATGGCTAGAAGATTGAAGCAAGGTTCTGGTAAGTATAGAGGTAAAATTCCATTCAAGTGTTTTAATTATGGAGAAGTAGGAAATTTGTTAAGTGTCCTCATAGGCATGAGAAGGAGAATTATGATGTTGAAGATCATGAGGAAGAACCTAAGAAGAACTTTAAGAAGCCTAATAATAAAAAGGATAAAAGAAGTTTTTATTCAAATCAAGATGATGAATTTTCAGATGCAAGTAGTGGTGTATCGACTCAATCTATAACTACATATGAAAGAATAGGAAATGAGGCCTTATTTATGACTAAAGAAGCTATGAGGTCTTCAAGTGATGGATCTTCTTTATTAGGGGATTTTATTTCTGGTTATGGTAACTATTTTGATAAGGAATGTGAAGATGACATAGATGATCTTGAGAGTGTCAAAAGAGAACTTGAGCAAGCTGAAAAAGAGAATCAAAAACTGACTTTTTAGATTAAGGAATATGAAAATCAGTTTCATAAGTTAGATGAACAATATGTGGTTGAGTCTACCAAACTAATTGAAGCAAACAAGTGATAGAAGAAAAGGTGAAGTTTCTTGTCTCTAACCTGTAGGATAAAGAGAATTTGTGCA
Source organism: Taxus wallichiana var. yunnanensis (assembly GCA_018340775.1). Classification (NCBI taxonomy): domain Eukaryota; kingdom Viridiplantae; phylum Streptophyta; class Pinopsida; order Cupressales; family Taxaceae; genus Taxus; species Taxus wallichiana. The sequence continues at coordinate 936,549,648 of CM031234.1, read as the reverse complement.
CCAAGTATGAACAAGATATAGATTTTTTTAGGGTTGAGCTGTTAGAGATCAGTAAGAAGACTATGTCCTTGCAAAAATTTGAAAAGAGTGCTAAGGATCTAGATGACCTACTTAGAAAACAAAGAGTTGTAGATGATAGGATTGGTTTGGGCTTCAAAGAAGAGCCTAAAGAAAAAGAACTAAAGCAATATGTTGGTGTTTCAAGAAAGGAATCAGATAAACCTATTGTGAAAGAAGAAAAGAAAGTGACACCTATCAAGAACAATGAAAATTCAAGGTCCATTAGATAGCCCAATGCTTCAAGGTATGAAATAAATTTCAATGGTCATTGTTTTACTTGTAATGCTTTTGGTCATAGAGCTAATGAGTGTAGAATATATCCTAGAGATGATCATCCTTGGAGAGATAATAGAAGTGAGTTTTCTAAAATAATTGTATGCTATAATTGTAATGAACAAGGACACACTACTAGGTATTGTTTACATGATAGACCTAGTCAAAATGAAGGACTCAAAAGGAAGAACTCAATTGTTTGCTACTATTGTAATGAGATTGGTCATGTGGAAAGAGTGTGTTTTCATGCTTATTCAAGACAAAAATAGATGAATCAAAGGCCTAGAGTGTATGGGAACAACTTTCAAGGAGCTAGAATGCAAGGTAATGACTCTAGAAGAACATGGGAACCAAGGAAAGACAATGTTGTCCCATCAAGAGAAATTGATATTGAGAAGAGAGTTGTAACACAATGTTCAGATCAGAAAAGAGAGGATGAAGGAGTTTTGTAGGTTCCCAAGAAGGATTGGGACCTCTTTAAGACCTTCTTTTAGGTCTTCATAGAACCTATATGCCTTCATTATTCTTCTTGAAGGCATATCATTGCATATGAAGCATCTAGGTGAGGGGGAGTTGTCTAAGTCATTGTGTGACTCCTCCAAAATTTTAATGTATTTATGTGTATGCTTCTCATAGTCTTGTTTTGGATCATGTTGTTGGTTCTTTTGTAATAGTCTTGAAAATTAGTCTTGCATCTCTGAGTTGCACTTGTAAGTAGCTCATATGGTTTGTGCATGAGATCTCACGGTGTGTATTTCATCTGTGGTTAGTCATGAATGTTTTAGTGTCATTTTGACATGTCACTATGTGTAATTTAATGGGTTCAAAGGTTTTTAATATCTTGCTCATGGTATTTTTGTCCTACTCTGGTCTATGTTGTATCATTGTGTACTTTGAAATATTGCAATGTGTTGTCTAAGTCCTTAGAAGGTCATAAGGGGTTGTCATTAGTTGGAAATGGTCCTGACTAGTGTGACATATTTTCATCTATATGTGTGAAGCCGAAAGTGTGGTCAAGATATTGAAAAGGGGTGTCTTTCATTCATATCAAGTGTTTTTTCAGTCCTTAGGTGTTTTTGATTGAGTCTAGGACTATGAAGGTAATGTGTGTCTCTCTAATGAGTTCCTAGGGAATATACATGACTCCTAACAATCTAGAGTATTTGTAATAATATGGTGAAGGTGATCAAGTGATAAATTGATCAGTTTTATGGTTGAAAAGTAATGATGTGATCTAAGTAGCCAAATGTCAGTGTATATCTAAGAAAATGAAGTTGGTTTCAGGTATGTCTTCAGATTTTAATGCTTCTCACTCACCAATTGAAGTTATCTGATGTTCATGGATCCTTTCTCAACATACAAGATCTATGTTTTATGTATTGATATATAATTTGGTGATTTTTAAGTGTCTATTATCTCTGATTGTGCTTACATAGTCCTCCCGAGTGGTAAGCATGGAAAATCACTTTTTGAGGTCAAGATGGAAGAGTTAGAAGCCAAAATTTTGAGAAAATATTCTAGACTAATAGGGCTAAAGGATGGAATATGTTTAGGGATTCAAATAAATATATTTCTTAATTTATACAAGATAGTTTTGAATTTTTTTTCTTGTGGTCTAAAAAGGCCTAATTCGGGAAGTTAATAGTGATTTTGGTTTCCAAAGTGTGTCTTCAAGATTTGAAAAGGTGATTGGAATCATTATGAGATGATTTCTAAGCTTCATGGAATTTCCCAATACATATATAAGGTGACCCATATAGTCTAAATTATTTTCTATATGGTTTTTTGGTTGTTCTTCATCATGATTTGTGCCAAGAATTGCTTCTTTCTGATGCGTGGGTAGAGCTTATGGCTTCTCATGTATGCGTGATGATGTCTCATTATTGTTTTGTGATGTTAACAGTTTTGGTGTGTCCTTGAAGTATTTCAAATTGGTTAGGAGAGGATTTGGCTTTGATCTCATTTGATATGTGCTTTTGGGAGTCTCGTGGTGCTCTATGAATAAAATGATCATCTACATGATTAGAGGGGGAGAGTATACTTTTTCATTGGTTTTCCTAAGTTCCAAAGCTTAATCTCATTTGAAAAAGGTATGTTCTTTCATATATCTATGGTTTGCAAGTGGTGGTAGTAGATGGAGGTCTTAGTTGCTTGCCAAGGCTTGAAAACTTGTTCTTGCTCCATAATAGCATCCTACAAAGCTTGTAGGAGTAGAAACCAAAAATTTACACACCCTATTCCCACACAAATAATCAAATAAATATACTCATCCACATCTTTACACCATTTCATGACCTAAGTCATCCATTTAATTAATTTAATTCATAATCGTACCAATTAAACAACATCCATAAACTTGGTTCATTGCCCCATACACCCCTTTAATTAATTAATTAATCACTCACCTCACATTTCCTAAGTCACATTCCCCTCCCATGGATAATTAATTAATTAATTAGTTAATTCACATAATTCAATTCACCCCTACACCTCACCATGAGAAATTGTCATGACCCCCTAGTTGAGTCTAAGTTACATAGGAAACCTTCTAAATATAGCCTTGTATCTATCCTCATCTAACCTCACATAACTTATCTATATGACAAGCCCCTATTTTACACTAGTTATGACTATTTCAACTAAGGAACCTACCAAAACACTTATCATCTATCCTAAATAACTCGAATGTCAATATTAACCTATCAAACTACACATCTCAACCTTTCTAAGTTGTCAAACCACAATACCCCACACTAGAGTTCAAGATAGTAATTTTATCCCAAACTTGAATTGACTAAAAACACCAATGATTTCTTCGGTCACAATTATCTATCTATACCAGTTTCCATGCCTCTCTTCGAGACCATCTAGGTGAATTGAGGAGCATTGTCAAGAATTTTCAAGCTTCATTCAAGCTTATCATTGTTGTTCTAAATCTATCCAATGAATGAACTTAATCACTACCATCTAACGTATTGGAGCCATTTTGAAGCATGCGTGTTGACCAACGATGATCTATATTACCCTCTCACACATCATCATTAATAAAGGTATCTAACTATGATCCGAAAATAATCGATTATTACGACCTGATCTCAGACCCTTATAGGCTTTAAATATTTGCCGATAATTTACTCCTTTTAAGTAATCAATTTAAAATAATGTAAGACAATAATGACAATTGCACACAGATTGATTACGGAGTTCGGCAATTGCCTACATCTCCGGGTTCGTGATCGAACCGCTCTACTAGTCAAAACTTGTAAGTTACAATAGTATTTTCACAAAAATCTAATGGAATTTCACTTGCCTATCAAGACACCAAACCTTGGACGACAAGGGTGAAAAATAGCACCCGACTTCCACCTTCCCGGCGCACAATCTCCTTCACCGTGATCGGCCTTCCCGACGTAAACAATGCGAAGCTAGCACTCCGATCGACAATATAGGATTTACAAGTACTTGGTGTGATTTCCACAACAAGATTAACAAATAATAAGCTCGTGTTGTGTCATCCGTCCCCACAACAAGATTAACAAATAATAAGCTCGTGTTGTGTAATATGTCCACAACAAGCTTAACAAATAATAAGCTCTGTTGTGTAATGTGTCCACAACAAGCTTAACAAATAATAAGCTTGAGTTGTGTAGAATACAATGAACGGGTTCCCTATTTATACAAAAATTAGGGCCCAAAAATAATGCACTTGCATATCATCCTTAGGCTAATATTATCCTTCACCGTACATAAAAATGGGATTAAATCCCAAGTTGGGCGGATGTAATTTTGAATAGGATAAAATCCCATAAGCACGGCTAAGGAGAGGGGATTGCATAAGGTAAAGTGGGGCGGTATTGCCTAGTTAAGTGGGATATCCCACATTTGATGCCATATATTTGGGTAAGGTTTTATTAAACCTTACCTACTCCATATTTCACGTGGGACAGTCCACGCATGGGCCCCCTTACCACCGCTTCATTTCCTCCTCTCCACGTGGCAAGGCTTAATGCCTCCCAAACAACCACTTTACCACCTTGCAAAATGGTCAAGTCATATGCATTTGGTGGCTATGTAGCATTTTAATATTAATGTATACACATCAATATATACATGTGGCGTTTGAAAAGTGGCCTTTACCAAAATAATATTATTTCGACCCATATAATGTGGCCTAGAAATAATCCTGTAGTCCACTTGTCATCTCCCGATAGGCAAATCGAGCGAATTCGACGAGTGTTGGCAAGCCACGTGTCACAGTGCGATTCGGTCCAATATTGATCAGTTGACCAGAGTTGACTTTCCTGTTGACCGAACTTTGACCGAACATATCTAGAGCTCCTGATGTCTGTTTGTCGCATTCTCATAGTCGTTGGAAAGCTCTCGAGATGATCTTCTGCACTGACACCATTAAGAGATGTTTAGGGAACTTTCAGAAATGATCCCCGATCACACCTCCCCACCGAGAAAATCTTTTGTCCCAAAAAACTTCCATACTATCCTAAACTGGAAACTCTGCTCCGATCCCGGGACTGCGGGTTATGGGTCCACGATGCTTCCGCTGCGCCACTCTGATATCTGAAGAAAACCTCCATGCCTCTCGCTTTATGGTGCTAAGTTTCTGAATGAAACCTCAATGCTCCTTCTGTACAGTGCTAAGCTTCTTGATATCCGACAACAAGGATCTTCTTTACTATATAACACGACTCCCGGCTCCGAGTTGATTCCACGAGTAATCGAACGATTTGCTCAAGGAACTCCATGTTACGTAGAGCTTTGATTGATCCGATGTCGGTGATGGACAATGCCCTTGTCCCTTTATAGACCTCAACGCCTCCGATGCATGATGCTAAGCCTCTTTCAAGACCTCGAGCCTCCAATGCATGATGCTAAGTCTCTGTAGACCTCAACACCTCCGATACATGATGCTAAGACTTTTTCAAGACTTCGAGCCTCCGATGTATGATGTTAAGTCTCTGTAGACCTCAACGCCTCCGATAAATGATGCTAAGCCTTTTTCAAGACTTCGAGCCTCTGATGTATGATGCTAAGTCTCGTTGATGATCGCCTACCATTCGTATGTGTGGTCACAATGCCTTCACACCGAATGACATTCCAAGCTGATCCTTTGAGAGATATTCTTGTTGACATACTAATATCGTGTACCATTCTACCGCATACCGCAATGCCTCGTATACAAAATGAAGTTCGACTGACGTCAATGCCAATGGTGATTCAGCTACCATTCTGCTGCATATCACAATGCCTCTACACAAAATGAAGTTCCAAGCTGATCTCTGCAAACTCTAATGTCTGCACAAATGGCAGATCAATCTCCAAGCTTTATATGAGTCAAATCTTGTATCCAAGCTGTAACAGGTACTCACACGCTGATTAGGAGATATGTTAGGAGCATTAATCAAATTTTCTAAGTAAGAAAATCCACTGAGTATTGTAAACCTTTCTCTCAGCATTTTCTCACAAAATCTGATCTCCAAACTTAATACTGCATACGATTCCTCAATCTGAATTATGCAATATATAATTGAAAAATTGTTGACTTACCCATTTTAAAGGACTTTCACTTTCAGGTATTACCTAGTCCTGGGTTGAATTGTCAACTGGTGGTGACGTAGAAACCTCTTCTGCCTTTGCAATAGGCCTCCATTCCATCTTTGGCTTGCCATTACTCTGATGGCGAGATGGATGCAGTTTCCAGCAATTTTCCACCCGATGCCCATTCCTCTGGCAATGAGCACAAAAATTCCTCTTAATCTCCTTCTTCTGGGATGAGGAACTCTTTTTGCCATTTCTCGACTCTGCATGACGAGATTGGTCTTTCTCCACTGCATTGCAATGTGGATTGACTTCATTTGTCTCCTCCCTGCCAGAACAATGACTAAACAAGGAAAATATACTGCATTTTATGGTGTTAGAAAAATCACCAAAATAATTGCCCTCCGGGGGTCTTACTAATGCAAGTATAACAGAGTACAAACATTGCCCAAAATTGGGTCTTTAACTAATGTGTCATGTCTGGTTAGATGTATACAAATGTTGCCCTCAAAGGGGTCTTACCAATACATTCTACCCTACACAATAGTTTATGGTTTTATCTGCATATGAGATATAATGGATTCATCCAAATAGAAATGAGAAAATTACTGAGTATGTTAAACTGTCTCAAATTTATCCCACCAATCTAGAAATCCAGAAGTACAAGCCAATGCCATCCCTGTCAAAGCAACCTATACTGATTAACCTGCTCCATACCAACTTGCTTCGAAGATTAGTAAGTTTGTAGGTGTCGATTACCAGCTCTGATACCAAACATGATCCGAAAATAATCAGATTATTACGACCTGATCTCAGACCCTTATAGGCTTTAAATATTTGCCGATAATTTACTCCTTTTAAGTAATCAATTTAAAATAATGCAAGACAATAACGACAATTGCACATAGATTGATTACAGAGTTCGGCAATTGCCTACGCCTCCGGGTTCGTGATCGAATCTGTTCCACTAGTCAAAACTTGTAAGTTACAATAGTATTTTCAAAAGAAAACCTAATGGAATTTTACTTGCCTATCAGTACACCAAACCTTCGGACGACAAGGGTGAAAAATAGCACCCGACTTCCACCTTCCTCGTGTACAATCTCCTTCGGCTATGATCGGCCTTCCCGACGTAAACAATGTGAAGCTAGCACTCCGGTCAACAATCTAGGATTTACAAGTACTTGGTGTGATGTCCACAACAAGCTTAACAAATAATAAGCTCGTGTTGTGTCATCTGTCCCCACAACAAGCTTAACAAATAATAAGCTCGTGTTGTGTAATGTGTCCACAACAAGCTTAACAAATAATAAGCTCCTATAATGTAATGTGTCCACAACAAGCTTAACAAATAATAAGCTTGAGTTGTGTAGAATACAATGAACGGGTTCCCTATTTATACAAAATTAGGGCCCAAAAATAATGCACTTGCATATTATCCATAGGCTAATATTAGCCTTCACCCGTACATGAAAAATGGGATTAAATCCCAAGTTGGGCGGATGTAATTTTGAATAGGATAAAAATCCCATAAGCGCGGCTAAGGAGAGGGGATTGCATAAGGTAAAGTGGGGCGGTATTACCTAGTTAAGTGGGATATCCCACATTTGATGCCATATATTTGGGTAAGGTTTTATTAAACCTTACCTACTCCATATTTCACGTGGGACAGTCCACGCATGGGCCCCCTTACCACCGCTTCATTTCCTCCTCTCCACGTGGCAAGGCTTAATGCCTCCCAAACAACCGCTTTACCACCTTGCAACATGGTCAAGTCATATGCATTTGGCGGCTATGTAGCATTTTAATATTAATGTATACACATCAATATATACATGCGGCGTTTGAAAAGTGGCCTTTACTAAAATAATATTATTTCACCCATATAATGTGGCCTAGAAATAATCCTCGTAGTCCACTTGTCGCCTCCCGATAGGCAAATCGAGCGAATTCGACGAGTGTTGGCAAGCCACGTGTCACAAAGTGCGATTCGGTCTAATATTGACTAGTTGACTAGAGTTGACTTTCTTGTTGACCGAACTTTGACCGAGCATATCTAGAGCTCCGATGTCCGCTTGTCGCGTTCTCACAAATCGTTGGAAAGATATCGAGATGATCTTCTACACTGAAACCATTTACAGATGTTTAGGAACTTTCAGAAATGATCCCCGATCAAACTATATTTTAACTCTATTTTTCATCTTTAACATACTTTTATGATATTTTTTATCTCACTCTTGTCTTTCAAAGATCATAGTTTCATATCAATCAATCAAATCTCTCATTTTATCAGCCTATCAAAATCTTGTAGAATCACTTGTGTTTCATGTGTTCTCTATTTCTTTAGTAGTCATATTTCATTTAAAAGTTCTTATTATTTACTTTTATCCCTTGTGTTACTAATATTCTTTCAAGAATGTATTTTTTTATATGGCCATGAGCATACCTAGTCACCTAATCACCAACATCAACTCACTTTCAATCGTTCAAGATCCTCTTTATTGGGAATAGAATGATCTCCTACACGACATTGAGTTGTGTGCTATCCATGCAGCCCCTATCAGCAGATTAGAGACCATCTTTGAGTCCACCCTAAGGATTTGTGAGGATACTAAACAGTTTTGGGAAGCTTACTACGAAGTTCAATGTATTCAAACCGATCTAGCTTGGTTTAAGTATCAACACAAAGCAATATTAGACATCCCTGAAGGCCTAAACACCAAATCCAAGTCAAAAATTAGAATTTAAGTCATTTTTGAAGACCCGACTCGATTTTGTATGACCGTATGAAACCGAGGAGGAATATTCAGACTTCTTTATAGATGACTACATTGAGGAGCTTGTTCTCAGAAGTTCTCTCGAGGAGAATTACCTAGCTTTCTCGTGTGGGTTTAGATTTCTCTCGAGAACCTAGACATTGATCTATATTCGACTTTGAGCCCTATATATACTTATTGCCATGTTATCATTATCAGTTGAATATTTGTAATTATCTTAATAAATCAAAAACACTTGATCACATATTTTCATATATCACATATTGTATCCCATTTTCATAACTAAATTCAAGTGTATTAAAGTGGTTTGACATCCATACAAGGAATTCATTTTTCTTCTGGAACTGGCCTTTACCAGGAAACCCACCTATCAATATTAATAATCACATCTTTTGTATTATATGTGATTGCAAGATTCATTCCCGGGATATGAGATTGTCCATTTTCATGGAGCACGACATCAACATCATCCATCCACATTTGCGAGTATCTTGCAAACCACGCTATATTCGATGTTGATCTAGTTTTACCTCATTGTACTACTAGTCTAATTATAAAGGTAGAATTTTCATCAACATTTTGGCATGCCTGATGGAACCTTGTCCCTTGTTCTTTTGCTTCATTTCATACAAAAACTAGTAGTTTTTTTAATTCTCATTGTGTAATAATCACCTATGATTAGACTAATCACCTACAATTTTGTTTTTTTATTATATATAGCCTCATAGTTTGATTTTCACTTTTGCTTTACGATTTCTATTTTTCATGCTTTTCAATAGGGTTGTTCTAAAAATCTTGTTTTCTTGATTATCGAGGTTTCTCACTTTGGAAATTTTCTAAAATATAAAAAAAAAGGAGCGATCTCATAGTAAGTCCTAAAACCTTTCTTTTTTCTTTCAGTTTTACATATTTGTTTAATTTTCTTCATCGAAGGAAACATTTTGTTTTGGAATCTTAAAATAAACATTTGCATCCTTCTTGTTTCACATAGTCTAATTAGGAGGAAAATTTGTTGCATCCACTTATTCTTCCCCACACACAACCAAACCACTTATAAATTAAAAACACATTCAAAAAACTCCCACCTAAGTGGCGATTGGGATTTCATCACCTAACAGGGAAACTAACTTGGTGTTCTAGCCGATAGCGGAGTAAATCTCTATCTATCAAGATATTTTGGCTCAACACCCGACTCCCTTATCAGAATGGGACCATGAAGTGAGAGGGTAGGCCCCAATACCACACCCGTACAGGCAACATTATAGAGTTGGGCCTCACGTACCTTTGGGTATATCGAGGACTCCACCCTTAAAATTCCTGAAACTAGCCATAGACTACCATTTCCTAGGAACTTTTTAACCATCTTACACATTTCACTCTTTCATAATTAATCAAGATAAATATAAAACAACTTTTTGCTTGCTTTTTCTTTTTTTTGTAAATCAACCCAATTAGTTATTTTTTTATTTTTTAGGTGTTTGTGTGTTTGTTTACCATGGTACTTGCCAAAAAACAAGCTCGTAATCAAAATTTTGAAAACATGTCCACCCCACTACCTATATCATTTCAGCAACATGTTCCCCTTTATACTACACCTTTTCCTGTAGCATTTTCTACACCAATGTAACAACAAATTTTGTTTCATCAAATAGTTACATCTTCTCCTTTTTGTAACACCTAAGAGATGTGGAATGAATTAGGGGTTAACTATAATGAAGAAATGAGACAACCAATCTTTGAATTCCCACATCAATATCATAGTCAAATCCTTCATACATATGGACTAGAAGAAACAAAACACCCCTTTTCTCCTAGTTCTCAATCAAAGGCATCTGAACCTCCTTTCTATAATAGGGGAGACCTTGTTTTCAAAGAAATGTTAGATTCAAACCCTATTTCTCTCAACGCTTATCTAGCAACTAGGAATGTTCAACTACAACCATTTACACCCAACCAATTCCATACACTTACAATCCTTCATCTTCATTACACATCTCATCGATCAAAATCAAGAACTGGTCATCCAGCAATTATACCCATACACTTGAAAAATCAATATGAAACATCAAATGCTAGTCAACCCAAAATCCCAAACATCGACTTCCTATTCCTATTAACCAATTTGAAGCATTGAATGATCAATCTTCTACAAGTCAACCTGAGACATTTAATGTATCTTCAATCCCTATTTACGACCTTCATATGATTTCATCACAAAACACATATACTCAATAATTTACATCTTCAGCAAGCCCTTCTATAGGTTCTACACCACTCCTAATAATACCGCAACTTCCTCACCTAACCCTCTAGTCTCTTCATAGGTACAAACACCCATCAAGTTTTGTGGATTTTTTTCTATTGTTGTATCTTCACAACCAATTACTAGTCCCATTCAAAACATCACCATGTCTATCCCTACAACTACACACAACTAGTCAATACTATTTTCATTTATAGTACTCACCATGTTTCACAATACATACCAAACCATCACAACCACTAATCTCCATGCCATAATCTACACCTCTTCAAAACATTCCACAACACAATATCCACAACAAAACATTTTGCAACAAGCACCATCCTCTATTGCTTCTACTATATCCTTCTAATGCAGTCACTTACATATTCACAACCACTCACTTATACATCAACCATTTTAGTACCAATACATACAACCCTTTACAACCTTTAGCTTCTCAACAAAGTATTCCATCTCATCAAAATATCCCACAAAAAACATCCCTTATCAACAAGAATATACCACAACAAAACATCTCATCAATATAATATACCTCGACAATACATATCTCAACAAAAATTCCACAATATAACATCTCACAACAGAATATCCCTTACCAATAGAATGTTCCTCAACAAAACATTCTTATCAACAAAATATTCCCTACCATCAAAACATTCCTTAATATCAGGCATACTCACAACCTAGCCAATCTTCATTTCAACCTGGCTCATCCTCACAAACAAATTCAACTTGATCCTCTCTCAAGCCCTTTGAACCATATATCCAGTCTTGAAGTGGCTTTTCTTCTTCTCATCAAGAATGTGCTCTCTATGACCAAATTTTCAATGAGCCCATTCACCCTTCAGTGTCATATAAAGCATATCCACCTCACTGGGAACTTCCAAAGTTATTAAATTTTATAGCAAGGAAGATCCCCAACAACACATATTATGCCTTTCATCATGCCTATTATCTAATAGCTCATGATCAAGACCTTATGTTGAGGACCTTTCCCATGTCCCTTGTCGGTCTACCTTGGATTAGTACAATAACATTCCACAACATTCCTTATTTCTCCTTTGCATAAATTGTTCAATTTTCTTAGAACACTTTTCCATAAACATAGCCCACAAAGTCACTATCAATGACCTATATGCCATCAAACAATTCAAAGATAAATCTATTTTGATTTCATCACCCACTAAAGAGGTGTAATTAATCAACTATCCTTTTCATTACCAAAAATAGAATTAATCAAGTTTTTTATCACTCATGTGCCAAACATATTTCATCCACATTACAAATCCAATCATTTCAAACTTTTGATGAGGCTTTACCATGTCCCATAAATTGGAATTATGAGCTCTAGAAGATGGTTAGGTTAAGCTTCATCCTAAGAAACCAAAAGTTGAGTTTTCCATCTAAGTCATCATCCAACCTTGATAAGTCTAAAACATCTACCAATGCCATTGTAGTTAAATCTTCTCCCAAGGAAAATCCCACTATTGAGCATTCCCATCAACAACATAGTTATACACCTATAGGAGAGACTTATAGTGCATTTTTTTAAAAAATTTACTTGCCACCAACATGATATCTCTCCCACCTATTTGACCCATCGACACATCAAGTATCTAAACCCATTTGGTACCAAGATAATGACTATTGTAAATACCATAGGTTAATGGACATGACATCAAAAGGTGTCACACATTCCAGTAATGTACTTCAAGATTTGATCGACAAGGGTGAACTCCACTTAGATAATCCAAACACACCCCCAAATCAAAATCTTGACATATTTAAGAAACCTTTTCTGAATCACCCCTCATCTTCAGATCAACCACAAACAAATTTTGTTCACACTATCAATACAATAAAAAATATAGAGTCTATCCTGAATCTACCTCATTACCTATCGAATCAAAACCTAAGAATCAACACCCAAGTATCAATGAGCCTAAAACTATGACTATTGAATCTTCATCTATTGAGAATATTACTAAAACTATTCCCACATCCTCATCACATGCCATTACTGGATCCATACCCGCATCCTCTACCTCCCAAAACTACACCTAAAGTCACATATGAAAAAAACTCAAACACCTTCTCCTTAGGAAAATTAACCCTTTTGCATCCTCATCAACTACATCAAGTTCATCTAAAACCACAAAAGGACCTCATAAACAAGGTATTGTTCAAGTCTTCAAAATCCCTCAATATGTTTTTCCAGATCAAATCCCTTTACATGTGGACCTTCCCTTATACTTTCAGGGTCAACACCTACCACCTACCAAAAACTACCCCTACATTAACATTATATCATATCATGTCCCTATCATACAGTCCAACTATCCCCAACAATAGGCATCTATATTAGGTCGTTGTCCCGCACCCATGGCACAATCCAACTATCCTCACCAATGGCACCCATATAGGGTCCTCTGTCCTCCATCCATTGTGACACCTAGAAATCCTCCATGAATAAAAAATAAATAAACCTATAATCTAAAAATCTTACTTCCTCCCAAGAAAAATATAGATAAAACCTCTTCCCCATCCACATCTACACCTAAAGGATGTTATGCCACCATCTTAGATGACCTCCTTCAATGGTCACTTATTACATTACCACCTCCTAAGTTATCTGATCATTAAGGATGAAAATCTACTTAGTATGACTTCAATGTTTTTGTGATTACCATAGAACACATGAGGCCATTCCATAGAAGATTGTAGGCCTTTCACTTAAAAGTTCAAGAAATTGGCAATCCACTCTTCCTTCCTTCTCAATCAAACACAACACCAACATCAACATCATCATCATCAAAACCTAAAGAATCCATCCCTAAAATACCTTCTCATCAATTTGATGCCATACACATCACTACTCATTCACAAAATTATGAAAAAGTCATCTGAGCCTAAGAAAAGTAAAAATTTTTCATGCTATACCTCCACCTCCTAAATTATCAACTTCATCGATAAACCTAAGGTATCTATTTCCTTATCTCCAAAACATCTAATCAAACACCATCACCCAAAACCAAAATTTCAATACAAAAGCAATACCCCCTTTCACTACTATGGTCAAAAGGTTGTTATCAAGCAATTACACCAATCCCCATTAGGATGTCACTTTATGAACTAGTTCAAACATCACCTTTTCACAAAAAAGCTATGATAGAATCCCTCCAATCCATAACCATGTCAACCAATGATCTTGTTCCTTTCACAAAATTTTTAGGTTCCCTTAAAGCATCCACCGCTATATCATTGAACCATCTAAAATCCCTCTCTCAGACCAGAGGACCATGACCTACCACTCTTCATTACCTACTCATATCAATGACATCTCCATCAAGAGGGTCATGATTGATAGTGGTGTGCCACCATTAACATCATATCCTCCCTTCCTTTGACCAACTTAAACTACCCAACACCATTATCACTCAAACTCTAGTTTTATTAGAGATTTCAATGACACTATTGCACCACACGTTAGGCATTGTTATTCTACCACTAAATTTTGTGTCAAAACCCTACCAGATCTCTTCTACATTATAGAAGGAGATTTTCAATACAATATGTTGTTAGGATGCCCTTGGATATGCACCATGCATTGTGTTCCTTCCACCCTCCATCATTGTCTCAAATATGAACACAAGGGTTGGAATTTCACTTGTCCCCACTGATCCAAATCCATTTGTTGATTGTTACATGATGTACCACCCAAATGACATCCTTATACCTAAATCCATATCGAGTCATCTGATGAAGCATCTACTAGCACATATATCCCTTCTTCCAAGCTACTAGATGATTCCTCTCTTAGTGAGGCTATAAAATGTCTTACGCTGGGAATACCATCTCCTCATGCTCAACTCCATCCCTTCACCCAAAACATATGGCCACCTGACAAACAACCCATGTATGAACCAAACATAGGAGATGTTATCTCTTATGGTCCTACTTATCTCAAAACAAACCTCATCTATGGGGGACTTGATAATCCTCCATCCCATGTTATCAATCCACACCATGTCATGCCATTCACATTAAACTTCAAATCCCTTGATAATCCAAACTTCACTCGTATGTATCTTCATCATTGTGCATGGAGAGGTTTTGGCCTCGGTTGTTATGAACAAGGAACCCATGACTTGATCATCCGCATTCTCTTAAAGCCTATGAGAAAAGTGGTTTAGGTTATAAAAAGTCCAACTCTAAAATATGTGAAGCCACTACATCTAAACTTGCTACATCCATGTCTATTTCCAAATTAGAACCATCATCACCAATAAACCCTAAAGATCTTATGGACACAGATGACACTATATCCATCCCACCTAAATTTTTTTTTAATCAATGTTATATCTTTAGGGCCACTTACTTATCAATCCAATCACTCCACTAAATCATTACCCCTTATTTGGCCTAAATGGTTGATGAAGATTCACCTATTGTAGATATCCTCAGTGTCAGGATGACCAGGATATCCTTTCCCATATGGGAGATGAAGACCACTTTCTTCAGAAATCCCTACCATCTGACACACCAACTCTCCTTAATGAATCCACCCTTGATGTTAACTTAGGTACCCCTCAAGATCCTCACATAGTTAAGGTTGGTCAATCTTTAAATCCACAAGAACTAGATGATTTCACTTCATTCTTAGAAAAATATTACCAAGCCTTTCACCTAGTCATATAATGATATGCCTGGAATTGATCCTAACATTTCATACACAACATAGTCACATATCCGATGCTAAGCTAAGTTAAAAAAAAAACTCCATAAAATGCATCCCCGTATAGCTCTCCTTATTAAGGAAGAGTTGTAATGCCTTTTATTTTCTAACTTTATTATACCCATTGACTATCCACAATGGGTCTCTAACATCATCCCCATAACTAAAGCTTCAGGTAAGATATGCATTTTCACATAGACTTCAAGGATCTCAATCTCACTTTCCTAAAGATGATTTCCCTCTTCCAAACATAGATCATCTCATTGACCTAATAGTTGGCCATGAAATGCTTTCCCTCATGGATGGATTTTTGGTTATAATCAAATCCTCATTTCCCCGATGATCAACAAAAATTCTTTCATCACCCCTTGGGGAACCTTCTATTATCGTGTCATGCCATTTGGTCTTAAAATGTAGGGGCTACTTATCAATGCCATGACATACATTTTTCATGACCTCATCCACAAAATTGTCAAAGACTACATTGATGACCTTCTAGGAAAATCCAAATCATGAAAAAAACCATCTTGACGTCCTTGAATCAATCTTCACTCTCATCTCATCTATTTTGTCTTCGTCTTAATCCTGCAAAGTGTGTTTTTGGTGTTCTCACCGAAAAATTTTAGGATTCATCATATCTATCTATCGAGGCATTGAAGTTGACCTAAAAAAGGTTAGAGAAATCATTGAAATGCTCCACCATCTAATCTTAAACAACTACATGTAGCCTCCAAGGTAAATTACAATCAATTTGACATTTCATATCACAAATTTTTGACCATTTGTCAACCATTTCACCATCTTCTCCACAAAGATGTAAAATTTCATTGGGATTTTGATTTGCTAGAAAGCCTTTGAAATGAAATCAAACAATATCTATTATCACCTCCTGTGCTTACTCCACCTCATGAAGGGGATCCATTTTATCTATACATATCCACTTTAGAACATGCTCTAGGAGCTATGCTCACCCACCATGATAATCAAGGTCATGAACATGTCATATATTACATTAGCCACACACTTCATGAGTATGAAACATGCTACACTAAAGCTGAAAAAATTATGTTGTGCATTATATTTTCCACCTCAAACTTTGACATTATCTCCTCAATCACAAGACATATGTCATCACCATTTTAATCCACTTAAAACCATGTACTCTAAACCTTATCATAATGATCACATAACTCGATGGCTTATGCTCATGACTGAATTTGACCTCAAAATTATATCACAAAAATCTATTAAAGGTTCAAGCCATTACAAATCAACTCATTGAAGCACCCCTTCTAGATAATCAAATCCCTCATGAATTCTTTCCCGATGAATCCATCAACAACATGATGAATCTGATTTTATCCCCATTAAAATGACTCTCTTCTTCGATGGTTCTAAATTCCAAGAGGGGGAGGTGTTGGAGTTGTTATCATACCTCCCTAGAATATTCCACTTCTGTTATCATTCAAACTTAATTTTGAATGTACTAATAACATGGAAGAATATGAAGCCTTAATCATGGGTCTAAATACCACCATTCTCTTAGGTGTCCACATTCTAGAAATCTATGGAGATTCACAACTTGTCATTAGTCAAGTCAAGTTAAAGGAGAATACCAATGTAAAATGAAATACTTCAAAAATATAAATTTTTGTCAACTTTCCTTGGTGCATTTGATCATTATACCATTAAGGCTATTCCATGATCTTCTAATAGATTTGCAGACACTATGGCATCTCTCTGGATCTCTCATCCCTTTTGAAATGGAAAAATCAAAGGATAACACTAAAATGTCCATAGTCATTCAATGCTTGGATCATCCTTCACATCAAAATGAGCTTCCTCTATTAATGTCATTAATAATAATCCACCTGATCTATGGTACACACAGATATATGACTATCTCATTGAATGTAAATTACCATCAAACTTATCACATGGTGCTAAATGATCATTTCTTCAAATGTGTCACTCACTTTTTCATCATAGGTGGTATCCTTTATAAAAAAATAGCTTTGATGGTATATTATTATGATGCCTTAAATCACATGAATCAATCAAAGAAATCAAAGAGGTCCATGATGGCATATGTGGTGGTCACTTTAGTGGCAATTCCATCACTAAATGTGTCATATGGCTAGGGTATTACTAGCCTACCATCACCAAATATTGTTGTGCATATATAAAGAAAATGTTAAATGCCAACTCCACTCAGATCTCATTCACATCCCTAGTCAAGCATTACAACCCACTCAAGACTTATGGCCTTTTTCTCAATGGGGTTAGACCTCATTGGTGCTATCAATCCTAAATCATCCCAACAACATCATTCCATTATCACAACAACTGAATACTTTACTAAGTGGGTTGAAGCCATCCCTTTAACCTCGACAAAATTAGGACCTATCATCAACTTCATATATAAAAATATCATATGTTTTTTGGTATCCCACATAAACTCATCACAGATAATGGAAAATCCTTAAAAATAAAGAAGTTAAAAATCTCTATGATACATTCAACATCAAACTCAGTTTCTCATCACCATATTATCCTCAAGAAAATGGACAAGGTTGAGGCCTCTAACAAAACACTTAATAAAATCCTTATGAAAATAATAGATGACACGTAGTAGGAATTGGCATCTCCAAATCCCATTTTCTCTCTGGGCTTATCAAACTAGCATCCACACACCTATAGGTGCTACACCCTATTCACTCATCTATGGCTCAAAATCATCCTACCTCTTGAAGTCCAAATTCCATCACTTCATGTATCTCTCAAAGATTTCATTCTTGATGAAGAATATCACCAAGACCACTTAGCACAACTTGAATTGTTAGATGAAAAATGTTTAACAACCCTTGAAACATCATCAATTCTATCAAGAACATATTAGTAGAGCATATAAAAACATGTCAAAGAATGTGATTTAAAATTGGTGATCTTGTACTTAAAGAAAATCAAAATGTCACTACATTAGAATGAAGTAAACATGGAAATTTTCCCCCAATTGGATTGGTCCATATGTTATTACTCACAAGTATGGGTCAAGAGCATATCATCTCACTTATCTTGATGGGGAACCTAAAAAGGAACCTCTGAATGCCTCACACTTGTGGCCTTTCTACTGTTAAATAATCAATCATCATGACAATAGTTACATCCAAATCCTATCACTTCATCATATCATTGTAATGATTTGAAAGTATGTGGTTATCCATCAAGCATCCTAAACACACCTTAAAGATGAGCACCATGGATCTATTCATCGCATCTTTCATTTTGGACAAGTTCCTCTCTTGTAGGAACCCCTTAAAATCATTACATCCATCCATTTTGTACCAATCAAAAACATGACATGGGGCATGTGTGTGTAGGTCATGTACATGTTTTATCCCCTCCTTGAAATGGTTTATTAGGGTTTTCCCTCAGCTCAAAAAATGTATGTAAAAATCATTTGGATGCTCCTCTTATCAAAATATCAAAATATAATAGACTGATCCCTTGAAGGAAAGTATATTCACAAGTCTAAATCATTATCAAAAATATAAAAAGTAGACTTCTCCTCGAAGGAAACTACCAGTCAAAATTATGGACGATCCCTCGAAGGATGGCCATCTTGTCAAAAATTCAAAAATGTAGACCATACCCTCAAGGATGGATACTCATGTAAAAAGGCTTCCCACATTGATCAACCTTAAAAAATACATCAATATCAAAAGCATCTAGAAAGCTTCCCACATCGATCAACTTTCCCATTATAAGCTTCTTCCCATCAATCAGTTTGCTTCAAAATAATATGTAAAGTTGGGGCATCTTCCTATGAACTTGTTGAAAAGGAGATCCCTTTCTCCCCATCATTGGCCTACATACACAAAATCCCTTCCATCATCCTAGCAAATACATTCACTCAAACCCACATTTCTATCATGATTTGTGTAACTACCCATTGATAATCTTATTTAACATTTGATAAGGCTACAAGTGCAAGTGTTTTTCAAAACCCATCACGTATATATCAAATCCATATGGGGAAATCATTTCATTTTTACCTCATTTTATTTAGTTACATTTTTATTTAGCACATTTTAGGATCACATTTTAAAGTCATTTGGATCAATTAAACATTCAACCACATCTAATCATATGTAACCAAACATGTTTACAAACCATGCTTCTTAATATCCATCAAAATCCATCTAAAACACTAACACATTTCAAAAAAAAACATAAAACATATAACACATGTAAATTAAAATACAATATAAACCATAAAACTCATCATCATCATCATATATATAAATCAAAGTTTGGTATACATCGTAATCAATGTCCAAAAAAATCAATATATATCATCATCATACAAAAATGGGCTTCTATGAGCCTATGTCATCATATACATCAAAATCAAGTAGTAAAATCTACATCTCCAAGTATTGTACTAACACCACCCTCTCCTCCTAGAGCATGTGTGCCTCCAACAACACTATGTGTCTCCACCCCTCTAAGAGCACTCGTAACCATAACCTCTCACCTCCAGCTCCTCCTCACCACCATCCACTCTCTCTGGCCTCCGAGGTGGTTTTCCCATGCTACTGCTGCTACACTCACACTAGGCCTCATTGCTGTTGTAGCCTGCCCCTTTGGCAGCCATGTGATCTACATATAAAGTGGCATCTGGGTAGTTCTTGATGATCAAATCAACATAGTAGTCTCACTCTTCCCACACAACATCATAGTGAGCCACCAAAATCATCCCAAGATGGAGGAGGTGTTGTAGGTGCTCCCCTCTTCCTACTAGAACAAGCCATCACTGATAACTCCACACCTAGATATAGAAGGCCCTATGTGATCCCCAAGGCCTTCCTCAATGAATCCCTATGCCCCTTGTACTTGTCTCTATCTAGAGAGACTGTACAAAGTTTTACATGGAGACTATCTCACTCCATCTCTACTCTCTACCATCATCCATCCCTCTTAATAATTATCCATCTCTCTCTAATGAGGGTATCCTGAACACAAAATAGATCATCTCACTCTCTCGAACCACATCTCTCTCCCTCCACCATGGCCTTCTCAGCCGTCATCACTGTAATAATAGCTATAGCTAAGTCATCATCACCCTCCTCCTCCTCATCCTCAGAATTTGGCTCTGCCTCCCCCTACCTGTGCTCCTCCTCTATCCGAGCATGTACTCACCTCACCCGCGCAACCCTCCTGTGCTACTCGGGCTCTATCAAAGCTCCTCAAAGTCTATAACCCACCATGCAGTATACTCTGGGGGTAACCCCTACATCATCAATATGTATAATCACTCCCTCCTCATTAGGGCTGTAGCCCCTGAAACTCAACAATAATGGACAGGTCTCACCACCGCTACCCTCAAAGTATCTATATTCTGTCTCCTCCCACCTATATATTGAATGGGCTCATCAAGAACTCCTAACCAATCAAAATTTATCTCAAACATGATAAAAATGAAGCAACTCATGCTCACTCGCTCTACGTGTCTAAAAGCCACATAGGGATTTTGTAAACCAAGTAAATCCTAAGGATACTCAGGCCAGAAGGTAAATCCAAATAGGGCCTCCATACAACATCCCCACCTATAATCCAGACAATAAATCTCTATAGAATCTTGTCTATCTCCTCTTCCCCACATGACCCCTATCTAACCTCCACCTCATAAAACTAGGGTGCTGATCACCAATGCCCCATGAAAACCTTGTTGGTCGAGCAATAGAAATATGCTCTAAAGCCCAATCCTGTAAGATAAAACCAACATCAATACCATAATGTTTGTGAGCCCTCCAAGCCCACAACTCTCTCTAAACATCTTGAGCAAGTAGGGTAGATCCCCCCACTTAAAAATAATACACTACTCCATCATCTCAACCATAAACCCTATCATCATCCATGGAAAATGACCACTCCCAAAATTTGGCAAGGCATAACACATGATGGCCATCATCATCATGGTCATTCATACACAACCTCTCTCTCTTAGGTGAATAGACATGCCATAAGAAAAACCCCTGACTCATATCTATATATCTGTGACATCCTCCCCATACAATCTGGTCATCACACCATCTCTCTCTCCTTAGTAATGGTGTACACCACCACCCCATGGATTGAAAGTCTCAAGATGTGGTGAACATCCTCTAGAGTAATGGTGATCTCTCATGTGGGAAACCAAAAAGTGTTGGTGGAAAGTTCCACCTCTCTAACAATGCCAATATCAAGCCCAGACATCTATGGATCCATCTATAATGTCTCATAGCACCAAAACCAATAACCTCTACATGAGCCCAATCATCATCTGACATATCAGTCCTCACCTCCTCCAAAATCAATGGAATGCGTCATGAATGTTCAATTTCACATCCACCTACAAAAATGAACAAACCAACAATTAGTATCATCAATAAATATAATCAAAAACATATCAAAAATCAACAAAATTACACCAACAACATCTAAAAACATCAAAGAATTTACTCCATTCATCAAAACTATCAAAATACAAGTGAATCACCAGTGATTCATCTCAATCACCAATGATTTTCTTTGAATCACCATTGATTGATTACATCAATCACCAGTGATTGATTCTGGCTAGGGCACCCATACCCAAAAATGGCAGAAAAAACCTAAAACTACCTAAAAATCACACAAAAAAAATAAAATGACTTACCTCTACCATGGGTGGTTTTTTCTTCCTAGAGGCCATCCCGATCAAATCAAATCACTCAAAATCACCTTAAAATGCTCAAAAAACTATTCAAAGTCATTTTTACCCCATGGTTAAAATAAAAACTAAAGGGCTCGGGTAGTTATATACCCCACTTTTACCATGATCTAAATCAAATATTTCTATCCTATAATTGGGGTGATTCCCTAAATGCCAATGATTCACCCTATTTTAGTAACCATTATCATTTACACCCTTAAGCATGACAAAACACATTTTGCACAAGTCTGTCACTTTCAAAGGACCAAACTCCTTGGAACATTTAAGTCAAAAAAACACAATTTTGGGACTTATCATACATCTATGGGACATGTGCCCTTTGGCCCCCATCACTTGATTTCCATTAAACTAGCCTACTTCCATGGATCACACATCTATAGGCATAAACCCCTTGGTTTCCCTATCAAGTTGATCCCTTGGTAGCACACTTTGTTTTTATACCCCCTTGGACTAGGGCAACCTTTGAAAAATGAAACACATGCAAACAACTAGTGTTTCTGTATATTACGCTATAGCCATTTGAATCACCCATACAAACAAACACTCTCTATCATTTTTGTCTAATGCCTTGCTAAGACATGTTAGAAAAAAGGGGAAAATGTAGACACCAAAAATATCTACACACCCTGTTCCCACACAAATAATTGAATAAATATACTCATTTACATCTTTACACCATTTCATGACCTAAGTCATCCATTTTTAATTAAACTCACTATCACACCATTTAAAAACATCCCTAAACCTAGGTCATTTCCCCCTACACCATTTTAAATTAATTAATTAATCACTCACCTCACATTTCCTAAGTCACATTCCCCCCCCATGGCTAATTAATTAATTAGTTAATTCACATATTCCACTTCACCCCTACACCTCACATGAACTCATCATGACCCCTAGTTAAGTCTAAGTTACCTAGAAACCTTCTAAATGTATCCATGTACCTATCCTAACCACCTCTATCCTCATCTAACCTCACCCCACTTATCCCTATGACAAGCCCCTATTTCACACTAGTTACGACTAGTTTAACTAGGGAACCTACCAAAAATACTCCTCATCTATCCTAACTAACTTAATCCCTATCTTAACCTATCAAACTACACATCTCAACCTCTCTAAGTTGTCACACCATAATCCCCACACTATAGTTTCAAAATAGTAAATTTATCCCTTCGTATCTCTCCAAACTTGAATTGACCAAAAATGTCGGTGATTTCTTCAGTCGCCGGTGATCTATATATACTAGTTTCCCTTCATCTCTTCGAGACATTCATATCAAGTAAATTCAAGAGCATTTTCAATCATTTCAAGCTTTATTCAATCTTATAAGTGTCATTCTACATCCAGCCAAATCACCATCATGACCATCTAACATCTTGGAGCCATTTTGAAGCTCGTTGTTGACCAACAATGATCTATATTATCCTCTTACACATCATCGTTAATCAAGGTCTTTAGTTAGATTTTAACTCTATTTTTCATCTTAAACATACTTGTCTAATAATTTTTATCTCACTCTTTCCTTTGGAAGATTATAGTTTCATATCATTCAATCAAATATCTCATTTTATCAACTATCAAAAATCTTGTAGAATCACTTGTGATTCCTTGAATCACTTGGGATTCCTAAATCTTTGCATTTATTATGTTCTTTGTTTCTTTACAGTCATATTTCATTTAAAATTTCTTATCAATTACTTTTGTCCCTTATGTTACTAATCTTCTATCAAGCATGGATTTTTTTAGATGGCCATAAGTGGACCTAGTCACCAATCACCAACATCAAATCTTGTTGATCATTTAGCATCATCTTCATTGGGAACAATACGATGACCTTACGAACTTGAATTTTGTGCTATCCACACAGCCCCTATCGACAGATTAGAAACTATCTTTGAGTCCACCTTGAGGATTCGTGAGGCTCCTAAAGAGTTTTGGGAAGCTTACTCTGAAGTGCAATGTATTCAAAATGATCTAGCTTGGTTTGAGTATCAACACAAAGTAGGATTAGACATCCTGAAAGGCCAAAACACAAAATCCAAGTAAAAAAATGGGAAGTGAAGTCATTTTTGAAGACCTTGACTTGATTTTACATGACAAGCATTTAAATCAAGAGGAATATTCAAACTTAGATTTTTATAGAAGACTACATTGAGGAGCTTGTTCAGTAGTTATTTCGAGGAGGATGACCTAGATTTATCTATGGGTTCAAATTCTTCAAGAACCTAGACATTTATATCTTGATTCTATTTTGAGCCCTATATATACTTCTTTCATGTTATCATTATCAGCTGAATATTTGTAATAAGCTAAATAAATCATAAACATTTGATCACATGTATTTTCATATATCATATGATGTATCTCATTTTCATAAATAAACTTAAGTGTTTTAAAGCGGGTTGACATCCATACAAGGAATTCATTTGGCTTCTAGGAACTAGCCTTTTGCTAGGAAACCCACCTATCAATATTACTAATCCCATCTTGTGTAGTGTTTGTGATTTCATATTCATGCATAGGAGAGGAGCTTGTACCAATATTCCATGAGAGCGACATGAACATTGTTCATCAAAATTTGTGGGTATCTTGCAAACCCCGCCATATTCGAGGTTGACTCATTTTTACCTCATTGTACTACCAATCCAATTGTAAAGGTAGAATTTTCATCAATGTAGGAGCTCATGTTTAACATGGTGACAATGGTGTTGAAGTACTAATGATGTTTTTTCAATCATTTTTATGATATTTTCATGATAAATTCATATGTAGAAGTGTGTTCATGGGATGAAATGATCAATTTTGGGTCAATATGTTGGTTCTTGACCTTCAAGTGAAGACTAAGACAATACTACATTTCCTTGAAATAAAGTATTGATTAGTGATATGGTGTATGTTTTCTTCTCATGACAAGGGGAGCTTGATACAACTCACTATGCAAGAAGTTGTAAGTGTTTAAGAGCCATAAAGACATTTTATTTCCTTCTCAATGGATTTTTGATATTGATATGTTGTTGATAGTCCTCAAGCAGTGTTGAAATGTTGTCATTGCAAGAAAAATGTTGCTCAAGGTGTGTGTGAGCTCTCCAAGACAGGGGGAGTGCTTAGTTGATCTTTCGTGAGATTGAAATGATGTTCTCAAGGCCATCCAAGGTAATAAAATTATTTTTTCTCCTTTTTCCATGCTTTTGATGGTATGTATTGGCTTATATCAGTCAAATATGATTGTATAAGATTCAAAACAGCTTGTTTTGGGACAAGAAGAAAGTGATAAAGTTGATTTCAAGGTATGATAGCAATGCTAGTAGCTCAAATTTGTACTCTTGAGCTAGTTTTGGAGGTATTGTGTCCAGGGGGTGATATTTTCTTGAGTCAAATCTTGCTTGACCTGTGGTTGCATGCTAAAATTGGTCAAAAATGCTCTAAGAAGTCTGTTTTGGGCTCATGGTGTTGCTTTTGGTATGAAGAGCAAGTATATGCCTAGTTTTGCATGGTTTTTACCTAGATAAGCTGGTTTTTGGTCAAGAAAGGTGGAGTAATGATGTGGCATGGTCATTCATGTCATTTTTGGCATGTTAAAGGTGTTGTTTCCCTATTCCAAGACTGTTATAGTACCCTCAAGATGCTCAAAATAAGGTACAAGGTGAAAATATGCTAGTTTACATGACTAGAAAATTGGATATGATGTCAGTAGCCCCTAAAGAAGGTGATATTTTGTTTCTTTAATGATTTTCTAATGGTTTTCAAATGTTGTAAGTTCTTTTTCTAGGGGAGCTTGTTGCTTGCATGCCTAAAATGAAGGCAAATTTTAGTTTTTGAGAAAAAATCAAGAGGGTTTTGTTTGAGACCTTTGTTTGATGTTTCCAACCAAATCATGAAGGTATGAAGTTGAAGAAGTTAATTTATAGGTATTCCTTTTTCATTAATGTAAAAAGGGGGAGAAGTTCAGGGTGTTTTCGATCAATGACAAAGGGGAGATTGTTGGCATGGTGTCCTAATAGGTGTTATCATTGATTAAAACCACATTAATGAAAAATTGAATTTTGTATGATGATTTCATTATGTTTTTCATGGATCCAACATGGTTTTTCAGATGTATACCAACTGGTACAGTGAAATTTAGTGTGGATAACTTGCTCTTGCAAGCCTATAAAGGTGCCTAGGAGATGCAACATGACAGAATGAGTTACTTGGATTCTTAGAAAGCATGTTGGCATGAATCATATCATGATTTTAGGGTTCTTGAGAACTCATAATAGTCAAATGGTGCAGGTGCAGGTGGTTCTCTTGGTTATAAGTGCTCATTGGGAGCAGGTATAATAGCTTAGAGGTGTGACAAAGTTGTTTAGAGCTATATGAGCTCATGGAAGAATGAAATTAGGTGTATCATGGAATATGAGGTATATTTTGGTCATTTTTTCGAGGTTTTATATTTATTTATTGCATTATTTTAGTTGACTCTAGTTTCTACAGTGAGGATCTAGTATGCAAACATGGGTAAGTCTTAGTGATTGAAGAGATTGAGATATGTAATCAACATTCTAATGACTGGAGATGTTAGAAGGATGATTCATGGTGCTCTCAAAAAAATTTCAGGTTCCCATGATGTGTATTTTTCCATATATGACTAATTTTGTGAGACAATGTAAACATCTAGTGTATTTCCAAATCAAAAATCATCTTCTTATGCTCGTTGTGAATAGTGTGATTTTCATGGGACCTTGTGAATTTTAGGGAATTTTATATGGTGATATTATATAGGTTTTAGGTAATTTTATATTGTGATAGGGATTGTTTTATCATCACTTTTTTATAACCGAATGTTAAGAAGGTAAAGTGGTCTAAAACCTTAGTTAAACCCTAGCTAGGAGTAGTTTGCAGAAAGTGAAGTATACTGACCCATTTTTGATTGGTTCATAAAAATTGATTATTTTATGTTTTATATTACTCTATAATATTTCCATAAATGTATGGTTGAGGTCATGGTTATGAGTGGGCCCCAACTAAAAATAACATTTTCTAGGAAATAAGGTTATAGGGCAAGATTGTCCAAAGGAGTAGCATGAAAATGGATGTTTCATGATTAATTATAATTTATATTGATTTTAATTAATTTTTAAAGAAATATATTATATTTGCATGTTATTTGTAGGTCCAAACATGTTGACTGGTCAAAGGGTAGTTTTGGGGTCTCAAATAATGTGGTTCAAAGAATTTGAAAATAATCGGAGCTATAGATGGAATTTTCAGATGATTAAAGTTGCATTGGAAAGTAAATTTAGAGATATTTCTATTGATATATGTATTTCCTCATGATGATTTCATTTGACAAGGTTGCTAAGGAATTATTTAGATAGGAATATTTTTTGGTATTTCAAGACAAGAAGTGTTCTAATGAAAGTTTGGTGTTATGTGAAGCATAATATGGATTGGGTGGTGCTTCCTATCATCTGGAATGTGAAGAGGGATGAATTGTAAATCCAATTAATCAATTTTTAGGTATTTTATGTATGTATAAATGATTTTATGAGCTATCCTTTGGAAATAATATTTTTTTAGGTTGATCTCGGTGAAGGAAAAAGTAGTTATGGTTTTAAACGATGGATGTTTCATGGATTATAACTTTATTAGAAGTGTTCTATAGGTTATGTAATTTCCATCAAGTTGTTACATGAAAATGTTTCTCATGTTAAATTGATTTGGTGATAAAATTAAGTTTCCGTGGTGATCAAGGGTGAAGGAAAGAACTGTTTTAAGAATTATAAAGGGAACTAGGCCCAGTAAATGAAAAATTTGATTCATCTATCAAATATAAGACAATTTATGAATGTTTAATGATATTTTATTCATATTTAAATGGTTTTGGGTCATGAAATATTATACATTTAATGTAAGGGCATTTTTAAGAATGTGCCCATGGGGTTTTGAGCCATTTTTGGCATATGTAATGAGGTTTTTAGCTAGACGACTTAATTGGGTCATTTTTTATTGTTTTATTTAAAATTTAAAAATTTTCCTTGATTTATGGGTTAAAAAAATGGATGGAAAAGTTTGGGCCTAAGTTTGAAAGGTGGAGAGTCTTATAAAAACATGTTTTGGGTGATTTTGGAACGAGTTGAGTGTGTGCATGTGGAGAAACTAGGTGAGGATTTATTACAAGTGTTTGAGCATGATTTGAATCTGATTCAAGTGATTTTCAGGTTGAGAAAATTTATAGTACATGAGAGCAAGAGTTTTATGAATATTGGAGTGATTGATTAGCATGTTTTGTGAAGTGTGATGAACAAGCGTTTGATTGAAGAAGTGCAAGCTGAACAAGAGGTCTCCATTAGTTGTGTCAGAAACAAATCAGAGATCTACATATCATAAGGTGGTTAAGTGGGTCATTGATCATCTTGTGGGGTTGTATCCTCCTTGTGTAGTTGGTGCTTCACAAAATTAGGGGTTGGTTCTCGTTATAGGGTTGGTTCTCTACTAAATTAGCGGTCGGTGCTCCTTGTGGGGTTGGTGTCTCACTAAATTTAGAAAAAGTTAAATATAATATTTTTTTGTAGTGGGATTTCTTCCCCTTGAGGATTTCCCACTTATATCTTGTGTTCTTTTGTTTCTTATTTTATTTCATTATTACATGTTTCATTGATGGTTTATGGTGTGCACACATAAAGTATGGATAAGTGGATATTGTGATTGAATGTGTATGAGATTTTGAGTTTTAAATATGAAATGTAATTTAAATTTTTATAAGGATTGATTCACCCCATCTCTCAGTCCATTGTGTTTCTAACAGCTTTTCCTATAAGATGACATAGTTCCGGTAGACAAATAGGATTGCATAGAAATTTCGTAGATTATGACGTAGGATTCAATTTGGATGATTAATTAGAAGGAATTTGAGTCACACGAGTCTTAAAAGGAGGAATTTGATTGAGGTGACTAATAAAGGTTATTCCTTAGAAGAAATTCAATTTGATGAAGCTCAGAAGATTGAGAGGAATCTAAAATATGGTTTAGATTAGAATATTTAAAATATTTAGAGGAATCAAAAGAATAGTTTGGATTATAATAATCATGGGATTGAGAGGAATAAAAATAATACTCTAGATTAGAATAATCAAGATATTGAGAGGAATCAAAATAATAGTTTGGATTAAAATAATTAGGAGATTGAGAGGAATTAGAAGAATAGTTTGGATTAGAATCATCAAGATATTGAGAGGAATCAAGAATAGTTTGGATTAGAATCATCTAGTATCATACCACCGACTATGAGATGAAGGTGGGGAAAGGGGTAACCGAACAGGGTCTCTAATGTAAATAACCAAATGAGGTTTAGTCATGATGGTAATATTTGTATGTGAATTCCAAAACCTAGGTTCCCTATTATCATAAGTGTGAGGAACCATGTGATAGTTAGTCATTGTTGGAATTATTGGGTCCAAATTCCAAGACCTATATTGTGTGATTGAAATCATTCAAATGGAAGGAAGTTCCTTATTGATTTGAGTAGTGTAATGATGTCCAAATAGAAATTTTTAAAATATGGGGATGCTCATGTGATTTTACAAATGAGATATAAGGAAAACAAACATATTGATGACATAATTTTGATAATCCAACAAGGTTTGGACAACAAGTTGCAAGTGTAAATGTAAAAATGGTTGATAAAAATTTAGCAACATAATGGCTACAAAGGAAACTCCCTAATGTTTAAATTGATTCAATTGTTGCATGATAGGAAATATTTTTACTAAGGTTTGAAAAATGTGTACAAGGACTAAAATGAACCTAGGAAAAAAACAAGCATATTGATGACTATAAATTTCACAAAGAATGTCCAACAATGGCTAAAGAATGTCTAATGGAAAATAATAAAGAACCAAAGGATAAAAGGATCAAAAAGGATCAAAAGGATTTTCCTAGGAAACAATTCTACAAGATGAAAGATCATAAGGAAAAATCACACAAGTTTGGCACACAAATCCAATCTACAAGAAACTACTCCCTATGCAAAATGTGTCTCAATGATAGGTTGAAAAAATGATCAACACAATGTCAACACTTAATTCAAGTTTAAAATAAACAAGACATAAGTATTAACAATGGGTTGAAGTGACTTCCAACTCAAGGTATACTAAAACAAGTCTAGATACAAACAAGACCTAAATCCAAAAAGTGGAAGTTACAAGTGCAAGAAGTGCAATAATTCCACTTGGATATGTTAATCAAGCTTTGCAAAAATAAAGATATTAGTATCAAAATAATATTGATATGAAATGAACAATGTAACAACAAAATTTTTCAAACTCAAAGTAATGTTTGTAAGAAAACAAGGTCAAAGTATAACAAGGATTTACTAATATGTGAGTAATGAAACAATACAATCTAGAAACATATATCAAGTTTATGAAAAAAATGTAAGCATCAAAATGATGCAAGAAGCGTAACAAAACAAGGGAATATAGATGATGAGAAATCCTAGCTACAAATGATATGTTTTTATGTGGGTATCAAGACAAGGCTACTCAAGATATGAAGACATACCAACACACTTTCAACACTTACTATCAGTAGTCACAATAAGGAAGGATGTAAAAATGGGTGCAAAAGTGGTGGACATGATTTTGAGTAACACTTCATATGTTTCTCCTCTTTTGATCAAAAATATCAACAAGAGAGAAAAGGAGATAGACCAAGTGGTGATGAAACCAACCTAGCTAAACTTTGGCAGAGTTTCACCTTGTTTAAAGTACAAGGTAGAAACTAAGACAAATTAACGCGTAGAAAGTTTCGTGATGAGTAACACATGAATCCAACTTTGATGGACTCTCCCCTTGTTTGAAAAACAAGGTTTTGACTCCAAAAAAAGTTGTCACTTTGTGAGATTTCTTTGAAACATGATTGGTTTTGGTAAATCTAGCCCCAATGCTAAATGGTTTCCTAGTATTTTTTCATAACACTCTTCAATTATTACCTAAGAGAGGTATGCACTTCTAGGATTTATCCTAGAGAGGTGGACCATTACCCCATAATCAAATTAATGAATAGGGCTTCATATGGGTAGCTTGAATATTTTCTCACATGGGGTTTAAACTAATCAAGTGGGTAGTAGGGCACTTCTTTTTTCATCCACTAGTTCCCTTAAGGTATGGAATACTTTGGGGTCCCTATGGTAATCCTAATAACAAGTTTTATGTCTTATGCAAAGATACATTCCACAGTTTAAAGTTGTATCTCTTATCCAAACCTGCAAATACATTTTTTTCAATAAAATGTTGTGATTTTTATCTTTTGATATTAACGTGGTTTTTCACACCATTCATAACATGAAACAAATTATATTTAGAATTGATTTAGCATCATGATAGAAAGCTCTATAATATGAATCTTGCCCACTAGTTGTAGATAACTCCATATAAATACTTGGTGTAGTTGAGGCTCGGCAACTGCCAAAGAGAAGCAACCTCTACTAAAATCATGAACACATCGCCTTGAGCCCGTGTCCACTATGCCACCCACTCAGCCATAACCTGGTCTTTCTCTATCTAGGTTTACCTCATTACGTTTTGACCTTATGTAACCTATCAGAATCTGTTGTGTCAAGGAATTCAATTCACATGCACTCTAAATCATTATAAAATTTCACATCGGGACCACTATGCAAACCTATGTCTCTCCTCCCAGCCTCCATGCATAGGACTCTATAGGGGTGTCCTCGAGCCATCTTCATTTGTACTTCCATCTCTATTTGCACCTCCACATCCATCTCCATCTCCAAATCCATCCCCTCCACCTACCGGTGGACTTTATGGTAGACTAACATAAGGAGCCCTGTTGTACTAGTCCTTATGGGATAACTGTCGTTAAGGGCCATTGTACCATCTTCCATGCTACCATTTGAAAACTCGGTGAGCTGGAATCGGTGGCTAAATTGGGGACTATACATGTACACAATTTCCTTGATCCATGTCATGGCCTTGCCCCTAGACAACCCGCTATAATAATTGTTGGGCCCTTACTCAAATAATTAAATTAACCATATCCTACCTATTCATATCCCATAGTGCACATGTTAATTAAATTAATTATCTTAATTAAATTAATTAATATCCTCACTTAACCACCTCACCTAGCCACCTCACTCAATGACCTACTCAAACCTCATTAATGACCTAAGACCGAGTCTAAACCTATCCTAACTAACTAGGACTTAGTCTAAACCTAGACTTAACTCCTATTAACAAACCTAAAAGGACTCCTACTTATCTTGATCATGATCTATCACTCAAGACTCGGTAGAAGGTTGGAGATCATGCCAAAAAAAAACAAAACAATGGCTATTTTTGGCCAACCTAGATATTCCCGCCTTGACGACGCCGGTTATATCTCAACCGACGTCGGTCACCTAACCATTTAGTTAGGTTAAATATGTTTCCAAAAGCCTTTTCCTAGGTTGGTCAATTGATTCAGGATCTCATTTCTTCCAGAGACTTGGAGCACTCAAATTTCTTTAGCACTCAAGAAAAAGAAGACACATGGGAGCACTACCAACATCGATCACCATTCATCATCCTCTTCACGATCACAGATTCACAACAAGAGAGGCACATGAGAGGTCTGAACTACCATGCACATGAATACAATGAATCTTCTCTCTGGATCTCTACTATCACCATCTTCATCACCTACATCCTCCAATCTATTTTCTAGTAAGTATTCAACATCTCTTCATTGAATCTCTAGTTTCTTTGTGTAGATTTATTTATTCATCTCTCGTAGTTTATTTCTCTCCACACCCATATACTTCCTCCCTTCCATCAACCCATCACCTGATCATACCCAGACTTTCCACCCATTTTCACCCTCTCTGATCATCTTTGAGTCTTCAAAACCATTTTACGACCCACCCTCACCATTTCCAACCTCTGTGTAATCACAAGGAGTCTGGAAAACCAATTCTAACAACTTTTGATAATTTCCCCTACCTTACCTATCGTTTAGCCAACCGACATCGGTCACTCTGCCTAACCGACATCGGTCAATTCACCGACACTAGTTACTATGTGTCTATCAAATATAGCTCAGACCAATGAGCTAATACCCACTTCCCAATAGCCAAAACCATTTCTAATCCTTACCAGACCTTACCTAGAGCCTGTACCAGACCTACAACTCAACACCAACCAATCAACCCTCCCATTTTGACCTTAAACAACCTTTTGAATGACCTTTCTTATTGTTTTGTATGAGATACCTAAATCGTTTCAATTCCAATAGGATCTTTACTTCATGTATGATTTAACTAGCATTAATATTGTTATATAAAAGTGGATTGACAACTGTTCAGGAAGTATCACGCTTCCTGGATCTAGCTTCCGCTAGGTAGTCCACTCATTGTTTTGTTTAACTCTATTTGGTGGTATTGTTTTGCATTTATAGGTAGTTCCTCCTAGCCAAAAGGGATCTCTCACAATCAACTTGGATCAGAAATCAGAATGCGCACACAACCTTCAACCGACATTACAAACAGGTATTCCTCCTTGGCCTACTACCCTTATCTATTTCATTAATTTGCTAAGAATCGGTGAAACATTTTGGCACACTGGTGGGACCCATCAGGGGTTCCTTTGCATTTGTTCATTCTTAGGGAAATTGTGTGTTTATTTCTTTTCAAAAGTATTTAACATTAATTTTTCTCTCTGGAATATTCTCTCTTCTTCTATTGTCTAAAAAGTGACAGAAATCATACTTTTAGTGGACTTTAAAAAGAACACATCTTTCTTTTTTTTTGCATTTGCATTAGTGAAAGTCATATTCTTTCCTATTCACTCTTTTTTTACATCGAATATCACATTTTGATTTGGGTTTTAAAACACTTGCATTTCATACTTCTATGTTTGCATTATAGCTCACATTAAATTGAGGGAAACCTATATGTTGGAAGTCATGCCCAATTGATGGTTGACTAATTTAATCATAGTTCACTTGCACACTCTCTCTCTATACCAAACCACTTACATAATTTACACATCTTCTTAAACATCCTCCTACCTGGAAGAAGTTGTCAATGATCACATGATCAGAGGATTGACAAGTGGATGCCCAACTAGTTTCTCTATCCATCATTATCTCAGAGAAAGGACCACCCCCACCAAAACATTACCTAAAACCACCCTTAGATCTTGGATTTTCATAGGACACCTTCTATCAAAACCAAAAATTTTGTTTTGTTCATGAGTAGTCTTAAATAGCATAAGCTAAAACATAAAATTCACCCATAGGATTTTGTGTTTTTACTTTTTGCTTGATTTGTGTTTTGAGTTGTGAGGATGTGTTCTCCATTTTTTTCTTTCTTCCTTTCACACTCCCACAATTATAGTTGGTGTATTCCAAATTTTTTTGAGTGTGTTAGGGTCCATCACTATCATACTCAAGTTTTTGGGTTGATATTTTACCTGATCTAAGTCACAAAAATCAACTTTCTCCATCTTTTCAAATTTCATAATGAATGACAAGCGTCGGTCCAATGACCATGACATCGGTTTACTCGATCATCATCATCGGCATTTTTACTTGACCATTTTCGGTTATCTTTTTTGGTCATTTTACCAAAAACAACACTCACCACATTTTCTGTTCTTTTGAAGTTCCTAGACATATCATCATACCCTGGATCTTTAAAATCACTATCAGATCTAGTTTTGTCTCATTTTCATCAGTTATTGCCCCATTTTAAAAAAACTTTTGATTTCCTACAAGTAACCGTATCGGTTAACCTAACCTAGCATCAGTCACCCTATCATCATCGGTTAACCCAACCACCATTCGGTTCCTGTGTTTTAATTTTTAATTAAAAAAATGACCTATTTTTACCCCCGAACTATTTTTCTCCATTTCTTCTTTTTTTTGTGTCATTTACAGAGAACAGATTACCAAGCCTATGCCAACTCACATGGTTTTGACTCGTAGTCAAGCCAATGCCCTTGTATTCCATGCAAGCCTTCACCACTCCCACCTAGCCCATCACCACCTTCCATCCTATCACCTATGGATCCTACTCAACCCATTATCATCAGTACTGGTGATGAGGAGTTTGCAAGACTCCTTGACCACAACCCCATTACCTTACAACATTATCTCACCCATTCCTCCACTCATGATTCATCAGGATAGTTGGTATATGACATGCATGTGTCCATTCCCCCCCCTCACCCCCACTTCCACATCAGCTACTACCACTAGCTTGCTACATTACCTTCATCCACCTTACCACCGTAGTATCCCAACTTGACCCCACATCATCAATATCTATGGCACCTACAACATCATCACACTTTTGATGTCATTTTCTCCCATGGTGTCAACCATTCCTTCATCACCACCTTGAGCATAGCCCCATCTGCACCCACCACCTCATATATACCTATTGCATCGCAACCACCCATGGTGTTGGCAACCCATACCCCATTCCAAAACATCATCCTCTCCATCCCACAGTCTTTACCTCCAATCACTACAAGGATCGCTACATCCACCCCACCTACTTACACATATCACCAACAACCACCTATCTCATCTATCACCTATTCGGGATATTTTCCGCCTGCATCTATTCCCCCCTCGTAGTTCTCATACTTGGCACCACCATATACTGGAATGTCATCCACATCATACATTCATCATCAACCCCCTTATACTAGGGGGTGCCCAATCATCACAACCTACCAACGACCTTATTAAAATGATGATGGAAAAGATGCAAACATTGGAAGCATCAGTTTTTGGCTCTCGCAACTCTTTAACATATGATGAAATCTGCAATGAGCCCATTCATCCATCTATTCCCATTCATCCATACCCTACACATTGGGAAATGCCCAAATTCAACCGGTTCAACAATAAAAAGAGGACCCATGCAACAACACTTGTGGTCTTTCAAACATGGGTGTTATTTAATCACTCATGATGATGCTCTACTCTTATGGACATTCCCAATGTCTTAACAAGGACCCGCATTGGATTGGTATAGTGGTTTACCTCGACATTCCATTTATTCATTTAACCAAGTGGCTCAAGCCTTCTAGACCATTTTTCAATCAATATCATCAAGAAGGTCACCATGACCGACTTGTACTCAACATGACAATATGACGATGAGTCTATCACATATTTTTTCACTCACTCGTGGAAGAGCCTCATCAACCAACTTACATTCCAGCTACCTCAAACTAAGCTTATAGAGTTGTTCACTAGGGCTTGTGTAGGCACATCTCACCAACTCTCCAAGTCCAAACCTTTGTACCTTTGATGAAGCATTCACCATGGCTAGAAAACTTGAAATCCATGCCATAGAAGAGAAGAATTCAATTGTGTAACAAAAATGCATTGCATTCAAATCCAATGATGCTTCTTCCTCTTCAAAACCACAAAACAACTATTCCAAAGAAAAAGGATCTGCCAATGTGGTAGTTTTAAAATCTGGCCCATCTCACCCATCCAATCAATCAAAACCTTCTTCCAACCTTTCTCCCATTCAAGCTTTCTAGTTCAAGTGAGAGAAATGAAAGTACACTCCAATCAGGGAGCCTTATTCTTTAGTATTAGAAAAACTTCTTAAAGCCGAGAAATTTCTCTACCACCCATCAAACCACATACTTGGTTTTGACCCTACTCATCCTATGCCTGCATGGTACAAGGAACATGACTATTGCAACTATCATCACGTTAAAGGCCATATGATGGTAATTGTATAACCTTCAAAAACATCATCCAGGAAATGTTAGACAATGGAGATCTTGTCTTGGACAACCCAAACACACCAAGCTAATCAAGAACTTGCATATCTTCAAGAAGCCATTTCCTAATCACACCCCATCATCTAACCAAACTGGTGAACCTTCAACTAATGACAAGTAATGTCATGAGGTCCATGTTGTGTTTGACACCATACCAACCCTTCCTCAATTTCCTCCTATCCCCTCCATCGAGGAGATTCTAGCATGAGCTCCTTTACCCATGGAGGAGCCTATTTCATCTACTCCTTCACCCACAAGAGGAGTCCCCTTCATCTCCCCCTTCACCCATGGAGGAGACCACAATATCTACCGATGCCATTTCACCACCCCCTCGCAACCTAATGAAAACTGTGGTGTTAACTCTCCTACCCATGGGAGAGTCATGCTCACCCCTCTCCACCAAAAGAGGAACCTACCTCATCCCACCTATCATCTCCCCTACCAATAGGGGATCCTTTAGAAGTGCCACTTTACCTTGTTGGTGACAATTCCCCATTAGCCTTCAGGATCCAGTTGATTTTCTCTCGGCTCTCTTACCCACAGAGTCTGAAGCCAACCAACCAAGTTTTATCTCACAAACATATTTTACAAGGATTACTACTAAATCAACATCATCTCCTCTTACAACAGTTTCATTTTCATGCCTAGAAGACCGCTTGGATTATGTTGATAATTCCATGCTTTGGGGACGTCTCAACTACCCTTTTCAACCCAAATGCAAATATCATCTGTTGATACCTCCATGATTTATCCAAAGGTATTTCAGATGACCAAACCAACCATGACCATACCTGGTCAAAAACCTCTTCTTCATCACCCTCACCTACACCTAAACCTTTACCAACAATCAAACCTATTCCTATGCCTAAGAACCTACCTGTACCTACACCTTCCCCACATCCAGAACCATCACCACATTGGGTGTCATGCCGACATCAAGCCTAGTCCATCCTCCTATCAAATTGGACTTAGCCACATCTTCACAAACCCACACAAAAACTATTCCTCCACCTAAAAGGAAGACCCAACCTTCTAGGCCACATACACCAGTTTTCACCCCTACTCTCTCTTCACCTTCACCACTTCCATCCATCCTAGGACCTCACCCATCGACCTTGGCCAACAACCTCCTATCCAAGGAAAACCAAAAGCACAACAACCCACCTCTTCATCATGATCTTTTATTACACCAACTTACCTACACAACACACACCTTTTCATCATTACCCACATCTTTCTTACCACCTATACCCCCACCACCTACAGTAACCTCATCAGTACCTATGAGATTTCCTTCTCTTCAACCCATACCTTCCACCTTGCCTCTCTCAAACAACCTTCACCATGCCTCCTTTATCACCTTGGCTAACTCATCCTCTTCCACCATCTTCCTTCCCTTCCACATCATGTACTCCTTCCTCACCTTTACCCAAGAAGGTGCAACCAAAATTGAAAAACCCACTACCCTCCAAAGAGGTAGTTAAGCCTACAACACCTTCTATCGCTAGTTCATCTACTACCTTTACCCAAGAAGGTACAACCAAAACCTAAAATAGTACCACCTACCAAACTAGTGGTCAAACCCATTTCACATCCAATTCCACCTCCCGTGATGCCTCTCCCACCAAAATCACCCACACTTCAATAGACCCACACTCACCTCACATTGTGATCCATTGGCAGGGTCTTATGCCAACATTCTAGCTAACCTTTTAGAGACCTCTCATCATCACATTGCCACCCCTTAGACCTTATGACCCACTCAAACCCAAACCAAAAGGGTTTGATGATACTAAAATTTTACTGCCTACCATCGTGTGTCAGGACATGATGTAGAAAATTGTAAGGCTCTAAAACCATTCTTCTCCAACTTTGTCCTCCTGAAGAAAATTTTGATGATGATGATCTTCTAGATGAGGACCCTGTTTCCACCTTCACCTATCACCACACATCCTCCCCACTACCTATTCAGTGACCTGCATCACCACCTCCACAACCCATTTATCCTCCTCCAAAATTTGAGATCAACATGGTCGCATAAGAGAGCTAGCCAAAACCACCAAAATGCCAATGTGCATGCACTTTCTTTTTCACAAAACTCTTATCCCTCTATCATTTTTTCCATCATGTTGTTATACTTTTTATCATGACACCTTCTTCACCCTCTCCTCATCCCCATATTAATATGGTTAACATTTCCACTCATGCCCAAAAAAAAGGAAAAGGAAAGGAGAAAGCAACTAGCCCATCCGCCAATCATGTGCCCAATATACCATCTACACCCACACCAAGAATTACCATTGGGGACCCACATACCCTATTTTTGATGGGGTCACCCATCATATAATGATAAAACAATTACACCAATCCCCTCTAAAAATGTCTTTGTATGACCTTGTCCAAACTTTTGAATCCCATCGACAAGCCCTCATGGAGGTTCTACAATCCATTGAGGTTTTACCTAATGACCCTATGCCTCGTGGCCTCCATTATCACCCCTCACCATGTGCTCTCCTCACCAATTCATCCCCTTCCTCTACACCTACCCACTCACTCATCAAGTAGCCACCCTCAGTTTTCTCGATGATGAGATTGTACCTCTCCAATCAGATGATCCTGATCCCACCCTTTTCATTTCCATTTACATTGATAATATACGTGTTGATGATGTTATGATCGATGGTGGTGCCAACATCAACATCATCTCCTCCCATGCATACAACCAAATGTGCATCCCTACCAATTACATGCATAATAACCTAGTTATGTTGCATTCATTCAATGATGCCATCACTTCCACCCTTGGCACCATCATTCTCCACATTTGTGTGGGCCCCTCATACTATTCTAGAATTGTTCTATGTCTTAGAGGGGAATTCTAGTACAACCTATTGCTTGTGACCTTGGATCCATGTCATGGGTTGTGTTCCTTCAACCTTACATCATTTGTGTAAAATTTGAACATGAAGGACATAACTATACCATTCCAGCTGACCCATCACCATTCAAAACTATAACATGTTGTATATCGACCTAATGATGTCCTTATACTAGTTAAATCACCACCCGCTCACTTCTCCTTCACCCACAACCCCATCCACCCTTTTGCCTACCTCCCACACCTAACTCCTCTATTCTATTCCCACCCACTGTAGCCTCTCTACCAACCAACCCATCCACTAACCCATCTACTTCTCAACCAACCAATGCTTCTTCTTCACAATCACCTAGTGATTCATCTATTCCCACTACCACATATACCACTACCGATCCCTTAGAAGGTGTTTTTCAATGTCTCACTCTGGGGAGTATCACCTATACAACATCGACACATTCCTTACTCCTCAAGAGTATGGTAACCTTGCCAACATCCTCACTATGATCACCACATAGGTGAGGTTTTCCCTTATGGTCCTCCCCACCTTTGTACCAACTTAACATATGGGGGACTTGATACTTCTACCTACTCACCCGAGCCACCTTCCCAAATGTGACCATTTTCATCTGACCTTCAATCTCTCACCAATCACCACTTCACCCACACCTTCCTCCATCATTTTGCATGCATGGAAGGGTTTTGGTTTTGGTTTCTATGAACAAGGCCATCATATTATCATCCCATGCACCACATGTAAACATAAAGATATTGAAGTGGTATTGGCTTTTTTGAACCATCTTCCAAGAAATCCACGTCAAACTCATTGAGGATGAAAACCTTCCTTCACCCCATCTACCAACTTCACCACCTTCACCTATGGAGTCTATGGATCCAGAATCCATTCCTCCTAACTTTTTTTTTTCATGAACACCATTTCCTGGGACCTCTGACTTATCAACGAGATGGCGAGGCTCCCTCTTCTCTTCCCTTCCTATATCCTGACATGATCGATGATGATACACCTTCTATTAACATCATTCAATGTTAGGATGATGAGTCTATTCTCACCTACCTTGGTGTGGAAGATTCTTATATTCATCGGTCATTACCTTCTGAGACACAAACCATGTTAAATGAATCGACCATCAAAATCAATATTAACACTCAAGATGACCCACACATTTAAAGATAGGCCAATCTTTAGATACTGTTGAAGTAGGAAGCTTTTACTTCTTTCCTCTCGAGATCATAGCAATGATTTTTCTTGGTCCTATGCTGATATGCCCGGTATTGACCCAAACATTGTGGTCCACAATATCATAACTATTCCTAAAGCCAAACCCATAAAACAAAAGCATGGAAAATGCATCCTCACATTTCCCTTCTTGTCAAAGAAGAACTCCAATGCCTTCTTTTGGTTTCCTTCATCCTACCCATTGATTATCCCCAATGGATCTCTAACATCATTCCTATCACAAAAGTGATAGGGGACTCCACATTTGCATGGATTTCCATGACCTTAACTTAGCTTCCCTAAAGATGACTTTCCTCTACCTAGTATTGACCAACTAGTTGATCTTACCACCGGCCATGAGATGTTATCACTCATGGATGGTTTCTTGGGTTATAACCAAATATTACTCACCCCTAGAAGATCAACACAAAAAACCACCTTCATCACTCCTTGGGGACCTTCTACTATCGAGTCATGCCCTTTGGCCTTAAAAATATTGGTGCTACATATCAGTGGGCTATGACTTATATCTTTCATGACATCATGCATCACATATTGGAAGATTACGTTGATGATCTCCTTTGCCAAATCTAAACATCGGGCCAAACACCTTATAGTCCTTAAGGTCATCTTTGACCATCTCATCAAGTATTGTGTTCACCTTCAACCTAAGAAGTGTGTCTTTGTTGTTCTCTTCTGGAAAAGCTCCTTGGTTTTATCATTTCTTTGTGTGGCATAGAAGTTGATCCTACTAAAATCAAGGCTATTCTCAAAATGCCTCCACCTACTAACCTTCATCAACTTCATAGTTTGTAAGGAAAGTTGCAATCTATTTTCACTTTATTTTTCTTTTCGACTATTGCCACCCATTTCATCATCTCCTCAAAAAGGATGTCTCCTTCAAATGGGATGATGAATGCCACAAAGCCTTTGAGGCCTTAAAAAAATACCTCCTCCAACCACCTGTGCTCATTCCCCTAAGGATGACCAACCATTTTACCTTTACATTTTTGCTATTGATCATTCCTTGGGTGTCATGCTCACTCATCATCATGATGACAACATAGGGAGAAAGTAGTTTATTATATAAGTCATACACTTTTGGACTATGAAACTAGATACACCCATGCCAAAAAAACTCTTCTTAGCCTTATTTTTTTTGTCACCACTAAACTTCGACCATTACCTACTTAACCACAAAACATTTTTCATCACCAATATTGACCCCTTACATTACA
The DNA here is from genome assembly GCA_018340775.1 of Taxus wallichiana var. yunnanensis. Taxonomy (NCBI): domain Eukaryota; kingdom Viridiplantae; phylum Streptophyta; class Pinopsida; order Cupressales; family Taxaceae; genus Taxus; species Taxus wallichiana. Next base: position 936,507,079 of record CM031234.1, on the reverse strand, counting down.
TGTATGCCAAACCCTACCAACATCAACGTGTTGCACGTTGGCTCATGCTTCTTGTAGACCTAGACCTTGAATTCATCTCATCAAAAATATGTCAAAGGAAAACCATCGACTGACCAACTTACAGATGCCTCCTCTCTAGAAATCAATCCTCTAACTTTGATTTCCTGGATGAATCCATTCTACCCTCTCTTTGGATGATACCATTTACCAGAATGACCTTATTCTTTGATGGTTCCAAATGTCAGTGTGGGGGTGGTGCGGAGTTATCCTCATTCCTCTTGATGGTGAGCCTATGCCATTATCTTTCAAACTAGATTTTGATTGTACTAACAATATCATATGAATATGAAGCACTCATATTAGGCCTTCAAACCACCATCACCTTAGATGTTAAGTCAATTAATATCTTTGGTGATTCCCAACTAGTTGTAAACCAAGTTAATGGTATATACTAGTGTGTAATAATGAGATACTCAAAAGTATAAGCATCATGTTGACATAATTTTGACTACCTTTGACCATTATGAACTTCAAACCACCCCGCGTTCCACTAATAAATTTTTGGACACCATGGCATGTCTTGCTTCTCAAATACCCGCTTCACCTCCGACTCAAAAATATTTGTCACAAGTACAAAGGTTGCAATCACCTTCTTATCTATTTTGAGATGTCAACCTTGTTGGAACCATTGAAACTGACCCACGTGACCTTTGGTATAAGTAAATTTTTGTTGACTACCTTTCCCTTTCAATTCTACCTCTAGATCTTACTCACAATGGACAATGAGCCTTTCTCAAAAGTGTCTCTCACTTATGTCATCATGGGTGGTCTTCTTTATAAATGTGGCTTTGATGGTATCCTCTTATGATGCCTTACAAGTTCTGAAATTCCCTACACCATCAAGGAAGTTCATGATGGAATTTGTGGAGGTCACTTCAATGGTTTAGTTTTTCACTAAACACATTCTCCACCTGGGCTATTATTGGCCAACCTTAAACCATGATTTTTGTGATTATGTCAAATGTTGTGTGAAGTCCAACAACATGCTAATCTTCATCACACACCTAGTCATGCCTTACAGTCACACGAGACCTTTGGCCTTTCTCTCAATGGGGTTTGGATCTTGTCTTGGAGAGATCAATCCTCATTCTTCCCAATGTCATCAATGGATTATTACCACTACTGAATACTACACTAAATGGGTAGAAGAATCCATACCTCTTATTTCTACAAAAGCTAAGAAAATATGTGAATTCATCAACCATCACATCATTTTTCACTTTGGTGTTCCTCTCATCATCTCATCATCCGATAATAAAAAAATAATTCAAAAAAAAAACCCTGGAAAACTTTGATGATGCTTTGGCATTCAACTCATTTTTTCTTCACCTTACTACCCTCAAAAAATGGCCAAGCTGAATCAACCAACAAAACCTTAAACAAAATTCTTATGAAAGTTGTTGATGATACTGGAAAGGATTGGCATACACACATTCCTTTTTCCTTATGGGCTTATCACACTAGTATTCATACTTCAACTCTTTGCCACACCTTTCTCTCTGGTCTATGGTATAGAGGTTTTTCTACCTCTTGAAGTTAGAGTTCCATCTCTTCGTATCTCACTTAAAGAGATGCTCAATGATGATGAATTTTCACCAAGACCATTTGGCACAACTTGAGTTATTAGATGAGAGTGTCATCTCAATGCTCTGACCATCTCCAAATCTACCAAAAATGTATCAAATGTGCCTATGATAAATGTGTCCATGAATGAACCTTCAGGTTGGTGACCTCATCTGAAGGAAAATCAACATGTAACAAAAGAAGAGAAAAGTAAATGGGGAAAATTTTCTCCTAATTGGCTTGGACCTTATATTGTTACTCATACCTATGGATCAGGTGCTTATCATTTGTCTTCACTCAAAGGTAAACCCAAACTGAGATCCCCTCAATGCTTTGCATCTTGACCATTCTATTGTTGAATCAAGTCCTATATCACCTTATATCCATTAAATTGCTTGTCCCTTGAGCACCATTCACCTTCCGCTTACCTATTTTAAGGATCAATGACTAAACAAGAATCATGTGATTACCCATCACCTTTTAAGCCTTATCTTCAATATGAGTACCATGGCTCTACTCATGGCATGATTCTCATGGATACTTTTTTCATCTTTTTCAAGATGGAATCCCATGGTCATTCATCACTTAAACCCTCTCTTTCATAGTTAGCCTCTGTGTGCTATGGTTTTTCTGCAACACAAGAGCCTATTTTCTCTATAGTCTTGTCCATGACCTAAAAGTCCAAAGAAAAACAATTTCAAAAGTAAAATGGGATTCAAACTCCTTGAGTCAAAACTTCAAAAAAAGATGACTCCCTCAAAAAGGACATCTATGCTTTCTATCTCGCTGCTATAAATAGACTTCTCCCTCGAAGGACAACTATACAAAGCTAGCCATATTATACATAGTCTATCATAAAAAGAAGACTATTCTTAAAAAAATAAAATAAAATATTAGAAGCTTCCCACATCGATCAGCTTCACATGAAGACCTCAAGGAGAAAATATACTCATCCCACATAGACTTCCCGCATCGATCATAATCTATCAAAAAAAAAAAAAAAAAAAAAAAAAGAAAAAGATTAACTTTTTCATCATGGACTTGCCTATTTTGATCTTGGGTCTCTTGCCAAATAGGCATGTTGTCTCACACTAGGTTATGCTAAAACCAACCTACTTTCACCTCATCACCTTTTTCACCCTAATTTTTTTCCTCCGCTCAAGGGACGTGCCACAAATGTGACATTTTCATGATCATGTGACTTTCTTCACCCTTTGAATAGTCAATCAGGAAATGCCTTTAGGGTCTTACGTTCATAAGCCCACCTTTGGTATGGTAGACTTGTTATGGTTCTTACCAATTAGGTGGCTCTTTTGGTCACCTCTTACCCTTCACCTTCTTCATTACTTGTTGATTCTCCTATACAAGACTAGACCATCGACACCTACATTTTAAGAATTCCTCTTTCACCAACATCACCATGCCTAACTAACCTAAACTCAACCATGCCTAAAATCACCTAAACTCAACCATGCCTAAATGACCTAAACTCAACCATGCCTAAATGACCTAGACTCCTAAAACCTACCGACCCATTCATCTATCCTCATCATATTCTTCCCTAGCTTATGGGAGAACTACATCGGCTGAGGCCCCTTTTTTTTCGGGGCTATGTAGGTAGCACTCGAGGGCATGGGGCCCTTGGAGGTTAGCTTGGCCACTCTTTACCCTAACCTATTTTCCCCATTTTCCTATTCACATTCTACCTTAGTTAGTTTCCATTTTCTACAACACTTGGAAATTAATACAAACATACATACCTACCATTTCATCACATCATACATCAATCAGTTCACCATTCCATGATATCAAATATTTGGAAGTTTAAACCATAACATAAATATACATCATCATTTATTTTCCATACTACCAATAACATGGAAATTAAATCAAACCCAACAACATGACCAAATCAACCTAAACTCCAATCCACCAACATGACCTAAATCCACCATGCCTAACATGACCTAACTCCATGCCTAAATGACCTAACTCACCTAAACTCCTAGACTCCATGCCTAACTCACCTAACCATCATGCCTAAATACCTAGACTCCACCATGCCATGACTGACTAACATCAACCTGACTCATGCCTAACTCACCTAGACTCCATCATGCCTACATGACCTGACTCAATCATGCCTAATTCACCTAGTTTCCATCAATACACAATAACAATGGAAATTAAAACATAGATACATCATCCATACAATAAATATCATCATCTATATAAATAGGAAAAAATTTTTGTGTATCAATACACATATACACAAATACAAATACATACAAGTATCTCAAATCACTCTTAGATACAACCTCACTATCTTTGCACATAGATGGTATAAAAATCAAAATCACAAAACTCTCATATACAACCTCACTATCTTTGCACACGCAGGCATGGTATATATATCAAAATCTCAAAAAAAATAATCATACCAAGTGGCTAATCATCACCCCACCTCATATCCTCTAGCCAGTCTCACATGTCTCCTCCTCCGACCTTTTCCACCCTACCAACATCTCTCCACCCTCCATGGGTCTCGGTCTAATCTCCACACCTGGCCCTTGGGCCTGGCCTAGCCTATGTGAACTAGTAGCCTCACCTTGCCCCTGTCTCTGGGCTCACTGGCCCCCTATGCTCTCTAAAATATGAGTGTGGGATCTCATCCTCTCACTCAGCCTAGCTTTTGGGCTCTGTACTCAACATAAGAAGGGACATCTATCTGGTAGTCATCAGGTGATCTGATAATAATGTGCCTCATTTAAGGCATCCCGAACCTCACCATAGTCACCATCTGAGGTGGTGCCATAGGTCTCAAATGCAACATGTGTGCCTATCCCCTCTAATCCTAGCCTAGGTCCCTATACCTGTGATCCTTGTCCTCCTCCTTGTACCATGGGACCCTATCCCACCATTGTTTGCTTGTAGTATGGGACCCTATCCCTGAGCCTGTGGAGGTCCATGTGCTACAACCTGGGCCTGTAAGGCCAAAACTACGTGCTTGTGTAAGGCCAACTAGCCCTACAAACCTGCTACTACTACATGCCTGTAAGGTGGTACTATACTCCATCCCCATCACCACCCCTGTGTGGGCACCTATACTAGGCTCTATAGCTGAGCCTGTAAGGCTATCACCTCAGGCTCTGGGGGTGGCCACACTGTGCATGAGTTGTTGTCAACTAACCTACACACCTGTGAGTTGTGTTTGAAGAGTGGCCACTGCCCCTATAAGGCATCTCTCTGTATTGTCACGGTAGCAAGATCAAGATGGCTTCATGGTCTGGTGGTGGTGCCCGTCATCATGTGCCACCCACCACTACCTATAACCATCGGTGACTCTAAGGCATCATCAATCTACCTATCCACTGGCTGCTCCTCCTACCCTGTCAACACACTCGGTCATGGTGGAGACATGGGTCTCTCCATGTCATCTCTCCAGATATTGGGAAAGGTGGAGGCACATCCGTGGCAGCCCAAACTATCATCTAACCCTATCTATAAGTATCATCTCATGCTCACCACAGACACCCCTATATCCACCTCAAGTAGCTAAAGCTCCTCTAACTCCTCCATCATGCCCCTGTATGAGGGATAGCCAATGTAGGGCCTCCACACAATATCAACCCCTGAAAGTCCCTCCAACAACCACCTATAATATAAAACATCATGTGTGGCCCTAGCCACCCTATGCTACCCACCAACTGGTACCCACCATCTATATCCAACTCTGAGTAATCCACCCCAAACCAATCATGTCATGGAAAACCAACTTGGGCATGCATGCACATGATATGCTCGTATGCCCAATAGTGTAGTAAAAGGTGCAACACAAACTAAACCGCCACAATCTCCCATAGGCCCATAGCTCCCTATATAGTTGCACTAGGAATGTTGGTGCCCAGAAAAGTAGATCCACTCCTCCATCATATCCTGGAGCACTCCCATCAGTGCTCATGGGAATCTCCCACCCTCAACATCTAGTAAGGAAAAGCAACATACCACCTCCATCATCAATACAACCAACCTCATCTCCTGAGGATGGGTTGCATACATGTCTCCATAACTAAGGCTCATGCTATGATACCTCAGCTCACCCATCACCTCCCAAACATAGCCACTATCATCTCCACTGATGCCTCTGATGAAATAGAATACTAGCTCCCCAACAATTGGTAGCCACAGGATCTTATACATGTCCTCTAGGGTGATGGTCATCTCACATGTGGTAAATGAAAATGTGTTGGTCATTAAATCCCATCTATTGATGAGCATGACCATCAAACTAGGATCTCGGGCTATGTGCCTATAGTGTCGATCCCAATCAATCCAACATCAGTCATATGCTCCCACTCCTCTGTAGTCACGTTAGACCACATCTATACCAACAGAGGTGGTACTCTATCCCGCATCCTCAACTGGTCCCTAGCCTGCATCCAACAACCCACAATATTGTTAAGACCTGACTACCTCCAATTACCTATTAACCCCAAACCCTACCCAATCACATCAATCGTGCTTACCCTCTTTACCTAATTCACCTACATGCCTACCAACCCTTATCATTATTACCCATTCCCTTAGTTCAATTCACCTACTTACCTATCCCATATCGCCAAAAATCATATTTTACCCTTATCCCTCTATATACACTCTTTACTTGCCCCTTATTTACCCATTTTCCTTTCATACCTATCCCTTCTTACCCCTATTCTTCCTTCACCCTAACCGACGCGTCACCTTGACCATCACCGGTTTTCCTTGACCGTCATCGGTTCCATTTAACCAGTGTCGGTCACCTAAGACTTGACCGATGCCGGCCAAAGCCAACCAACGTAGGCCAAACCTAGAAATAGACGTTAGTCTCTATCGTGTAAACAAAAACTGAAAACCCATCCCCCCAAATCCCATTTCACACAAAACTCACTTAAAATCACCTACAACCTACCCCATCCCACCCAAATTCACCTTACATTTAATTATCACCTTATTTAACCTAATTTTGCCATTTCCCACCTCTTGCTTTGTTTCCTCATTGGCACGTCTGTTTCGCTTCCCGATTATTTGGCCTTTGAACAAATTTTACATTCTCGAGACACAACATTCAATCTTTCTTTCAATTGAGGTAAGAAATTGAACATCTTATTATCATGATCAATGATATCATAGATCAAACACATGTCTATGTCATCCAAAGGACACTCTCTCAAAGGATGTCTCTTCCTGCATTTAGGGTAGTATATGTCTAGAGGTTCTTTTATAACACTAGTCTTGGATTTCAGCCCATCTATGGTTAATGTTAATTATGACAAGATGTATGTTTTCATGTTAGCCATTTCCTCTATAATTTCTAAGGTACCTAGGGAAATATTGGATGTTTTTCTTTTCCTTATACCTCCTCGTGTTCTAGAGTAACTTCTGCATAGCTCAATGATATTTTCCATGTTAAGTTTTTGCACATCACCTCCTCCCATAAGATGGAGGTAATCCTTGGTTTCCTCATCAATTCCTTTAAGGAAAAATATCTTAGTGATTTTTGCATGTAACTCATAACCACTCCTCCGATGGAGAAAGAGAAATATATCCAAATAATCTTCTAGATTTTCATCTTCTTTTTTCTTTATCTGGAAGAACTCTTCTTTCCTATCTCTTCCCTTGCAGTAGTCTTGATATTTTTCAAAAAGATTGTCTCCATGTTCTCCCAAGAATGAATGGAGTTAGGGGAAAATCCCATGAACCACCTCATAGTAGAGTCCTTGAGGGTGGAAGGAAATAGTTTGAGTTTTTGATTGTCTATTCTGTAGTCATATGTTTGGCAAAGAACTTTGAATTCAAACAGAACTAATCTGGGTCTTCTATAGACATTCCTCAAAAGATAGGGAGGATGGATGGTGAGATATTTTTCATAGGTGCATCCTCATCTTCATCTAAGACAATGGGATAGGTAAAGGTTCTACCCAAGGGTTGGTTCTCATTATTCCCATTGTCTCCCATTTCTGAAGGTTGTTATGGTTCTAAATAGGATGATGCAGAATGTTCAGAAGGGCTTCTAGGCGTTGTATTAGATTTAGTGTCACTTTTAGTGTTCCCTACTTGTACTTTATTTGGAGATATTATTTGGATATTACATGGTATAAATCTCCCTTGAATGTCTTATGGCCTATGCATCAAGGTTGGTTATGTAAACAAGGCCTAGGACTTCTACTGGTTGCATAGATTAACTTCATTAACACCCATAGCATGTAAAGTGAATAAAAATGGTGTGTATTGTTTATGGTCTCCCGAAAATGGCACCAAAAATGATGGGTCGTTGTATTCTCCAATAATTTAACTAATGATTCTTATGCTAGTGTCATTATAAAACTAGGGTTGTGTATCCAAGGTTGTATGCAATGAATCTTTATGTAACTCAATTGTTTGGTGGTTCCTTTTTGGGGGTTTTGGTTGTTATTTTTCTCTATCTCTACTAATCTATGGAAATTTAATGCTAAACTACTGAAACAACATTACTGTAATGAAACATGTTTAATGGAAATATGTTGTTGGAATAAGAATGCACACACCAAATCAATATAACAAAATTAAAATAACACACACTCTAAATTGAATTTGTCAAATTGAAATAAGACACTAATTGAAATTGCATACAAGGAAATGACACACACCGAATAGAATTTGCGATAAAGAAAGGAAATAAGTAATTGCGTTCAAATTGTAACTTATCGAAAACCACGAGCATGCATAAACATAGAATACTCCAATCACCTTGGTTGAGTGGGATCTTTCTCTTCCCGGGATAGAGGTAATATCAAATTCATAGGATATTCAAAACAACATCTAATATATTGATTCAGTAAAGTTCCAAAACATACTCAGTACATAACTGGAAAATAGATACTAATTGTTTTGAATCGTACCACAAATTACCAACATTAACTAACTACTAAATTATTCTTCAAGGAGATTTATATATAGACATATTCAGTTACACATCATGCCAAAATTGTAGGAATTGAGCTCTTCCACTAACAACCCTATTAAATTTCATTAAATCCTACGGAAATGCTAAAAACAAGATCCATGTTTATAGGTTGTCAATGGAAAATGTCTTCCATGGTTACACGAAAGTTCCGGACTCGTAATCCTTGATTAAAATTCCCAACATTGGCAGTAAATTCCCGCTATTATCCTACACATGTCACCACATTTCACTCACATAGGTGATTAGTGGGAGGTTCTATGGTAAATGGTTTCATGAAGCAAAATAAGAGAAACACATTGAACTTACTATGATATAACTACATAAATCATCCCCATGCACTAATTAATCATGTTTAATTACAAATCAATAAGCACGTAGATGATATAAATAAGTCAAATAATGCACTCATCAATAATGACCCCAAAAATATATTTCCACTAATCGATCCGTAAATGATGCCAATCAAGCCCATTGGAAAGGTAACACCAGTCTTGTGAGGCAGTAATATGTCATTGACAAGATCTATCGGATACACAAAAACACATGAAATTTGAAGATCGGTGAATCATGTGGTAACCAAACTCGACATCCCCCTCTCGGGTATGTCTAGGAGGCCACAATTCTCAATCAAATCTTGTGTGATATGGGTGGCATCCTCATCATACACTATGAGCTGACCCTAGATTGGAACTCTCATGATCCTCCATATATCCCGAAGAGTAAGCTGTCATATCGCTAGTGGGATGTGAAAACACTTGATCTCACTATGTTATCTCTCACCTAAGGTTTTGAGAAGGCCATGATATAAGGTAATATGTGGCATCTATGCCATGTAAGAAATCTCAGTCACATCTAATATAGTCTCTAGGAATACTCACTCACATCGATAGAAGGTCGCTTCAAGGGCAGGAAACCTACCATGTCACTTTCGAGTCTATAAAGCAGGTAGTTTGATCAGTAAGATCAATAAAAACACTCATTAACATCAATTCTTCTATCTAACAACACTTAAAATTCTTCTCAACGTCCCTACAATCTTATAAAAATCACCTAAATTCTTCTTAAAAATACAAGCCCCCATTGGCACCTATGTTCCCCTTCTACAGCGTGTGCGATCCCTTCCTAAAGACATGCACACCATGTAACATACACCCCCATATCTATGACCATGTGCCTATTGTGATTCATGTGTGATTGCGCATATAACCAAACCCTCCTCGAGCACATTCGTGCCCCGATAATACATGCACACCCGTGAACCCGATCTAACCACACCTTTACGCCCACGGATATGTCTCGCTAACCTACCCAAACACCCATACATTTCCCCTATTACATATGATTCCCATCCATTCATGCGCACCCCGACAATTTATACTTTCCCCAAGGGGCATGTATATGCTTCCGCTCATTTTTCTACCCTCATAAATGTTAGCAAAACAATGCAATAGTTTAGGTCTACTCACATGTGCACCATCATCGAGATATCGTTGGTAATCTCAAACAATGTCTACATGCCTCTTATGATCCAAAACTTTTTCCATCTCTCCCACAAGTCGAGAAAATCAATAAAAATTTGCAAGAGTTTGGTAACAAATAACTACTCACGATGTTTTACCCACTAACATGGTATATGTACTATTTTGACCCCCACGGTGTGTTTTCTCTTATCTCGATGGTCAAGGGAGGTAATTTGATCACCGTAATCATTATTATTTCTTCTAACACCCGCTTCGATGTTTATTTTTAATAATAAATTATTTTTGACCATTTCTCGTCCATTAGGCATATTTTACTACCTAGCGACCATTTCTTCTCCCCGGGAATTTTGATTGCTTTCAAATGATATTCTATACTAGAAATTATTCTTAAAAAATAAATAAATTCTAAAATTTACAAAAAAAAATTTAAATGGTTAAATTTTTCAAAAAAATCCTTAAAAACTTTAAAAATTCAAAAAATCCAAAAATTGTAAAAATCAAAAAATTGCAAACATTGGTAAAAATCTTGTATGCAATGAAACATGTGTCAAATTCATCGTATTCAATCTTTATATTTATGTTGTTTCACTTGTTTTTGTAACAACGACTCACAGATCATTTGGATCTACCCCATTAACAAAACTAGTCTATTTGTTATGTCTATATTATTTGGGCAAAACAAGTTGTCGTGTACCTATTTAAGTAGTGCACGAATGTTTTTCATTATACCCCGATTCCTCCATTATTCCCCTTTCATGTATCCTTTCTTGGGAACCACTTTTAACCCCTTTCATTACACGTGAACATTTGGGAACTAAAGCTTCATAACAAAAAAATTTGTGCAATTGTCTTGAACATTGTTTATTTGAGTATGTGTGTTTATACGTATTTCCTTGTTAGGTCAGATTCTTTACTTTCTTGTATTACATTACATTTTGTATGTTGAATGAATCTGGTGTTTTGGCAATGGAAAATTTTTCATATTAGGTTTTTTCATGTCATTATACACTTTTGTTATATGCTTACATTTTTAATAAGGATCGATGATGTAGATCATAAGTGATATGATGAATTTTTTTTTGAGTGAACACTAGATGAAAGCTAGTTCAATCCCCCTTCCTCGTCATTTTTTCTATATAATTTTCCTCTCTCACATCTATTCTTCCAAATCACTTTGGGCAATAGGGATCACCTTTTATCCCCCCTCCCCATCCTTATTCTTCTATCCATTTCTTTCATATTTTTGATCATCGATCGACTTCTTTCATCACCCCATCGACACTCGATGGGGCATCCTTCACTCTACTAAATTTTTCTTCTACACCATAAAAAAATTATTTATTTGTACTTGTCTACTATCTTTGAAGTGGCATCACTTATGCCACCCCAAAGAGGGGTAAACGTAGACACCTATAATTTGAATAAGCAAGTTTATTACTAAAATTGCACTAATTATTCTATTTCCTGTAAATTTACGACACTTCGTTAATAAACCATTACATTCCCTAAATCCTCATTAATTAATTACATTACGCTAATTGATTAACCCTTCCATCACTTAGGATGTCGATTAACGACCTTTCATTAATTAGCGACCACTTCTACCTAAGGTAATTAATTATTCCTAATTAATTATGACCACTAATTTTAATCAATAAATAATCATTTATTGCATTTAAATCCTCTCTTACATCTAAATCACTCTAATTTTCCTCTAAAAATCCTCTATAGGCTTATCCCCTTATTAATTAATCACCTTTGATTAATTAAATCCCCTTTCTATTCCCAAAAAGTGCACATACTTTATGAAAAATACATTTCCTTTCTATTTCCTCTTTAGGGTTTATCCCACACTCACTAAATTTGGTAACCTTACCTCCTCAGGAAAGCTATATAAGAAACCCTCCTCCTTACCATTTCTTAGAACACATTTGCTATAGCATAAACTATATGCATTTTGGATCTAGAGAATTCTCCATTGGTATTGAGCTAGTATCTTCATCTTGCATCTAATCACTCAAAGCTTGAGTAATATGGGAAGAATAAAAATGGCATTGTAGCCATTTTTTTGAGATTCTATTCTCAAACCTTGAGATCAAACAATCAACTTTGATTTCTATGGATCCATCTAGGTTCATTTGCAGTTTAGCTATCTAAATATTAGATATTATATTAGTGTGTTAGTTCGAATTTGTTCAAAGTTGCATACATCCGAGGAAGTTTAGTCTCCATAAGATCATATCTTGATGGTTCATTGTTAGGTTTGCATTTTCTTTGAAACTCTTAGGTGTTTAGTTTCAATTCAATAGCATAGAAAACTCTACATGATCACATGTACCATTTTATTCAGCAATTTATTCATGGAGGGAATTCTTTTCTTTTCGGGTTTAGCAAATCCCTCCTCATCTTGGTTAGGAATATTTTTAGATTCAGGTACTATCAAATAAAGTACCCATACTTATGGTATTTTTGGCATTAGAATACAAAATTTTAATAGTATAGATCTTTCCTCCGTTCCCTAGTTTCATATATAAAACAAATTGAACTAGGTAGCGTGGTTGAAAGATGTTAGGATCGATGTAAATCTTGACATAGATGGTAAGCACCCCTGATTATATTGTTTTTTTCCTGAAATGAAATCCCCAAGTATCTTTCCTACTTGTGAAAAGGTTATTTCATTCCAAATATCTATGGGGATCTTGAATAACCAAGTCTAAATAGGGACTTTATTCATGTTTTACATGATCGGTTTGAATTTTCCACCCAATGCTTCATGAATAGGATATCATGTCCCATAAACAAGAGGCCGGTGTAGAAGCATCATCATCATGAGATGATGAGCTATTAAAAATTACTTGAAAAAAACCTTGGGGAAAGATATTTACCTAGTTGGAAGTGAAAATTACCCAATTATTTTTAAGTAAATTAAGCAGATCTGTTGTTTTGGGCCAGAATCCAACAAATCTATAAATTAGGGCACAATCATACATGGTTCAAATGGATGCATAGATGTCTACGTATCTTATGAAGACAACAATAATATCCTCCTCCTCTAGAGGGATAGCACAGAAAGCACCCATAGAAGTGCAAGGGAAAGGTCAGATGTAGGAGCACCCGATCTCCCCAAACATCACAAATCAAGATAGTGAAGAAAAATGTATGAAAAATAACCAAAAGTATGCTACCCATTTTTCACCATTTAAAAATACATAACCTGCATGATTACAAATTATGCATAGATTTCTATTAAAGTATTTTAAGTATAACATATGAAATAAATCCTTTCACATGAGCCTCTAAGGGGAAACCCAAAGGAAAAAAATTCATACTCATAATGATTCTAATGTTATTAGGCTCTTTGTATATTTCACATAGAGGAAAGTGAACAAGGCCAAGCTCAACTATTATAATGATGATCTTGCACATTTTTTGCATTATCAACAATACCATTTTGCATATCCCACAATCATTTTAGTCTAAAATACCATATATCTTCTAGGAATTTATTCAAATTTCTCACATGCCTTATGCCTAATTCCACATTTAGCATAATATCTGTTAGGACACATGCAACTACAAAATTTTACAAAATTCTATTCTCCATTATTCATTAGTGTATTTTCAAACCATGAATTAAACCTCCTAATTCAGCATAGGTAGGAGTATGCTAGTAAAGATGAACTAATCAAGTTGGACACCTTTGTTTGTATTCACCAAAATAATGTCAATGATTCACTGAGAATGCTTGTTTCCTCTATATGGATGAATATGGTAAAAGATGATTATTTATCTTTAAATTGAGCATATAAGTATGATTTTTATGTTTAAAGAACATTATAAGTGGATTCAGTATATATATTTTCATCTTTATTTTAGATTTTAAAATTAATCATGCACATGTACATGCATCTGAAGAATCTAATGCATACAAGGTTCATAACCATATTGAGATTCACAATATCCTTATGCGACATGATATATTTCAACTTATAGGAGGTTTATAATACACCATCATTTATTTATGTTTCATTCAAAGAACTATCTTTGATCCTAACTAATTTTCTAAACATGTTTAGTTACTGACATAAAGGACAATTGCCTCAATGGAAAAACTTTGAGTATTATTTTCCTTATACATATAAATCTTTCACACATTATAAACAATATAAAAACATCCTTTAAGTCTCACATTTGATAGAGGATGGGATGATGTTGGAAAATGGTGTGGAGTTTGGGTTTAAACCTATAATTACTTTTTCTTAAAGTTTCTAAGACCTTTAAAAATACTCATTTTTTAAACATCCTATAATCATTTCACTTCATAGACCACATTTATTTTATATATTTTGTTAAGAAAATAACATGCTCCCAAATTTTGAAAATATATCTACCAAGGCTTTTTATAAATATTTCATTTATAATGTTATTTTGCACAATTTGAAGGGAAATAGTAAAAAATTACGATCCATAATTTATTTTATGAATGTTGTGTCATACATCTATATATTAGTGGTAAAAATTCCACATTATGGCCATATAAACCTAGGCTCAAATCTCAACAACCACACATCAAAATGATGGTGAAATTTTGGAAGCTTTAATATTACTAGATATTTTAAAAAAACTCACCCATATAGAATACATTTGCATAATGAGAGAGAATGGAGAATAGATAACATTAAAGTAAGAACTTCCAAAAATGTGCTCGATTTTATTTTGGCCCCCAACATTCCCTTCATTATTTTATGATTCTATATAACTATACTTTTATCACATGCACTCCTTCCAACATCTAATAGATTGCAGCCTTAATATTTTAATTACATCTTTTTCTCGCATATGATACTCTCATCTTTTAATGGATTAAAATAATTTAATAAACCTAATATTATTAAGGAATCCATCATTCATTCAATTTTATTATGTTGTTATTACTTATATGGAATGGGATGTTTCCTTCTAAATTTGTACTCTATCAAAATTATATTGTAATTTCTATATCATGTTCAATTAATTATATTAGTCACACCTTGAATGTTCTCTAAGAAGGGTTTTCATCTAAGTTAAAATCTCTCTTTTGTAAATGTTAAATTTAATTTTAACATGGAAGTTCTACAATTGAGATATATGATATTAAATATAGTTCATTTTTATATGTATTTCATTTTATTTTCTATGTTATGTGAGAATTATTACTTGGGTTGTTTTATGAAAAAAATATTGGATTATTTTTGGTTGTATTATGATTGTAAAATTTATTTTGGTATAATGTTGATGAAGCTATGACAATAGTTTTGATAAGTTAGGTTAATTTATTTTATTGAATGATTTAAAAATTATGTTGGAATTGATTTAAATGTTTAATTTATCCTAATAGAAACATGTCAATGTTTAAAATTCATTTTCCTTTTGGGGATAAAATTTTAGGGGCTGTAATTTCTTTGTGAAATGACTAATAAATTATCCATTTCCATCAATCATGTTCCTCTCCTCTTACAATTCCCATTCATTTTTCCCCCACTCCATTTTTTCACTCCATAGTTATATAGTTAAATGTTATCACTCCTTTATAGATTTATGAAATATAAATTTGAATGAATGTCTACTATGGTCATGAAGTGAAAATATTGTAATCATCAATATACACAAGAATAAATTTTCATTATACACTTTTTCAAATAATTTTCAAGCCTAATATATGCTTTTATATTTTGTGTAGATTTCTATTAGAGGATTAAAATACAAAGTATGAAAGAAATTATTACACGTGAGGGGAAACCCAAAGGAAAATTTGATCATACTCACATTAATTATAGTGTCATTAGGACCTTTACAGATTTCACATGGAGGACAGAGAAGCATACCTAACCCAATCATTGAAATGAGTCTCTCACATATGTGTGTATTTTTAGAAAACCATTTTGTGCATATACCATAATCATTGTAGTATGTGAGACCACATATCTTCATATAATAGAGTCAAATAGTTCACATTCCTTGTGTATGCTTCCACATTTTACATACATATATCCTAAGGGAAATGTAACTACAACATTTGATAAAATTATCTTCTCCATTATGCATTGGTGGATGTTCACACCCTATTTTAAACCTCTTATTTTAGTACAGGTAGGTATTATGACATGAAGGTGAAACAATCAAGTTGGAAACTTACGAGTTACTTTTTCTAAAACAATGTTAATACTTTGTGAGGATTCGCATTTCCTCTATCTCAATGCATTTGGTGAAAGGGTGATTATCTTTCTCAAATTGATCTCAAAAGTATTTTTTTAATGTTCAACAAAGATAATATGTGGATCATTATACATATTTACATATTTTTTAAGATTTGATAAAACCATCCATGTACATATATGAACATATGAAGAATCCAAGAAATACAAGGGTCACATATATATTGAGATTCAAAATCTCCTTATGTGAAATGATAGATTCAAAACTTTAGGAGCATGTCTAATTCACAATTATTGATGTTTCATTTATAACACTTTTTTTTATCTTAAAAATATTTCTCAACATATTTTGTTACTAATATAAATGGCAATTTCCTTGGTGGAAAATATCTTAGTAGTCTTTTCCTTATACATTTGAATATTTATAACCTTCTTAACAATATGAAAAATTCCACTACCATTATGATTTGATTGTTGTCTAAGGCATCTGTAAGCACCTAGAAATCACATAGTGCAACATTAAAATGCAAAGCACATCTCCAATGATGAAAAAGATGCTTCAAAAAAATAATTAGATCCAGATCCCTACTACTCTCATTTCGATCTCCTTCGACTAAACTCGTGCCCTTCACCCCACTCCTGACCCTATTTTACTTACATGACCATTTTTTCATCGAAATGTTATCACCGAATCAAAAGCATCCACTACCATGTTTATACAAGTGCATATACTTAAACTCACGGTGTGATTGGATTTCTCAAGTTGATGGGACTTGCTCTTGAGATAGACCTCCAGAGAAAGTTGGTTCTTGCTCCTAAACTACCTGCCACAATCTACTCTAATGCAGGGGAAACTAACTATTCTAATTTAAATTTCCAAGGGACCAAGGAGAGAGAATGCATAAAATGAAATCCTACACTAAAGCGGTGATACACCAGAAAAGGAGGGTGTGAGAGTAGTCTTCAAATGCGTGAGATATGAAGCATAGAAGGGGTGATGACAGTTCTCCATAATCTAGCAAAATGCATTCACAAAAATATTTCAAACATACACAATGATAATGGATCCCTGCAAGAACATAATAATAGACACAATATTCTTGTAATCAAGGTTGAAGGGGCAAGAAGAATGCAAGAAAACACAGCAGGGGAAGATGCATCCACAAACTTATATTTTATTACTTCTCGATATTACAGTTCAATCGGTTACAAGAAAAGGTCCTAGATCACCATGCAAGGAGTCCAAAACAAGGGCCTGCAACACATTAGCTTCACAAAGTAATTTTGGAAGAGCTTTTCTACAAAAACTACCTCCTTTACAATGCTCCCAACACTCCAATTTATAGAAAAATTGAGAAGAGAGAGAGAAGGAAAAATGGAAATCTTGAAATCTATCCTTCCACCACTTGTAAGAGGAATTAAATGGAGTGAAATGATTGTATATTACTTGCAAAAGGCTCCCCATACTATCCCAGGTGCTGCAGCAGAGAAAGAATGGTGACCATGCCTCTTAATTGCACTCCCAACTACCAAATAAATCAATGTTATGAACCCGGCCACGTTTTATGAAAAATCCCCACCGATTTCTCATCAAATCCAGAATTTCTTGATTTCTATGCATCAGACTCAGAGCTACGATTCCAACGGTACAAATTTTGTGTGATTTCATTGATAAATGCAAAAGTTATGGCCTTCTGAGTGCGGGCAACTATTTTGGGTGCAGCAGGCGTTTTTTACGTCATTTGACGGGAATGAGCATTGCCGACTAGAGCCGAATATTCCAATTTTGTGAAAATGAGCTCGAGTCAAAATTTTGGCCATTTGAAGTTCACGGGTCAAACGTTGACTTTTCTTCTACACACTATTTTGGCAAAATCAGTTGCGTGTGTCCCCATGTCCCAGATGAATTCTCCCGCATCGGCCGATTCGGGCTTCCTTGTCCCCTTTTGCAGCTTTTTTCTTCTTTTTGCGTGTCCCGCGTACTTTTGTCCTGGCTATCCCGGACGAAAAATCTGCACTACCCACAATAGACCGTCTTGCGGCAAATCGGTCGATTCGTGCCCCACGCGTACTTTTGTCCCTGGCCGTCCCAAACCACGTGAAAAAAAAAACTATCACACGGACTTCACGGGACAAAAATGTCTGACTTAGCCAATTTTCTTCCCTTTTTTGGTCCCAAACTTGGTACGACAAACCTCAGTACGACCCACACTGGTACGATCCGCACCCTTCAGACCGAAATGCTTTAAAACAATCCTACAACCTTATCTTTTGCATTTTTTTCATTTTTCTAACTCGTTGGGATTTTTTCTTGGATGGGAGAGTTAGAGAGAAGCTAATGGGGCCCCAAAAAACATGATTTTGGGCCTTGAATCAATCTACTTGCTTGGGACTGAAGAATTTGATGCATGTTATCAAAATTACCTTGAGGGGTGAATTTTGGATAACACATCCCCTTTACGTTTTTTTTAGTGGTAATTAACACAAATTTGCATGATAGTTACGCAACCTCTTTTATTTCGAGTGGTGGTTTTACAACCAATGTAGGAGTTATGCAACTACCCCTTTAGAGATAAGGCGGTCTTGTCACCATTCAAAAAAAACATTAAAACACACACTTTTGAACATTTTTTTCATTATGGTTTGATTTTGTCTTATATTACTTAGTCAAATTGGAAAATAATAGGATCATTGGAATGGTATTATATTTCTTCTTCCTTCTTGCTAAAAATAGTCTATTTAATCATTCCATTTTGGTTGTTTCATCCTTTCTTGATCGACGTGTGTTCTTGAATTATTCTTCTAAATTAACTTATAAAATGGAAATTTTGTTTGTAATGGGTTGGGAAATTTTAACCTTTGATAATTTTTACACAGATTTTGGAGAGGATCTTACATAGATATCCAGTTCTCTATCTTTCTTCCCTACCGCTCACATTCCAACTACATTACTTAAAATAGACTATATTATTTTTTATTATTTTCTTTATGTTATCTACTACCTTTCTCACCCATACCAATTAGAACTCACACATTATGAGGATTTTAAAGATAAGGAGAAACTAGATGCATCATCAACAATACTAGGATAAGCTACCATATTTATGTAGTGACTAGGTTGGGGAGGTAATTCAAGTTAATAAAGTTTTAGTATATGTATTATTGATTGTAATAAAAAGAAATTTATTTTTGTGTTATTAAAATTGGAAGATTCCATCACATCCGTGTATTTTTTCCATTCCAATATTTATTTCAAAATATTTCTTTCATAAATCTTCTTCCTTTCATAAGTTCTTCTCAACTTATCCCTATGGATCTATTCAGAAATTGGTAGTAAGAATAAGTGAAGAAATCTTCTCATTCCTGTTTTAGTACATTTTTTTGATTAGTTTAGAAGCAATTTTATTATGGAAAGTTTATTTCGTAAAGGAGGAATCAATTCTTAGAATATTCCCTTTCTAGAAAACTTGAGGGAAAATCTAGATATTACAAGAAGTCTCATTTTATTATATTAATAAATTTTCAATTACTCCCTCTTTAGATTAGAATTATGAAACAATCTACTGTAATAAAGGAATAACCATATCTTGTTATTCATTGTCTTTAGTTTCATGGTAATTAGAAGAAGTGATAAATCTAGTCTAAATTATTTTTTTGTACAAGTAGATTTCATTTTCTCTAAATAATCCATAAAACACAAAAATATTAGTTAAATAGTTAACTTTAATTATTTTATTTAAAGAATATTGTTAATATATGAAAAGAAAAAATAGATAATTGTATTTTTTATTTAATCAACTAGGAAGGAATTTAGTAAATTAAAAGATTAAGTTTAGTTGTCTTTTTTTAAATTATATTTTATTTTTATTAATTCATATAAGGATTTAGTATAGTTTAGGATCACAAATAAAAAGAAAAAACCTAGTCATTAGGAGTTCATGCTACCACTCCTTAGCCTCTAAGTATATTTAGGATATTTATTCAATTTCCTCTATCATCTCTCATGATTTAATGAGAATACATACCAATTTTGGTCTTCTTTAACTTCACATGAGGAGTTTTGAACCAATCATCCACCCACTAAGAATCAATCAATGTCAAAGAGACATAGATATAGGATTACGAGTGTTGGTTTTCCAATCTACTCCTTTACCCCCATATATTATTAGCCATCTTGACATGTTAAATGAACAATTATCCATAGCTAATTAGTTTTGGGCCAACCAAGAAAACCAAGCTAGACATCCCAATCCTTATTTTTCTCCCTTTATTTATCCGTCCAAATATTTACATGACCCTTTCTGGAGAAGAATATTTAGAGATGAACGAGAACTTTCTGAGATATTTTAATCTAGGCCAGAGAATATTCAAGTTAACGACATAGATATGGAATTTCATGCAATCATTATTCTTGATAGTAGTAACCCATGTATAAATATCAAACTATCCTTCATGGTACTTAACAAGAAAGTTTTGTAGTCAATTGATTACAAGTTGGTCACCCTTTGAATCTTAATCTATAGTCATCCTACCTATAAAATATTTACCATTTATAATTATCCATTCCGATTACATCTTCCACATTTCAATTATCTCGGCCCCACCTTGAGAAGTTGAGGGCATAATAAATACCATGTCATTTTTATTTTGCACTAATTCTTATGAACCCCATGTGAAGGACTAGTTTATTATCATTTATATTTTAATCCTTTTTTAGTGTTCTACCTTCTCCCTCTCCCATTATTCTATGAGTGTTCATTCACCCCCAAATATTTTTTGTTGGATTTTAGCAGTCCTATTCGAGGCCTCAAGGCTTATTATACCCATGTAAATTCTCTTTGTAAGGGTACACTATCACCCTCTACCATGTGTCTCTTCTATCCAAAAATCAAATCCCTCCTACGGTGTGAGGATTGAAGAGATCAATTAACCATTGACCTATCAAGGCCCAAAGACGAAACAATTTTCTCCAATAACATGGCGTTAACCAAAGTGGATGGTCTCTACCCATGATTTTTGACTAGGGTAAATATTAGTATACAATCTAATTCCACACCATCTTATTTATTACCCAATGATGAGCTCTTCTCATGGTTTGGGCGAGTAAATGACCAACTTAAAACCATATATGAATATTTAGATAGGTTACAAGCATATATTGACACCCCTCTTCAAAAGAAACATTTCTTCTACCCCACTAAAGTCAAATAATATACCCAAAAAGGAGAAAAAAAACCAAAATAATTCATAAATGGGTATCACACATCCCTATGTAGAATATTATACATTATGATCCAAGAAGAGGGGATGAATCCTTTCCAAATAATGTTATTTTCACACTACATGGAAGCATTAGAGAGATAGAGAACACTCAAAATTCACCACCAACCCATGTAATATGAAAAAAATTAGTTTATCCTACAAATAAAAATGGTTATAACCCATTTCCTAACACATAATCAATACAAAAAATGTATAATAAGGTTATTCTAATTCATTCTAATATGTGTGATCTTCTCGATGTAAAACACTAGAAATTGGTCCTAACCTAACCTACACTTACCCTACCTAATGAACTACTAGATATGTATTCCCTATATGATATCCCCAATAATGTAGATTTTCATAACCCGACACCAACGAATGTATTTTTTAATATTTCTAGTCCCTACATACATATGTATTCAAAGTAACAAGTAGATGTATATACATTCCTTGGCTCATTTCCTTAATTCCAAGGAACCTCATACACTCTAAATAGCATTCATACTACACCTTACCAAGCATCCTCTTCCCCTCATATCATTCATGTAACCTATATGGTACATCCCTATGTGATGGAAACCAACACCAAATATTTGAAAGAATCCCTCAATTTCACAATACGAATAAGTATGCTTCCTCACCCATTTCCAAATATTCCTAAGTTTAAAGGGGAAGGAGATCCTAATACTCACATTATGGCCTACACTACTAGAATTAGATAACTTCCATGGTATGTGGTATTTTCTAAGTGTATGGAGGGCTAATACTGTGTCAATAACTTACAATCCTAAATCATCCATTCTAGAAGGGTATCGATGAAATGCTTAAGAAACAAACATGAACTGTAATATAATGGATGGATTTAAAGGGGATAAAATTAGTGCTAGGGTCACATATCTATAGGGAAGTAATCCCTACACAATGTTAACCTAGGGTCTCAAGACCCATGGTCAAGATAGAGGAGAGATCCCTATTAAGATATAAGTGATTAGGTGAGGAGAGGTGTAGATCAAAATAGATAAGACAAACATGCACGATATAATTGAAATTAAATCAATGTAAAACTAAGGAGCTGATCATAAATAAAATTATTATACTAACTAAAATCTAAACACATGTAACAATAAGCTAACATAGCATAGTGAGCGAAGAATATGAACTAATCTATGCAAAATGACAAAAGATGGTTAGAGAACTCACCTTTTACTTATAAGGTGGTTATTGATGTATCTATCTCTCCATAAAATTCACACACCAAGATTAAATATCTATTAGGTGGAGAAGGGGAACACTATTTCTTTCCTAGACTCACTATAGATGGCCCAATAGTGTAAGAAATCCAACCAAGAAGAAGAGTGTCAAATCCAATCTAAGTGAATTGTAATACCAACTAAGAGATAAGTGAATAGATGCAAAGATGACGTAAAAAATAAGAGCATATGGAAGTTCCTAAGGTTATATATTCCTCTCTTTTTTAAATGTTGATGTGTGGTGTGTATATACAGGATGCCATCACCCATAGGCGATGGCGTCGACTAAAAGAAACATAACACTGACACCATCATCCATAAATGATGACATTGATCAAAGATGGTTAAAAAAGGTAATGTGTCATGAAAATTGAAAGAAATGTGTCATATATCATGAGAATGGATGAACAAGGTGAAAATTAGTGAGATAAAAGATGAATGTCATTAGTATAATGCTTACGAGACCAAGGGGATAAGGATAACTAGCGTAAACACAACTAAGGTCAAGACTAAATAACGATACTTTTGTGTTTTGTCTCTATCCCATAATAATTATTACGTGAATAACCATTCCCCATTCTCGATAGGACCCTTAAGGCACCCGCTTAAGAAATAGATGCATCAATGAACCTTATCTACACAAAATAAATTTTTAATAACAAGTATAAATGATTGAAAAGTGAAAAATTAGGTGTATACATATGCCCTAGCCATTGATCACTACATTTCATAATAGAAAAACATGGGGTGATCAATGGAAAGAAATAGTCTCTATCACTAATATCAAAAATAGATATTAAAAATGAGTATACAAAGGAATGTTTGGAGGAGTAGATGAAATTAAATATACCCATTGATGCGTACATGATAGTGTCACGCATCCACCCCTGAATGAGTGTAATCAATGTAGAAATAACCATGGAGAAGAAAAACTAATAGGAAACATTAGAGGATCATTAGTAAAACAAGATATAAATCACATAACTGGGGGTCCATGGGATAGATTTCATGTCATAGTGTCAAGATATCATGGTGGCATGGTGTCAACATAGGTGAAAATAAAAACTCTTCAAAAATAAGTGTGTAGTAGGTCAAAAAAATGGCATGATATTATGTTAAGACACAAAAAAATATTGTATGTTATGGATTTTGGGAGAGAAAATGATGATCATTTGAAGATTTTGGTTGATTTCTACTAAATTTGAATAGAAATTTTAGTTTTATATATAGTGATTTTTATTTTTATTTGCTTATTGGTATTTTTATAATTGAGATAATTGGTCTCTTGAATTCAAAATTTGAGGTGTATTTTAATTTCATGGTATGAGTATGATGTGGTGATCGAAAATGACAAAAAGAGAATGCAAAGGGGTAGACCATTATAATCCATTTCATTTAAATTTATTGCATAAATTATGTGTAATTTAGTTATTTTTATTTTTCGCATCCTTACTACATCATTTTTATTCAAACTTGTGTCATCATGTAGGTTAGGACAAGATACAAGTGGGTTTAGTAGGGATTTAATTTTTAATTTATCATTTTAGAGATTTTTTATGAGTCTAATTTTGAAATTCACTGGCATTTTTTCCAAACACCATCGGCCCCTTTGCAACATGAAAGAGTTTTGTAGGACTCTTCATTTTATTGACAACATGGATATATGAGAGGATCCCAATTTACAAACTAACATGGACACCATAGGAAATATTAGAGGATTACCCAAGAGTGCTTTTGTAGTGGACATAGGGGCTAGACAGTGAGGTAACTTTCGTCATTTGGTCACTATCATAGGTGGGTCTATATGATGTTACATGGCATCCCTATATAGGGAATGTGGATCAATGGCCTATTTGGCTAAAATAATATTTCTTGGACACCATTACTAAGGTAACATGGAACTACATGTATTTGGTGGAGACCCATATAATGGGAAGGGTCCCGATATATTTTGGGTGATCAATTCCCATGGTGATATCACCATTTCCACCCTACTAGCATTTTCATGTAAGAGAGGTTATAGGAGTAGAGGTCATGGTACTGACACTCAAACCCATAGGATATGGTTACCATGGGTGCACATGGTTAGCGACATCATCAACGTAGTGGGGATACACATGGCCAACCAAAATTATATAGTTATTATGTTAAGAGGAGGGATCGATAGAGGATTCATGGATACATGACCATAGGTCGAGGTAAAATTAGAGCTAGTTGAGTACCAAAGGAGGATGTCCATAAAACCAAAGCACAATGGCTTAGAGAGCACAATATATGATGGCAGGTGGATGATATTTGATGCCTTTTAGGGTAAAAATGGTCATACATCTAAGACATAGGCATAAAACAATAAATAAGGGTTATGATTTTGGTGCCCCGAGATAGGTGAGCATGGTATCTAGGAGCCATACATTTTAATGATAATGAGGAGGAGATATTAAAAATATATGGAGATACAAAGAGAATATTGTGACATGCCTAGGTAGCTATGTATGTGTGTTATGATGTTATTTAGATGATTTTTGAGAAATGGGTTTGTGTCATATTGATATTGTGAGTAACCTATGTCACCTTTTGGTTTTTTAGAGTAGCAACGGTGGAGGAGTGTACTCCTCGATAGAGAGTTCCCACCATGGTATCCTCGTATCCTGTTATAGATGTATAGGATACTATAGTGATGGTAGATCTAGTAGCACCATTAGCCAAAGATTTGGTGAGCACATTCATCTTGTGGGATATGAATTGAGAGTATTATAGATATAGCGGGATGTGTAGGTGTTAAAAACACCGATAACATAGACATGATGTTTCATAAGTTATTATAGGCGCAGGTGGTGTTCGTACAAGAATAGGAAGCTTACCTCTCAGATGCTTAGAGATTCATAGAGTGGATTACATAATTGGAGACATGGCTAGTGAGAGCACAGAGAGAGGATTTTTGAGCCCGGCCTAGAAAGCAATCCCTAGACCGCACAACCAGAGATACTAGCATGACCCCATCAATAAAATACATATAGAGACCATCCATAGGTGGTGATGGTGATTAAGCCATATTTTAGATGGGCCACGGACATTTTTATGATTTTCTTGATTTATAAAAATGATTTTATATATATATGATTTTTAATGGTATTTGGGTTTTTGGCATTTGTTTATTTGTTTATAATTTGCGTACTTTCCACATGTATGTATGTTATAATACCATGGTATTTAGGAATAATGATAATATGGTTAGATAGGTAAATTTCATGGGAGGGGGATCAAAAAGATATCCCCAGCCATGTGATGTGAAGAATCTTAGAGGTCGAATAAGGCCAAGACATCTAATGATAGTATGTTACAGAGTGTGATTGGGTATATAAATCCAATCAAGGCCATAAGCTTAGATAAGGATGCACATAATAATGCAAAGAAACAATAGGAAAAATAGAGGAAAATCCTATCCAAAATAAATGGAGTTGGGACCAAGTAATTCTAACATTTTGTCTTTTTTTGCATGAGAAAAATTTAATTAAAAATAAGACAACCATACCCTAGTGTCAAAAAAAAATTATATGACACACCCTTCCAAGTCAACATTTTCCCCATATCATTCCTATCCTATCCTTTCAATGGTTCATATGTGTGTTTCATCCTTCCCTGTAGGTGATTTAGGAAGAAAATATTATTCAAGTACTTCAGGAGCAATATCTCTAAAAGTGAATTTTTAAGCAAGCTTAGGAAGGGCCATCATCATCCTTTCTAAGACAAGTGCATAATATTTGGATATGTTTAGAAGTAAAAATTCATCAATTAGGTGTATTCATGAGCTAAAATAATTTTTCAAGTGATTTAGGAAGATTCTAGAAAGATTCGGAAGTTTAGGATCCAGTTCATCAAAAGTTGGTTATTGAGGACGAATGCGCTCAGATCGCAAAATAGAACTTAAACTTCAAGAGGTGCTTCCAAGAGCTATGGAATGATTTGTGAGAAAAAAATATCAATGGAAATAATTTGTATTCCCCTAGATAGTGGTAAAATTATATTCATCCTAAACCCTATACATTTTTCAAGGAAACTCATTCTTTCCAAGCATAACTAGTGATCCCAAGAAAAAGGAGTTTTTTCGGGGTGTTTCAAGAAGAATAAATTCATGAGACCCATTCCATACTTTTAAATTGAATTTTCTATATATTTTTTAATAAATAAATGTGAAAAAAATTCATTCAGGAGCTCAAGTTATGGTCATATCAAGTTTCCACCCAAGGTACATATTTGATACTAAGTCAAATTTATTGGGTTCCACATGGAAGCATGAGGTGAGACACGCTTTTATATCCTCATTTTCAAATTCCAAGTGGAAAATATGTAAAAATAATTGTGCCCCTCCCTCATTGGGCTTGGTCACTCAATGTAACATCGGTGACTCCGTATACCCCTTTAACCTATTTGACTAGCCCTTCACCTTTCATGCACGCATGAATGAAAAGTTTCACTCCAAGGATTAGGTACATTTTTGGTACACATTATCCTATTCCAATGGTAAAATGGGGACAAAATATTTTCCTACCCTCCTATATTCCCTCAAGTCCTCATACGACCAAAATATGGCCCCAAAGGGCTTATTTTTTGTCCCCCTCCATTCTCTCTATCGTACATGCATAAATGACAAATGTAATATTGGGGATGAGGTGAGTTTTTGTAACCCCATTTTCCCATTCCAAGGGGATAATGGGAAAAAAATGTTCCCCACCCCCTCAAGGTTTCAAACATATAAATACAACACTTTTCCATTTTTTTGCTCATTCCCCCACATTCCTCCATTTTCACCTAGAACTTTGCCAATTTTTTTCTAGAATTCATCCTTCGCCATTTTATATCTCCATCCATTGCCTTTATGTTCTCATGATCCAATAAATTGAAAACCATCAAAAAACATGAATTTTTGAAGACTCCATACAATATTTCTTACCTGAAGAACTTCGTAACCCACAAAGTGAGATTTTTCATATCTTGAAAACCAATGCACGAATCAATGCGGTTTTTTTTTCCATTCATTAAAATTTCAAGGCACCTTAAGGATCTAAGTGGAAGATTTTTCATGTGCATCCTAATTTTTTTGAAGTGAAGAAACCCCAGTTTTTCCAAACCAAATTTTGAAATTTAATATCTTCGAGATTCGGGTAAGAGATGAAAAGTTGAGGTGTAATAAAAAAAAACCCATATTAGAAAATTAAATTTCATCAAAATACGAGGTCTAGAAAGATGGTTTCTAAAAATAGTAAGCCTCCTTCACATTCACTTTCTATTTTTACTAAGACTTCATAAAGAGAAGTTTTGACAAAGGCAAGTGTGCATGTAGGTATTATCTAGAAGGAAAAATAGAGTGATCGAAATCAAAAAGGGAAAGAAAATTACCATTTTATAAAAATAGTAAACCCCCTTTCAGTACAGGAAAGTGTGTTAGAATCCATGAAATTCAAATTTGCAAGTGTTAAACCAGTCAATGCTCTTTCCTTCAAGTATCTTGAAGTGGGTGATATTGATATCACCCACATGGAACTCAACAATCTCAAATTACACATTCTTGGAAACCCAAGGGAACCAATTGAAGACAAGGTATTTTTGAGTGGATTATACATGTAGTAGGTGGTGACACTTAGTATCTATGTATAGTATTGAGTTGGTATATACGTGCTCTCTCACCACTACAAACCTGAGACAAGAACTATTCAGTAGATGATGGCTCAGCTATGGCGGTGCTTACTCCTAAGGCCATTTCCTATTCCATGCAAATCCCTACTTGGAGAAACATGTCTGTCATCTTAAAGGAAATGGTGGTGAATAAATGGATCAATAAATATTCTTACTGCATGGTCTCATATTAGGATCATGGTTGAATTCAGGGAGAAATCCTCTCGAGTGCCAAAGTCTCTCTCACGAAGTGAATTCCATGAAGTATTTTTAGATGCAATCAAATTCTCATTCATGAGATGGGAGAAGAGAACACGAGATATTTCTAGGATTGGATGACACTATTCATATTAAAAATCATTGAAGGGAAGAAAAAGATTTATTGGGGCTAGATCATAAGTGATAACCTACAATGTTAGTTGATCCATGTCCTCTTCTCAAATAAGTTCTCCATGCATTCTTATATGGTGTATTGTTTTTGTGATCTCAAGGCTTTTCAAGAGACTATCACTTTCAAAAAATATCTCACAATGCTCCAACATTTGAGTAGATATTTGTAGTTAGTGTTAAAGGAAAGAAATCAAAACTTCACCCAAGTGAATGATGCCTTCACTATGTTCATCATCAGGACACTAGAGGGAAACCTTCACTCAAGGATGTCACCACAAGTGGCTTCTTTGATCAAGAGATACGACTCATTCTTCATCTAATTTTCCACTTTTTCATATATCCAAGTTTTTGGTTATGACCACACCCCACTAAAACTACCACATTACCTTAGTGAAAAGATAACATTATTTGAGCTATGCGAACAACTTGTACATTTACACAAAGTAAGCTTAAAAATTGGAAAAAGACTATATCTTTACCCATCTCATCGAGAATCTTCACCTACAAAAGTATCAATGATTCATCACACTTGGAAGTAGCCTTCAAACCATTGATCTTGCATTCATACACTCCAAGGATTGATTTTTGACATCTAAGTTGATCTAGACACCTTCCATCTCCTAGAGTTACATCATGTCACACAAGTTTAAGATTATTGAGAAATGTTTGTAGATGAATTCAATGTTAGAGAAAGAGATTACATGAGGATGACCATTAGAGAAATGAATAATTACATGTTCATTGGTATGAAGAAGGTATTCAGGATGATTTACAGAGTTATGATGATCAAAGAGTAAAAAAATCCACCAAGTGAATTGGAGTGTTTGTGATTTAGGAGACAAGCTGAACAGTAGAGGTTGTGATCAAAATAACAAGAGAATGGTTTTAGAAGAAGAAGATTACTTCCCTCGACATCGGGAAGTTTCCCACACTCCAGAAAAAGGGTATGCATCACTTATCATCAAATGTTGTGGAGGTAACTTTAAGGATCAAGTCACTAGAGGTAGTTTGAAGTGAAAAATAGTGGATTTGGAAACCTCCTACTACGAGATATCACACAAGATAATAAAAATAGAATATCATGTGGTGGAAGAACAAGTTAAGGAGAATGATCAGTTAATCTTCCTTCTCAAAAAACCATTAGAAAATATCACCCCCTATTATCACTCCAATCTCCCCTGCACATGATACACCTCCTTTATCTAAGCAAGAGATGATAAAAATGTCATGTTTGTAGAGCCTGTTTGTAGAGCCCGAGATAGATGAGATGTTTCCTTGGATGAAGTTAAATATTACAAAATAGGCTCATACCATCCAACAAGTTCACAGTCCCTAATATTTCAGTGATAACATCATTAGCCAAAGGGAAGAAGAAATTCACTCAAGCATCCCCTCGCTTTTTCATGGTGCTACAAGTGATCATTATGTAGAAGTTTTCAATTGAAAGTGATTAATCTAGTGGGAGAGAGATAACACGGATGACTATGAAATGAGCACCATTCCCTTAGGTTGAACCACTCATGAAGGAGATGAACACATGTTCAAGGATTATTTTACTCGCATCCTTGCAAGTAATCAAAAATACAAAGAGAAGATCGATAAGTTGGAAGGATCAAGATGAAACACTCTCCTCGTATGTGAAACATCTTGTGGACCTAAATTATTTATAAATCCTAATTGAAGAAGCTACTCCAATAAGTATCATTTAGATCCAGAGTCCATCTAAAAACCATAGGATTTCACTTTGTGTAGGGATGAGAAAAAAATGGACAAGCATGATCATCGAAAAAGGAAAAAAATTACTTCCAGAAGAAATATCATTATTCAAATATATATGTGCACAATTTTAGACAAGTCTTAGATGATATGGGAAGGATTAGAAAAATAAAAGGAACATTGGAACCCGATTCACCCATTAGTAGAATAAATTAGAGATACTCATTCTCAAGTATTGAAAAGAAGGAAAATCTTTATGAGGGATTTTCACATGTGTGGGCGAGGACTCTTTGTGACTAGATATGAAATGATAAATCAGCTATTAGTGAGTTAGAATCAAATGAGGAATGGGCCTACAAGATGCAAGACATATGTCAATAAAATAATTTAGAAACTTGGATTTCTCGTTATCAAAGAAAACACTATCATATATGAGTTGTTGGTAGCATTTGAGGAGTATGTCAAGAAAGAGGTTGGGACCCACTTTCCTTTAATGAAGATACCCTAGAGTCTCTATCTAGGATCTCGAGCCACTATTTCATTCATTGTAGAAATAATCAGTTGTGGTTCACAAAATGTAAGGATATCAATGGATATGGTTGGACGCATCCTTCATTTGGATAAGGTTGCATTGTGGTAGCTCAATTCAGTAAGGAGTTCAAAGGAGTTGAAATTTTCCTAATGGAGCTTGAAAAGATCAATCAAGAAGCAAGGTGAAATCGAGAGAAGTATCTTCTTCATCGACTTAGTTATCTCTCTCTTCTTTCTCTCTATTTTCTCCCCCCATTTTCTCTCTCCTCGATGTTATATTTATTTATTGGGGGTTGCAATTTTTCATTATATATT
The DNA here is from genome assembly GCA_018340775.1 of Taxus wallichiana var. yunnanensis. Classification (NCBI taxonomy): domain Eukaryota; kingdom Viridiplantae; phylum Streptophyta; class Pinopsida; order Cupressales; family Taxaceae; genus Taxus; species Taxus wallichiana. The sequence goes on along the minus strand of CM031234.1, from coordinate 936,475,656 downwards.
ATTTATTTAAAAATTGAATTTATGTTTATAATGTAATAACTCACCCTTAATTCATAAAAGAGGACTTAATTTTCTCCCAAGAATATGAAAAGTCACAAGTTGTGTGAGACATATGAAATTTCATGTGGGGGTAGGTGAAGAGTCTCCTTTATTTTTATAAATTTTAATGATACCCTCATTCCAAAGGGTTTTCAATTTTTGTGTTCATGAGAAATATTACTACTTTTGAAGAAAGAAAAAGAGATAGCATTTCTTCTTTTTCTCATCTCTATGTTCTTATTTTTCTCAACATGTACAATTTTTTTCAAAGCATCAATGAAGAAGGAAGGAGTTTGTTTTTTTTTGATAAGGAGGTTATTGAAACTTTGTGTTCTTGATCTCATCTTGTCTTGTTGCCAATTGCAAAATTATGTTTCTTCTAAATTTATGTGTGTTGAAATATTATGGTTAATGGTTATAGGAATATAATTTTCTACCTACAACATTAATCCCCCTCTCTTTTTCCCACTCCCTTTCCTACCTTTCAAGAAAAATCCTCCTTACAAGTAATTACAAAAAATTTCTATTGCAGATTTAGTGTAGTGTTCTTGTTGGATCCCCACCCGAAAGGCCACCACGGATTTTAATTTCACATCTGCATAATAATATGGAGTTGCACCATTGAAGTAGAGTGACTTAGATTCCCAGAGCATTTTCAGATATCCATCAAATTTTCCACCTGAAAATTTTTCTCACCAAGTTATTGTGCCCACCATAGGGAACAATTGGTAGAAATCTACACCCAAAATATGATCACAAGAAAAGACGAAAAAAATCAAATATCCAAAAATAAAAAAATAAAAGTTGAAGAGTCACAAGAGCCCTATGTCTCATATCTATGGTTATTCCTGGTAACCCTCCTATCCAAATACCTAAATTGTTATTCCACATTTAAGAAGACATCACTTTGGATTTGAGAGATAAGCTATCTGGTTCAATAGATATATGTTTACACAATACTTCATAGCCACAAAATTGTTGCATATTTAAGAAGAGCATGATGTTAAATTGGAAAAAGTGAGACAAATTCAAGCACCACAAAGAAGATCCTAAATAACCAAGCTAGCAAATAGAAGGTATACATGATCATAAAGACAAGGAAGAAATACTAGCCAAATTTTAAATATCTTGAAAGGTGGAACTAATCATAACTTCAAGGATCCCCTTCACCTAGAAACTGATCTCACTAGTATTCTAAATATTGCCAATCCATTAGACATATAATTCTTGAATCTCAACGGATATTTTGAAAACTTCACCGAGGTATAAAATGAAGAGGAAGCTCAAGCAAGGTGAAAAGCTGAAGCAAGAGTTGAAGCCAAAGTAAGGGCTGAAATTGAAGAAATAGAAAGATCTCAAGAAAGATAAAAAGTAAGATCCACAACCCAATCCACAACCAGAGAAACAATTTAAGTAGAAGATGAAGATGTAATGGCAAGCGAGGAAACACCTCAACTAATTATACCATGGAGCATCCGAAAGCAGAACACCACCCCACTTCCACTTTCATAACCTCTCCATGAGTTTCCATGAGGATCAAGGGAAATCTTTCTTAATTTTATAGGATATGGTTCCTAACTCCCTAAAGAACATGTAGCCACCTTCATCATTGCTTGTGGTGTGTTGGGTGTTGAACATGAAGACGTTGTTGTAAGATTATTCAAGGAATATGTACACGATAAGGTGGATGAATGGTTCTACCTTTTACGAAAAAGTTCTATCACTTGTTGGGATGTAATAAAAATAGGCTTTGAGATATATTCAAGTATATTGAGGAATTTCAAGACATCCTAGTACAACTAGTGCATATGAAGAAATAACCTAATGAAGGCATGAGGGATTTCATAGAAAAATACAACAGAGTGCTCAAGAGGATTCCTATTGATTTCATGCCATCAAATAATAATTTGAAAATATTCTTCATAAGTGTTCATCTTTCTGAAGTTAGGTTTATTCTCAAGATATTTCAGCCTATAAATTTTAAAGAAGCTTAATATTATGCTATCGAAATGGAGGCCAATCTAATTTTATCTAGTAAGGTGAAAAATCCCGGATCTAAGGCTCAAAGTTCTGGTTCTATTTCCACAAATCTAATGATTCAAAAAAATGCAAATGATATGATTTCTCTTAAGAATCAGATCTTCCATATTACCATGAGAAACATTCCAAAAATACTAATCATAAAAAAAAGGCCAAGGTAACTCCACCTCCTCGCAGGATTTCCTGAAGAACCATTGTTCAACACAACATACGATACTAAAGAACCAAAGGAGGAAATAGAAGTGGAAGAGATAGAAAAAGAAGAAGAAAATGATTATGGAAATGTTCTTTAAATAGAGGATGGTTAATTTGATGCCAAGAATGTTCTCATTGAATACCACCCAACAAGTAAAGATGAGGGTGATGAAGATGAACAAGCTTCTCATGTGTTGTGTTCACCCACTCCCAATCTAAAAAAGAGCACCCTCTCTTGTAGCTCGACATAGAAGAAAAAGGAGGATCCTCCTTAAACAATTCCATAGAAAAAAATTATCAGCAGGTGATCTCCACTTCCACCATCGATGGAATCAGCCAAAGAGAAACTAGACTCGTTAACAAGCAATAATCCTTTTACCATGGCAAGTAATTCCTATGACACCTTGCCTAGTCAAAAATCTACTTCTAAGACCAATCCTCCACCTAATGCTAGTCCTAAAAAATCTTGTAAGGATCAAACAAATTCTATTACTCCATCCCCTTCTAAACCCGCTACCTCACCCACCAATTATACTCGTCATCCCAAGGTAGTTCCATCCCCACAATGCAAAACTTTTGTAATCGCTGGAACATCAATTCCACTCACCATATCTCCATTTGATTATGATGAACAAGAGAGAAATACAAAGGTTTATATCACAGAGATAGAATATTTACAAACTCACTAAGATTAATTCAAGAGTTTAGTTGATGTTGTTCAGGGGTGGTAGTCCTAATTATGTAAGTCCTAATCCTAAGGGCCTACTATCCACACCATCTACACCTCCTTCCCAGAACATGTTGGTGTTTAGTGCATTAAACACTAATAAGGTATAGCCCTTCTACCTATCCCAACTAATCAAAGGTTATGCCCATCAAAGTATCCAACACCTTAGGACTTACCTTGACCCGTAAAAATGAATCTTGTTATTTTATATAATCTAAATAAGTGTCGTTGGTGGGTAGAATAAAATATTCATAAGTGATATTGTCGACTTTCCAGAGAAGAAGGTTGTACTCACAATATTCAGTATCGAGACATCCCAACATCCTTCAATATTTTGTTGATTAGAATATTTTATAGGGATCTAGCGTTAAAATTTGATTGGAATGGTCTTTCACAACCATTCCAATGAAGGGAGAAATGAAGAAACTATTTCTTTGTGCGTAAGATGAAGTATACAACTCAAAATTTAGATGAACGAAGAGAAAATATCTTGTTCTAAGGTAGTAAGGGATGAAAATATTCCTTTTTCACCTTGAATATGAAGAATATCAACTATGGACCATGGAGTTTGATGGAATTCATGTAATTGTAGGGTTCGGAGGTAGCGTTGTCTTGACTTTTCCCTTAGGTGAATATTTTCCATTTTCATATAAGATACAATTTGAAAATACCAATAATACTATAGAATACAAGGCTCTCTTACTCATAATGGATGCCACTGAATCCATGGGTATTAAGAAGCTCAAGTTTCTTGGAGATGCGGAAGTGATAGTCAAGAAAGTAAGAGACTAGTACCAAGTTAAAAACCAAAGAATTAGGCACTATAGAAATAGATTATGGGATTACATTGAATATTTTGATGCTTTCTCTATTCAATCCATTCCTAGAGAGTAGAATGAAAAGGCCGAATCTCTGGATTTTTCATCCTCTTTAAGTAACTCCACATATGTCCTTGACAAATATAAGGTGATAGTGGAAATAGTTTTTAGGCCAATCGTATTAGATAATATGAACCATTGGCAGGTATTTAACGATCATAGTCAAATCCTCACCTTTTTTAGCGAAGGATCATTTTTGTAGTCTCTTTCATGAAGGAAGTGAGAATCCACACAGGGAGTTGGTAAGAAAAGATATAGAAGGAATAAAAGGAGTTTATTCAGAAGGAGTGATCAAACTCAAAGGGAATAATATTCCTAAATTCCTAGTGTCACTTGAAGACTTGTTTGATAAGCACGATTGATTCATCAAGGATGGAGCAAAGGAATCATCAATGTGCAACACTAAGTTCAAGAAAGAGAACATTGGATATCCAAAGCGACCCAAAATAATGAATATCGGAAAAAAATTCTCTCCCGAGGAGAAAATAATATTCATCTCGCTATTGAATAAATATTCTAATGTCTTGGCTTATTCCTACGATGAGCTGAAGTCTTTCCAACTGAAATAAATGCATCATTCCATTCCCCTAAATCCGGATTTCAAGCCTTTTAGGAAAAATCAAAGGACGTATAATCAAAAGATAACATATACAATTAAGGAGGAGGTATTGAAAATGCTCAATGTAAGAATTATCTTCCCTGTCCATCATTCTACGTGGGTAGAAAATATCATTCCGGTGTGAAAGAAGAATGGGGAAATAAGGATCTGTGTGGACTTTTTGAATTTGAATCAAGCCTCCCTACAAGAAAATTACCCATTATCAATCATGGATCATATCTTGTAAGTAGTCACATGGTCTCGATATTCTCTTGTCACTTGATGGCTTCTTAGGTTATAATGAAATTGAATTAGTAGAGGAAGATAGAACTAAGACAAATTTTACTACACCCTGGGAAATTTTACACACAACATAATGTCTTTTGATTTAACCAACATGGGAGAAACTTTTAAAAGGGAAATGGACCTTGCATTAAAATATATTAAGCATTTCATTCGATATATATCTCGATGACCTCGCAATTTTCTCTAAGAAGCGGGGATACCATATTCATCATCCGAAGGTGTATCTTTAGGTCCTTGAAGGAAAAATCCTTGGGCACATAGTGAACAAGGAAGGGAAACAAATTGATCCATAAATAATAAAGGAAGTCCAGAAATTTCCTTACCAATGAGTAAAAAGGGTTTACATTCCTTCTTTGGAAAGGTTAGTTTCCTTTGGTGCTTTGTCCCAAAATTTTCTGAATTAACCAAGCACATAAACTGTTATGATGAATCCACAAGATCATTTCAAATGGAAAAAATAACAAAAGATTGAATTTGAGGAAATAATAGAAGAAATAGCAAAGGCTCACACTCTAATATGACCAGACTTTGATAAGGATTTCATCTTTTATTATTATGCTTTGAACACACAATATCAATCATATCTTTGCATAAAAATGAAGAATTTTTAGAATCCCTATTTCCTTTATGAGCTTACTTTGAAGAATCATGAATTGACGCATAACCAGCTAGAGAAGCATTCTTATGTAGTATTCAATGTGATGAATAACTTTCAGTTCTATATCCTCAAATTACAAACTATAGTCATGGCACACATATTAGCTATCAAGTCCATTCTCACTCAGCGAGACCCAAGATCAAAAAGAGGAAACTGGGTAGAGATAATTTAAGAGTATGATTTTGAAATTAGGCCTCCTAATGTAGTTGGGTGAAATGGACTATGTAGACTACTTATAGAGGATGATAGATTCATGGTCAAAATTTATACAAGAGAATCTATGTGTTGTGAATGTGTTAATAAGGACTTTCCTCAAGTCCTTTTAGTAAGCATGATGGATTATTGGTATGCTGAAATTGATCATAAAAAACAAAGAAATCTCAATTTGAAAGTGGACAAGTTCATCATATGGAACCATGCGCTCTAAAAGAGGGGAATCGATGGTTTCTTTCTAAAGTGTGTGCAGATAAAGAACAACTAGAACGGTTGCTTAAAAACTTACCATGATCAAGCATTTAGAGGTCACTTCTCAGAAATGGTAACATCTCATAAGATCTTCCATAGCAGATATTATTAGTCAACCCTATTTTTGTATTCCCAAGAATGGGTATCCAAGCATGAGGCATATCACAGTGTCGTCGGGAGACAAAAATCAATGCGCTTCCTCTCAAACTAGTGGTGATTGAGGAACCATTCCAATAGTGGGTTTGGAACTTTTTTGGAGTCTTGAATCCTCACTCAAATGTAAGTTAGCGAAAAATTATTTCACAAAGTGGGTAGATGCCATTCCAACAAAGCAAGCCAATACATCTTGAAACAATATCTAATTTTATCAAGGAGAACATCATTATTTGTTTAAGTATACCTAAGAAGATTTTTGTGGATAACACCACATATTTATCTTCCGATTATCTAACCGATTTCTTTTGTGGATATGGAATCTCTATGTCACACACATTCAACTATTACCCACATGGAAATGGTCAAGCGAGAATCTAGCAACAAAAGCATAGTGACAATATTCCGTAGGTTAGTAGATAAGAATTAAAGGAACTCGACACAAAAATCTCTATGATGCGTTGTGGGTTGATATAATAACACCAAAGAAATCCATTGGTATGTATTAATTTCATGAGTTTTATGAAATGCTAAATGAACAGCATTGATATTCATGTTCCATGTTGGACACGATAAAGAATACATTACCCATATGTTCTTTAAATATGATGCATATAGGTAAAGTACAAATGAAGCATAAGAAGATGATGTCATTGAGCTTGAAATGGATGTCACTTGGTCCTAATCAAATATAGGATTGTTCCTGAAATTTCTCTTCTTCATCTAATTTCTTCTTATTTTGTACTTTCCAAATTTTATACTTCTCAATTTTTTGTATTTTTCAAAGGAGGAAATTTTAATTCAAAAGGAATGGGTAGTGAACTAGTTAAAGTAAAAATTCATATAGGAAGCAGTTACAAGCTATGTATTGTTTACAAAAAAAGACAAAATGGGGATTCTATAGGGGCCCCTACCCTTGGAAAATTACATTCATACATAGGTATACATATTACAAAAAGAGTTGTAAAGTTAGCATGTGATTAGTCAATGACTATGAATTCCTCACTAAATAGAGGAATGCAAGATTAAAAAAATATTTTCCTAAATTAAAACACTATATGACTCGAGCTTGGAATAAATATTTAATACTTTTGACCAATTCATAATAAATGCTCGTATATAAAAAAATTTCCTTGTTTATGGATTCTCTAAGATACTAATTAACTTTGTCTTTCTTATGTAAGAAGAGACCCACTCCAACAGTCAAGACCTCCCAGATGTAGATGTATGGGATAAGTTGATGGGTCCATCAAGAGTAATATGAGAATAATTTCCATAGGCTTTGTCAATATCCATTACTCTTCCTTCCAATTGGGGAAGCTCTGCTATAAATTGATGGTGCACCCCGATGACTTTGAATTAGATGATCTTTGGGATGGTGACTGTAATTTCCTTTGTTTTCAGCTAGTTGGTAAATAAAAATGAAGAAAAACATACGATATCGTAGTCAATTGTGGGCCTATACAAAGAAAAAAATTCTTCAACTTTTTTGTATCTTCATCATCCTCAAAGCTAGAAGAATTGATTAAACATAATATGGAATGCTTTGAGAAAAATAAGTTCATCTTTGTTAACTTTCTCATCAAGATTGCTTTGATAGTGTTGGGAGTTATCAATATCTCGAGTCATGTTTCTCTTTGACTGAAAATAGTATCCTAATGAAATTTTCGTATGGACATGAAAGTGTAAAACTAGAGTGAAGTAATTCGGAAGGAAAATCTTGCAAATTCCCTTCGAATCTCATTTCATCCATTTCTAAAGACATGAAAAACGTCGTCACTATTTCTACATAAAATATCACAAGTAATTTCATAGAAAACATGTGGATTCATGGCTTAAAATGAAGCATTTATAAAGAGGAAAATTTTAGAGCAATTCATGCGAGCCATCAAGATGCAATTTATTTCAAGATTTAGTTGGATGAGTAACATGAATTGAGTAAAGGAAAAGAAAAATAAAATCTCACGAAGGGAAAATCCATTAAATCCAATTAAAGGCATGATAAGAATTAAAGCATTAGTTTCAAAATATTTGTCAATAAATTACTCACTTCATAAAGGTATGAATTTCAAAAATAGAGAAATAAAATTAATATGTAAAGTGACATCGAGGGCGATAAAATTTAACAAGATACTTTGGTCATTCGAAAAGATAAAAAATCAGAATCACACTTGACAATGTCAATCAATGATTTTATCCATGTGGAAACAAAGGAGTGGGACCAATCCCAAAGTATTAACACAAAATCATATATCTTCATTTACGAAAATTGTATTCCCACTTCAATTGAAATTCCTTCATTGTAAGCAAATGAGATATTCTCTAAATATTTTGGGGGAGATTTGAATCATAAGAATTTTCCAAAATTGTATAAGTACGAGGGCATGACCGATACAAAGGGGGTTTAACTTTTCTATTCTAAAAACATTGAAAGGTACAACTGTAATACTACAAGATTTTTATGAAATACATGTGAGATTTTGTCTTATAAACATTGAAAGTTACAACTGTAATTTATGCAAGATTTTTATGAAATACATGTGAGATTTTGTCTTATAAGGACATTGTGTCAAGGTGGTTGCATTGAGAGCATTAATTTTGTGTTCCCTTATCAAGAAATTGAAGATTTAAATGAAATGTATCTACCTATGAATTTAGCTTTATCATTTCGGTTTTTATATACTTTGGGCTTTGATTAATGAGTTATAGTGTTTATTATAGTCTTTTGTTCATTATTTCTATGAATTACACTAAATTTTTCCTCTTTGGTTATACTCTAGCAATTGATTCAATATTGTGTCATGAGCATTTACTTTGCAATATTGTACATGATTTTAAAACCCCGCTATAACCATTTTGTTGTAGAGATTTTTGTTATCCTTTGAGTGAATCTTAGGACCAAAAGTAATGAACACTTTATTAGAATATTTACATGAGCTTTTATGTTGAGTATTTTGAGATTGTGTGGAATTATTGCATTTGTTGAGTATCAATGAATGTAAATATTCTTTTGTAGAAATTGTATCTACTTGATCAAATGTTCTTTATTTTCCAAAATGGCATATTGTCTTAGTGAGTGGTGATTTATGTGTTACAAGAAGATCTATCATCATATAATCTCCCATTTTCATAAATATAAAACTACTACAAATCATGTTCTATAATACTAGTCTCTATTTTCCATTCTATTACTTTGCATATAAATATTAGTGAAAGGGCCCTTCAATTCTACTTCCCATACTAAAAATATGAAATAGAAATTAAATTTGTTTGTCTATATGTTCAAAGATGTTTTTACCTTTCTACTCAAATTAATGCAGTGAAACAATAAAAACAAAATTGATCTCGGAATATGTGGGGTTTAACGATCCCGTAGATGATGGATGTTGATGTTGATGTCAACTCAATTTATGCTCCATCCAAAAGTGTGTACAAGCTCCTATCTTATGAAAATACATGTGCTCAAAGAAACTAAACAAAATAGATTAAATATATGGATATGCGAGCTTCTCAAAGAAAGGCCAATGATAGGAATCAAAGGGACTACCTTAAAGGATGTCAACTAGCTTTGAAACAATTAATTGAATTATAAGCGATAAATGATAAAAAGACAGATGATTATAATTATGGATCAAAATGCAAGTCTTGTTTAGCTTAGAATGTAACTCGAGAAAAGTGTGGATGCAATGTGGATGCGCTTGAAATAATCATACCAGAAGTCTTCAACTTCTTGGTGGATGTCCCAGACGAATTCAAATATATCTTCAATTTATTATTTAGGATCGTATCGGATGACACGGAGTGTTAGATCGTGTAGAAGATCATACGAGTTCCCAAAATAAATGGTTTCAAACTATCAAAAGAGAGTGTATTCGGTAATTTCATGTGATCAAACTGGAATTGCCATCTAACAAAGATCCATGCTCACCAACATGTTAGAAACAACATATATGATGAGAAGCAGACAAGATAGATTGATAAAAATTTCATCAAGTTTAGAAAAAGGCATATTTGACATGAATCGCTAGCGATTGGGCCAAATGCTAGTGTTTTACGTGAATTTTGATAGATTATTAAAAATGAATGATTGATGCTTTAGATTAATGTTTCAAGTTGATTAATGACTGGGTATGATGAAAAACGATAAATAAACATACAAGAGGTACCTTGAGATTGTAGTGGAGATAAAAGAGGCCTCAAAACTTATCGGGAATCATTTGTATTGGTTGGATGAACTCGGTGCAATCTATAACTTGGATGGTGAAGGATTGATCTCCATATTCTTTGAAATTCTTTGAAAACTCTTGGTGGTGATATAAAATGGTGATTGATGATAGCCTTAACATCTCTACGATGAATGATGAAGTGAAGGGTGTTGGTGAACAAGGCAGTAAAGTAGGGGCTCAAGATTTAAAATTGAGGATCCATGAAGAAGGTTGGAAAACATCTGTTTATAATCATTGGTGATCACCCGAATCACCATAGATCTAGGTTTTTCAGGATTTGGGATAGTAAAGTGGTTAAGAACACTTCCAAATGAGGTTTTTTCTTTTGATATTTGGGTAAATGGTTTAGGAATTTGTTTTGGTTGAGGTGTGATGGTTAAGTGGGTTATAAAATGGGTAAAATGTGATTTTTCTTATTTACTTTTTCTTTTGGTGTGATTTAGGGTGGTTGGATATATATTTAATAGTTGTGAAAAAGAAATTTACTTGAGGTAAATGTGATGAAGTAATTATGACTTAGGATAAGGGATTTTATGAGCATATATGATGAATTGGATTAATAAATGATAAATGGGATGAAGGGTGCAAATTAGTTGGTGTCTACACTATAGTAACTCGTGTATACGATACATTAAGCATATAAAATATTTTGTGACAACTCGTGAGAGTGAATGTTGTGTGCTTGGTCATGATTTTCTCATATTGATTTATCATTTTACGAGATAAAGAGGAAGTAAGATTTGATATCATCCTCTTCATTTAGGCTACCCCAGAGGGTTCTCTAACCCCAATTTTAGGCAGGATCGAAAGTAGCAGGGGAAAGGCTATTCCCTTTGTACATGTCACTCAATTACCCCAAATTGTGGTCCCAAATATTTTGCTAAACATATCCTTGGATACAAATGACTTATACCACAAAGTCTATCATTCTCAAAGCATCCTAATTCCTTGATAGTGTTGTCAAGTCAAAAGGGGGTCTAAAATTTGGTACCAACATGTTTCTTTCTGTCGTTTCTAGGAATATTTCCTTGAATTAAAAAATATATAAGCTTATGGCAACATTCTGCATGTTAAGTCTAAATTGAGGTTCAAAATTCATCCCTTTATAAATATTTGCCAAAATATAGCCCATTATGAATGTATTGTCCCAATATTTTCTCAGTATAAGTAGGATTTCCATTAAATCTAACTCCATTGGGAAAAGCATGGTAAAAATCATAAAGATATACAAATATTTTTCTACCTGTTTGTAAATTTGTAACTTCAAGAGCTATTTGAGTTAATCCATACATCTAAGGCGCAATAATTTAGTGGTGGCTTCATCTTTTAAAGGAAAATCTAGTATAAGACAATGTAAATTATTTACTCCTTGTTGATTAACTCTTCACTTTTGCAAAGTTGGAAGGAAGGAGATCCTTATTCAAGTTTTTTCCTACTAGAAGCTTATTTCTAGAACTAGAGAGTATAAATTCAAGAAGAAACCATATCCTGGAAACCAATAAACGGTCAAAGGTCATAAGAGAAAAATGTTCAAATTCTTTGGATGTGATAAGCCTTTCATGGGAGAATACTCTAGCACATCGGACAACTTTGAATCGGATAGTCTTCATGCATATTTGCATACATTATTTCAAATAGGTCCAACATTTGCATGTAACAAAGGTATTTTTCATATCCCTCCTTTGTTGACTCTTGAGAATAGAGTATTTTGTGAAATTGAATCCCTAGAGGATTTATATTTTTAGGATCATACTCCTACCTCAAAGAACCCCGGTTCCCCACTTTGTTTCAATCCTCCTTTTGAAAATCCTCCACCAAATAATATAGAGCAACCTCCACTACGGGCCCCTTTTGTAGTCAATACTTATAGGCCAATAAGGTTCAACGGAATGGTAGGCTACCCAAATTAAGTACCATATGAAATTAGAAATAGGTTTCCTTAATTCCAGGGGAACAATGCCATTAGTGGGGATCAAAATCTCATAATTTTCCAAAATGTTATGAATGGCTATGAAGTGGAATATGAGGATGTCTATGATAAAATGTTCATACATACATTAGAGGAAGATGTCGGGAATGGTATAATTTGATACCTAAAAATTCAATTTACTCTTGGGTAAAAATGAAAAATTCATTGAGTTACAATATTGTGATAAGATGAATTCTGTGTTTTTATTCTCTAAATGTTAAAACATCAAGAAAATTTCTAATGAATGTGTCTAAGACTTTAATACTAGGTTCAATAAAACCTTGACAAAATTTCCAAATAACTAAAGACCTAGTGATGATTCTTGCTTGACCAAATACTTAGATGCCTTTGATAAAAAAAATAGTATCTTATTATCTTAGGGACAAAACTCCTAAAAAAATTTATGTAGGATTTCTCTATGGCCATCCAAATTGAGAAAAATATTAAAGTAGTTAAGTTTATTGATCCTCGAAAACCTCATATAAGTAAGGTTGTATACTTAGAGTAAGTGGTTAAAACTTTGGTTGGAGCAATCAAATAAATTTCATAAAATATTTCTAGGGTAGAGAAAGGTTTGGTTTCAAATCCTCAAGTCAACACAATTCCCAAGGATCAAATATATTTGGGAATCATCCAAAAGGAGACCATTGGGCTGATGATAGAGTAAAGAGACCATTGGGTTCAGGAAATGTTTATTCTTATGAGTTTGTTTTTTTCATTTTGGATTTTTTATACTATGATTTGATTAATGAGGTATAGTATTTATTATAGTCTTTTGTTCATTGTTTCTTTGAATTACACTAAACAATTTCTCTGTGGTTATACTCACGGTAATTGAGTTAATATTGTGTTATGAGAATTTACTTTCCAATATTGTACATGATTCTAGAACCTTCACTATAACCATTTTACTGTAGATATTTTTATCAGCCTTTAATTCAATCTTAGGTGTATGAGAATCGAAGCAATGAACACTTTATTAGAATATTTTATGTTGAGTATTTTAGAGTTTGTGTGGAATTCTTCCATTTTTTTGAGTATCAATGAGTGTAAAATTTTTGTAGAAACTATATCCACTTGATCGAATGTTCTTTATTTCCCGAATGACATATTGTCTTAGTGATTATTTAGTGTTGTGTGATAGGAAGATCTATCACCATATAATCTCCCACCTTCATAAATATAAACCTACTACAAATATCATTCTATCGATTAGTCCCCATTTTCCATTTTCTTACTTTGCATATAAATACCGGTGAAATGGCCCTTCAATTCCACTTCCCATACCAAAAATATGCAAGAGGAATGGAATTTTGTTATTTATAGTAACATATGCCCGATGCATTAATCATATAAAATATTTTGTGACCACTCGTGAGAGTGAATGTTGTGTGATTGGTCATTCTTGTCTCATATTGATCCATCACTTTACAGATAAAGAGGAACTAAGAGTTGATATCCTCCTCTCCATTTATGTTTCCTAGAGGGTCATCTCACCACAGTTTCATGAAGGACCGAAAGTAGTAGGGGAAAGGTCATCCCCTTTATATGTGTCACTCAATTACCCAAAAGCCTAGTCCCAAAGAGATTATTATACATATCTCTAGTTGTAAATGACTTATACCACAACGTCTATCATTCTCAAATCATCTTAATTCCTTGATAGTGCTACCAAGTCCAAAGGGGGTGTAAAATTGGGTAAAAAACCACGTCTTTTGCAAAGTTTATTTTTCTCTTTTTTATTTCGATATCAATCCATAAACAATTCATTTTACCCAGGTGAATAAATTATATTAAAAGGCCTCCAAACATCAAACATTTTCTTATCACTTGTCACTTGTTTTAGATACTCATCTAGATGATTATCCTTGAAAATGACCTGTAAAATTAAGAGAAAATGTAGTTTAAGCATAGACATTAAAAGAGATTTTTCAACAATAGTAGACTACAATGTATTATATCGAAAGATATAAAATGTAGCAACTTGCTTATAAACTAAAATACCTTAAATTTAACCTCATAAAAAATAAATGATAAATAAAAAGATCTTTTAGAATATTTGTTAGAACCACTAGAAAATAATTATATCTCTAATAAGTTCATAAATAAATATTTTTATTTTGCATTTCTAATTTTCATGTTCTATAGTTATAAGTACCAATGGTGAAAAATAGAATCGAGAATGTCTACTTGGATTTTTGAAAAATAGATTTGTCTTATATATCTAATTGAGCTAGTTGTAGGTCACAGGATGACTTTCTAGGGTCAAATCTAACTCAACAAATTGTCTTTAAAGATAATATGCACTTATACCGAATTATGTTACAAATTTTTCACAGTATGTAAGACATATCCTTTTTGAATCCGTACTACGATCTGTGGCCTATATTATATGGGAAAGATTCATATATGACAATTTCTCATTACGTAATAAATTACATTACGATCTATGATTTGGCCTAAAATGTATCATTTCAAATAGGCTAGATGCACTAAGAATTGTAGATCCCATACATTTGGATAAGTTGAGAGCATTATAAACATCTTCTCACTAATATGTTTAATGTGGGTGTTTTAGAGTCTCACCTGTGACCTGCAACAAATGTCTGACCACATCAAGAAAAAAATTAAAAATCATACTAATTCAATGCATTCAGATAAACACTTGATGAGAAATCATTTTCATGCCATATGTTGCATATAGTACTCCCAACAAACCGACAACACTCATTTGCAGGCATACATGTATACATCTATTTACTTTGTTGGTGTGGCAGTACAAATCCATTAAAAAAGTGAAAGAAAATAGTGGGTTTTATAGCTCAACATCAACCCACGAGGATGGTGGAAAAGTTCGAGGTTTCAGTTGCATTTTGCACAACACCGCCATAAGGTGGTATGGTGCAGTAGGATGGCTTCCTATGCAGTGTTTCCCCCTCACAACACGCAACACACCCACAATACCATGATATGACAGCATGGAGACTCCTGAGCATCACCATTTCTACAGTCTCAAATCTGTTCCCTCGCCAACAACCAATGTCAACCTTCAATGCTCACCATTCACCATACCCCTCAGTTGTTATCCACGTGATAAACCTTAGACCAAAAATATTAAAAAACAAAAACAACCACTAATAAAAAAATATTTGCCAGCATTTCCTAGTACTAAAGCTTATTTCATCATAGAAGGTTACAGACTATCAGGAAAACGTTAAGATCCCAATCAAATCCTTTGCTTTTGAGGCTCGGGCCAGGAAAGAATCAGCAAAAAAGTCTTAAAAGGGACGGTAAATGTGAAAACAGGAAATTTTAAGAAATAAATAACTTCTATTTTAACAAATAAATACCTTTTAACAAATAAATAACTTCTATTTTGGTAAAATTACTGCAATAATTGTCTCCTTAACTCGTTGAAACTATTTTTAGCAAGAATCGGTCCGTAAATTCATAAATATGACTTAAGAGATTAAATGTCTACCATTCGCCTTTCAAAACTAGGAAATATAACATATAATCCAATTAATATGAGGAAGATCATTTCCTATTACTGAAACTTATGTAGTTTGTAAAAATTACAGGCTAGTCAACATTTGAGACAACAAATTCATAGTAAAGAAATATGCAGCGAGAAGAAAAATTTGTTGACATACCTCAATGAAACCTTGCATTCACGCCACACATTATCTTGCTTTTTTTCCTTTGAACTTGATATTCTTTAATTTATCCAAATTGAGTACCTCACTCTTTCCATCCATGGCATCTAATCAATCTAATCCTCGGTTTCTTTGGAACAACTATGGGGGTTTTAGGCGTTTCTTTTGAAACCAAATATTGCTACGGGATCCGCCTCATCTCTTATTTTCGGCCATATTCACCTCAAGTCTCTGTCTAAAAACCTTGAAATGTTACATAACATGAAAATGGGTTAATGTAAACCGTTCCCCTGAAAAATGTCAGTATTCTAACAAAATTTGCAACGAATCTATTGGCACGGTTTGGTAGTCCGAGTTCTCACCTGCCATTAATGGTCACATTTTTCCTCAACCATCACCCGTGGGTAATAAGGAGAGCTTACATCATTTAATTCGAAGAAGTTTCTGGATTTTGTGACCCAAGAGGTTTGGTGAATGCATTTAATTTTCCCATCAACAAAATCAACAGCTGAAACTGAGCGAATAGGTGTCCTTAAAGTGAAATGGATTGCAAGTTACTATGAAAAAGCTAGGTGAAGGAGGTTGGCAGTAAGAACGCCTTCGGCTTAATTATTATATTTTTCAAAATGAATTTATACATCATATATCATAGTATTATAATTAAGGATAATTTTTAATTTGTAATTTTTTTGATTCACCCAACTCATTAAAATATTTTTCCTCTCTTACATATATCTTGTGATCTATCTCGACTCATTAAATTATGTAAAAGTTTTGGTCTTCATTAAATTTAATTCATGAAATTCATATCTAAGACACAATCTCATACTTATAACAAGACCCAAATCCGTTAAACCACCTCACTAAAACATTTTTATTGATTAAATCTAAAGCTTATAGTAGAAATGCACATAATTATTAAATGTAATTACTAAGGATGAAGGGTTTTCCATTCTACTAAATTTATATCGGACATAGTCTCATTTGAGATTTATAAGAAATCACAACCCCTTCTTATTTTTAAAATTGAGAATGCTTCTATTAATAAAAAACAGTTACAACATCCACAAAACTAATCAATTACAACAAGAAAATCCCCAATAGAGACCAAACTATGAACAAAAACAAAATACAAATAAACTAAGAACATTGTCTAAGAGTATCATTTCACATAAGACTTTGAAGGTGATCTTATATCTTCACAAGTACAACACACTCCTCTTGATTCTTAAGGTTGAATTGATACAAATACAACCACAGAGAAGAAAGAATCTAAGTTTGCTAAATAACTAAAGTAGATCCATTCCCGAGTGTATAGTTATTAACAACGATTTTTCCATATATGGAAGAGGATAGTCAACCGAAAAGTATTCTAGATGTCAGTGAGGATAGAGGGGGAAGAAATTCCAAGGCACTCTTTTTATTGAAATTGTTGGGAAAGCATTTAAGAAGAGTTGATCGTAGGGAAGTACAAATTTGAGAAACATATGGAAAATGCTAGTAGAGATGGGGAATACTTTCAAAGGTTGAAAAAAAGGTGCAATCTCCGTAACAAGACCCTACTTGGATAAAGTGAGGCTAATGGAAGCTTCATATGTAGTATACGCCATCCCAAAAGCTGAAATTTAGTCTTAACAGGGGAATGTCAAATGATTTAAGCCATTTGCTTCCATTGAGAGTTAGAGAATGACATAAACCACTTGTTATCAATGGTTCTTGAATAATTTGGAAAAAATCCATGGCATGGTTGTGTTGATGGTAGCAAGGTTTAGCCAACACCATTCCTTCCTAGGGGTTAAAGGATTGTCTATGATTGTAAGAAGAACATCGGGTGGGATCAACTGTAAAATTGAAAAATAAATATGTTTAAGCTTGATGGGCATGGTAAACTTCTATCACACCATTTTCCAAGAGATCGATTTTCGAGTATTCTTGTCCCAAATGTCCTTAACCATATTGATGCCTTTCATTTCAAAGGATTTTGCTTTAAATTCAGGTCAAAAAAGAGGAAGGTCATCAAAGTGAAGAATTTGATTGCATCAAATATTGGATGAGGTAATACTTAATCCATCTTGAAGAGGGTAATGAAACCATTGAAGGAGTGGAACCATAAGCCGACTAATCTATCTAGTTACTTTGAAGAGAGAAAGGGCAAGAAATATTAAAAAAATGTGCATTTATGATTTTATCTTCTCATGAGGTAAGAGTCCAAAAACTTTATATGAAGCTTGTTGTATTTTTTCCCATACAAGGATCTTTCAAGGCTCAATTCCTTGATTGGCTCTCATCACCCATTTCATAGTAAGCCATTTCCCTTGTTAAAGTGGATTAATACTTTCAAGTCCACCTACAGATTTAGGTTGGTTGCAAAGTTCCCGATAAATTGGTGTCATCCCTTTATTTCCATTATTGTTGTTCCAAAGAAAGCTTCAAACAAGTTGTGTGAGCTTTCCATAAGAAGATTTGGAAGGGAACCAATAAGAGGAGTAGTAAGCATGACTAGCCAAAAAAATTAATTAATGACCAACAACTTGGTAACAAGGGAGAGAAATTTACATGACCAATTTTCAACCTTTTTTTGAATTTTAGTGAGCACCCAGTCCCACATATCCTAAGGAGAGAGATGTATACCAAATAAGATACCCAAATAACGAGTAATCTTCCCATGTGGGAGGATGTTCCAATTTGGGGAATCCAAGATAGATTTGGGTCATTTTTAATGAATATCACTTATGTTTTATGGTTGCACAACTTGGAACCAAATATGTCACAATAAATATCAAGTATCACTGAGCATTAACATTATCATGTTCATAATTTTATAGAAAGAGGAGAGATTCATCAGTAAAATGAGAGTTAAGAACATAAGATCCCTGACGAATAGTAATTCCTTTAAGGTATCCTTGATGATGTGTTCGTATGAGCATATAACCAAGAGCATCAACATCCACCACATACAAGAATGCAGAAATGGGAAACCCTTCCAAATTGAATTTTGAAGGTCAAAGGATGTTTTGAGGATTCCATTAACCATGACCTAAGCATATGCTTTAGTAAAGTGAATTTGAATACATTGTTTGAAATAGGGACCGAATCCCAATAACTCAAGATTTTGAGGATAAATCTCCTTCATATCTGGTCATACATCTTGATGTTATCAAAATCAATGTTTACCAATGGTGTATCTTGATGTGAATCTTCATCTCATTGGTAAATTTCTAATGCATAAAGAAGATTATCTAAAATATACCTACCTTGTAAAAAACCAATTTTCTCTGGGTGAACAATATCTTGGGAAATCACTTTAAATTTCATAGCAATAACCTTTGCAATGATTTTATAAGATACATTCAAAAGAATGATGGGACGTCAACCACATATTTGATTCTTGTTACCAGCTTTAGGAATAAGCTTGATCAGGCCATGGTTAATGATAGCCCCTAAGGATTCATTGGCCTCCACTTCTTTGTAGACATTAAATAGGTCTGTCTTAAGGGTGGGCCAAATAGCTTGGAAAAATTCAACTAGGAGCCCATCCAAACTAAGGGCCTTCTTAGTCTTCATCACCCAAAAAAAAATTCAATATCAGTAATAGTAAATTATTACTCAAGAAGGTGACTAGTAACCTAATTTACCTTGTAAGGGATACATCCATACATCCATTCTTCAAGAAAGGATTCATACTCTTCAAGTTCATGTTCCTCTTGAAATAACTTAATATAATGTTGGAAAAAAATCCTTTGATATCATCAAGTGAGTGAGACATTGCCCCATTGTGTGTAATAATATTTATAATGTGTTCAACTCTTTGCCTATATTACATATATTTGAAAAAATATTTAGAGCCGTGGTCACCATGTTGAATCCAAAATAGGCGAGCCCACATTCTTGCACCTTGGCCCCTATAATATTCATACTTCTTGAGATCATCTTCATTTTTATAACAATAATTTGAAGCATGTTGTTGTGAGGATGCTCCTCAAGAGCAAGACGTTGTTGGCTAAGCTTGTGTTTGAGTTAGTTTTCTTTTTTCGTCTCTCCTTGGCCACAAGCTTACCATAACCACAAAGAAACTTAATAGTTCTAGTCATTGTTTCTTCCCACCATAAAATCCAACCTATGGATGCATTATGACAGGTTTTAGCTCACACACAATAGAAATATGATAAATGCATTTTGGGGATGAAAGATGGGAAATATTAATTTTGTATGGAATATGAGTGTAGGGGAAAGGAAGGATCCAAAATGAAGGTACAAGAGATGGTGAAATGATCATAGAGAACCATGTCATTGGTTGTGGAAACGTATGGAAAGGAGAGAATTTATTTAATAGAAGTAATAACATATAACCATTCGAGTCTATTGAACCTCCTTTAATACTCACTTTGATTACTAGACCATGTGAAACACTTATTTGATCATGTATTGGGGTAACAAAAAGAGCGTCGCCAAAGACTCCCAGGAGTTACGACACTAAAGCCACAATGATAATTTCTTAGAGGTGAAAGGGGAAGATTGAGGTCAGCTTTAATCTCTCTTTGATTTAATATAATTTGAATTAAACCTTGTCTAAGAGTAACTTACATAATAAATGATATCCAGATGATTAAGTACAACAATATGCAAACACTAAGCTTTCAAGGATATAAAACCCTAATAAAATGAGAGAGGTAAGATGACTTAATTTATTCTATTCAAAGCATAAGAGTGATCGTGAATATGTATCTACTAGTACAGAGTAGAAAAATCATTACAAAGGCATGATGAGGGCTTGGAACCATAGGAATGTATAAGGAAGAAACACCCACGTAGAAGGGCGGGAGTTCCCAGACACTAATGAATGATCTAGGTGCTTGTGTCTGATAAAATTCTCAATTTTGATCTTTTCTAGGTCAGAAGACCTTCATTGTTAGTCACTCTTTTTTTCTCCAGTTTTTCTTTTGTATCAATGATTGCAACTATAACCTATAAAACAAATGACTACTTGCACATTTCCAAAAACCACATCAAATCTAATAAAAATATATACATAATGGGAGTCAAAATGACCCCATATAGTAACTGAAGAGTGAACTTACAATGGATCAATGAACTACATCTCAAAATCCGTGTAGTTCTTTATGTGTGTGTGTGTATTCGTGTCCCTTACCCCAAGTTGCACGATGATAGCAGGATGGATCTAGATTATCCCAAATATGAAAAATGTGTGTGATGGAATAGAATGAACTCCCTTCCTATGTAGTGTACGCAAACTAATGCAACCCTTATTGTATGGATGTGCTAGATATGTACTTTTTAGTGTTCTTGTTCCTTTTTGCAAGCATAGGTGGTGATAAGTAATGGTTATGATGTTTGGTTCCCTATTTGAAAGAAGTAACTAAGTTTATATATGATTCCCTTGTTTCAATTTTGTAATTGAAAACTGAAAGGATGACCCAAAGTACTAAAAGGTGACCAAGAAATGAAAGGGACTTAAAAGAGTAAAAAGAACAAAGAGAAGGACATGAGTGCTAATAGGGATAGGAGTGCATGTGTATTTCTGTTATAAATAGGCACTTGTGTGTGAATTCATCAAAAGGGAAATCAATTAAATTCCAATGAGAACTATAAGATGTGCAAATCTAGAAGGATGCTCGGTCAAGCTAAAAACAATAAAGTGTAAGAGATAAAAGCAACTAAAAGGTCAAAAATAGTTGTCAACCACTATTTTTTGAACTTAGGAATCATGTATACATTAGTAATCTTTAGGACCTATAAATGTACCCAAGTGCTAGATTTTGTGTTTACATTTTCCCCCACTTTATGTTGTGTACTGAATACTCGATAGCACAAAGTAGATAGAAGATGTGTACCTTGTAAATTGGAGAGGAGTGTAGTAGATAACATGATGCGTGGATAAGTATCCATGTCAAATGTGAAGTGATTGTAATGTGAAGCATGGAAACTAGGATAGGGAGGTAGACCCTAGGGGTGAATCGTATGCATAGTAGCGTGTTGTAGGATCTTGTGTTTGTTGATGTGAGTTGCTTCTTGTTTCTTGTAAGGACATATCTCGGAAAATGATGCAGCCTAGAATTTACTATGAATAACCTAGGCATGCTGGTACATCACTCAACCTGAGCTGAGCGCTCACCCAAAGCGCACAAAGGTACCAGGTCCCTCTTTAGAGTTGCTTATACATGATGTTAGTGTGATGATGTTTAAACATGTTCATATTCATAATTAGACATAAACATTCCACAGTGCAAAATCCAGATGTATATCTTAGAGAATCATGATAAATGAACTAAACAATAACTATGATAAGATTAACCATACAAGAACTAGATTCGGTTATGCCTAATACCATTATCCAACCAATAAACTCCATTTAATTAAATACCATAAAACACATAAGCTTCTTACATTACATCAGTATCTCCATGAGTTATGTGCGTCAAAACCAACAGGACAACTCTACAATAATTCACCACCTACTAAAATTCACAAGTCAATACATATTTATAGCGGTGGGGAATTTACCTTCACCACCCATGCACTTCTTAAAATAGGTCACACACTGATAATATCCATGCACCTTTACAACAATATGCACAATATGCAAGTGTTCTAACAATAGATTTCCTATAGTTAACTCCAAGTAGAAATCCTATTATTAGCTTAAACTATGCATGACACTTATCTTCTGCTTTTTCCCCAAATACCATTTCGTATAGCATAAGTATTCATCTCTATGTGAGCTCTACACATTATCTCCAAAAATAGCCCTTATCCACAAAATAACTAAGTCCTGATTTTGGGCGCTTCAATACTATTATAGTGTTGTGTGCTTCCAATGCCCTATATTCATGCACCCAATACTTGGAATATTTTTAGTTGTTTAACATTACCCCACACTAGAGTACATTTTTATCCAGACAACATGAATTACTTCATATGTCTTCAATAATAAAGATTAGGTAATGAAAGAATGAAAAGAATGAACCAAACTCTGTACAAAAGAATGAATCCTCAACAAGAAGGATTAATTATGGATATTCATTTTTGAGCTCAGCCTCCAAGGTCTATCAGTCACTCAACATGTTCCTTGTTTTCTCTAGAATATCAGTGGCTATGTCATCCAATTCATCCTTAGTGATTTTCTCTTTCTCATTTTGTAGTATCTAGACAACATTGGCCATACCTGATAGCATTCCCTCCATGAGGTCCATCTTGTGCTATGAGTTTTCCAATCTCATTAATCCTTTCTTGTGTATATCTGGGATGTTTGCCTCAGTTTTATGCCCAGCCTAGACACCCAGCTTGGACTCTCTTCATCTTATCCTTAAATGTTTGGAGCATGACGCCTCATATATTGAAACTATTATCGATATTTTCTCTTGCTCTTATTTCTTCTTCTGTGATTCTCTCGTCAAAATTGGTGACATATCATCAAAATGCTTCCATCTTCTCTCATATATCATTAATTAATTACACTATGCTAATTAATTAAGTGTCCTATCTCAACAAATATACCTAATTAACGACCTTTCCTTAAATGTTTTAATGAAAATCTATCCCCTTCTTATCTAGACTAATTAATTATTATTAATTAATTAGCTTCCCTTTCATTTAACCAATAAATCAATATTTAATTGATTTAATCCCCTTCTATAGTCTAAATCATGCTAATATTCCTCTAAAATTTTTATAAGCTATATTCTAAACATCTATTAATTAAATCATCTTGATTAATTAAAAGGCCCCCTTTATCCACATGAGTCACTAAAGGACAAACTAAACCCTCCTAAAGTTAACTCAACCCTATCTAAACCCCCCTTATCCATAACTAACTCAACATCCCTATTATCCCACATGCAAAGGGATGTAGTGATTCCTTTATCCATTGGGCTATATAAAGAGCCCTCCTCCTACCTTTACACTTACACCTAAACTTCTTGAGAAGACAAAAGCAAAGCATATAGCAAAATAGACTAAAATATTTCCTTTGTTTTCTTGAGAATTCACCATTTTGGAAGAGCTAAAGCCTCTTTTCTAGCCAAAGTGCTTAGGTCATATGGGAAGAGTCAAAAGGGTCTTGTAGCCCAATTTTGATAAGCTCCCATTCCTAGGTTCTTGGAATATCAAGAGCAACCAATTTGATTGCCATGGAGCTTACATAGGTCCATTTAATTTTGTTGTTAATTAAGAGAATAGAGGTTTTTAGACAATTAGCATGTTAGTTTCAAAGTTCTAATATAATAAATGTTAGTGTCTAACCTTGTTTAGTTCTTATCTTGATGGTGCTTTAGACTTTGCTTTAACTTTGTTGATTAAAACTACTAGGTGTTAGTTTTTATTTTCATTAACTTAGTTGAGCAAAACTATGCACACATTTGGCATGCCCGGTGGGACCTAGTCCCTTGGCATTTTAGTTTAAATTCTATTGTTTGGCTAATTTTTGATATGCACATGTAGTAATTAATGTCCATTTTCTTAGAATTTTTGCTAATTTATATGTGTAGGTTCTTGTTCATAGCCATCATTTTAATGGGTTGTTGCCATTTTTAAACTAACTTGCTAAAATTTGAAGTATTGTGAGATTTTTGTGTTTTTTGCCGTGTTTTGGTTGTAGGAGTGGCGTAGGCACACTAACAGGAGCGCAGGCACATTTATGGTGGCGCAGGAACCTCTCGGGTGGTGCAGGCGCACTGTCGAATCTAAATCTCTATCTATTGACCTTGGCGCAAGTGCACTAACTAACCCGCGCACATACCTAACCAGAGCACGGAGTGCACTAACCGAGAGCAGGCGTAGAGCGTCATTTTCATCATTATTGTACCTTCATTATAATGTAAAACATTTCAGATCAGCGCATACACCCTAACCCCGGTGCACACACTTTTCTGGTGGCAGACACATTTTTGGTGGTGCAAGCATTCTATCGAATCTGATACTATTTTAATTAGTGGTGGCACACGCTTTTTTGGTGGCGCACATGCTTTTTCGGTGGTGCACACACACTTTTATGTAGCGTAGGTGCTCTGTACGAATCTAATCCTATTTTTATTTGAGGTGGTGCATATGTCTTTCTGGTGGCACACACATCTCTTGGGTGGTGTAGGTACACTGCAAGTCGAGAAAAACATAGAGTGGCACATCCACCCTAACCCGCATGTAGATGCCAAAACAGGGGCACATGTGTCTTTTTGTTTTCTTGAGATTAGTGTGTTGAGGTGCTAACTTTCTTGCATAGGTTTTATCTAATCAAATACTCATTTTTTGTAGGGTGTTTTTACATGCTTTTACTTGATTAGATAAACTTTGCATGCTTTCTTATAAGAATAAGATCATGTATGCTCTTCCCTCGCATCCCTTGGGGTGATCTTGGGAATCAGAAATGATTCTTAGGTCTTTTTGATGCTTTGAAATTGTTAGGAATATTTGAATTGGAATGGGTTAATTTGGTGTGTTTGAATTAAAGTATTTTTCCATTTGATATCTTCTTGGATTTTGGAAACATCACGTATGCTCTTCTCTTGCATCCTTGGATGATCTTGAGAATCAGAAATGATGTTTACTCTTTTGATGGAAAACTACTAAACTCGTCATACAGGACCAAAACACCACACTTGTCAAAGAAAGGAAGGAATCAAAATGAAGTCAAAAACTACTAATACAGTTGTCATACAGGTTTCCAAAAGGTGTTCAAGCAAACCACACCTAATTAAACAAGATAAAAAGAACAACATATTCAAAACACTGTATTGTAGGTTTTGAGAAAAGGGTACGTCCCTCTCCGCTCAACTGGAACATAACCCCTTTGGCATAACGCCTTAAGCTACAACAATGGGGGTGGTTCTAGGAACCCCAAAGTAGTCCACAAGAGGGAACCTTGTGGATGAAATGGGAAGTGCTCTACACTACCTACTTACTTGACTAGTGATTCCTTTGTGAGATAGCATTACCGGTTGTCCGTATGGTGACCCCAGTGATAGTACACATAGATGCACTAGTTGCCTCTTTGTTCTTGAAGGGGGTAAAGTAAAGCCGAGATACTCCCAAGATAGTCTGGGACTATTTGGGTAAATCATGCACTCACTTAAGACAACTTTGTAACACCTAGGGTGAGAGAACCACCTAGGAAGATATTCTTTGGCCAGGAGCCCACTTTGACCATTCTAAAATAGTGTTGAGTTGTGAACCATCTTTTCATCACGAAACGTGTGACGCATTACTTTCGCTTAGTTTTTCACTTGCCTTAAGGTGAGGTGAAACTCTGCCGAAGTGAAGCCAACATTTTTCATCCCCATTTTGATCTACTTCCTTCACATTCTTTTGACACTTTGTTGATCAAAAGAAAGGGTGACTACCTTTGTGTTACCAATCGATTGTTTTTCTACCACTTTTTTTTGTCCATTTACGCCCATCCATGTTTGCGGTTGGGTAAGTTAAATGTCTAAAGTGTGGAGGCATATTCATATCATTGGTGGCCTTTGTGATCTTGATACCCACGTCAAGATCGTCATTGTAGTTAGGCGTGGTTCATCATCTTGGACTTCCTTAGAAAGGTTACCTTGTTTGTATCGTATCACTACAATTTTGGTATTTACGTCTTGTTTCTTGTAAACTCGACCTAAATATCTATATTGTAAGGTTACACTACACACATTTTAACTATTCCTAGTTATACTTTGAGCTTTTAGTTTGATTCTATTATTACCTCGATTTTGAAGAGTGCTACGTGTTACCACTTGTGCGTGTTATATCAATAGCATCTTGATATCAATACCTTACTTTCTCACAAAGTTTGGTTAACATATCTTGGTGATATTGTTGTGTCACTCACAAATTATAACTGGCACTTTTTGGGATATAGGTCTTAATCGAATTTGAGCTCACTTCTAGTATATCTTGTTAGGAGGTCACATTAACTTTTTGTATTTACTTACGTCTTGTTCATTCTCTTGAACTTGGCATAAGTGAGAACATCTTGTTAATTATCTTGTGACACTAAACTACTTTTTGAGACATAGTCTAGGAAGTACTTCATTTGATAGGCTTAGATACCAAACATTT
Organism: Taxus wallichiana var. yunnanensis; assembly: GCA_018340775.1. Taxonomy (NCBI): domain Eukaryota; kingdom Viridiplantae; phylum Streptophyta; class Pinopsida; order Cupressales; family Taxaceae; genus Taxus; species Taxus wallichiana. Next base: position 936,448,688 of record CM031234.1, on the reverse strand, counting down.
GTGTCACTGGTGATTTATCACTCTATCACATTGGTATTCTCACATTGTTATTCATTCATATTCTTGACAAATTATCTTGCATTTCACTTAGGTGTGGTCACAAAGTTTTGAACACATTTACAACTTACCTTAGTGAAACTATCACAAATCATGGCTCCCAAAACATGATTAGGACTCAAGAAACAAACATACGAGGAACAACAAGCGCAAGCTTGGGAAGCCTCAAATAGACAAGGGTCAAACCCTTTCATTGGACATGATCTAGGACCTCTATTTTCCATGGAAAAAGAGATAGAAGATATGGTCGATCATAGTGGTGATGAATTAGAATCCCCACACGTAGAGTTTGACTTTGACCCTACTTTATTAGATGAGTTTCTTTTTAGAAATAAGGATAGGGTGCTAGCATGGGTTGTGGAATTAGGGGCCAAGATGCCCACTGAAAATGAGACAATCCCACCTGTGAACAACACTAATGAAGAAGAGCAACCCCTTATCAACATGGAGGATATTTTGATGCATGGACATGCTTCTACCTCCAACATGTAGGAAATGATAAAGTAGTGGGACATAGAATACCCTTTATCAAAGTGCCACGTAAAAAAATAGGTTAGGACATGAGAATGTTGAAGAACCTCCACAATATGAGGAAGAGGAGGAACCTTTAGAAGAAGAAACCACAATTCAACAACAAATTAGTAACCTAAGCTGACAATTAGCTTTGCTAACCTCTCATGTACAAAAGGAAGCAAGAAAAAATGTTCAAAAGTCAAGGCCTAAGGTCAAGATCAGTGAACTCCATAGAGAAAATCAAGGAGAAGATGATACGGGGTATCATCGAGTATATATCCCCACTTCTCCCACTAAAGAACAATTGCTCACACAAGAGGTACAATATATGAAAGCAACACTCACAAGCCTTCAAGAGAGCAATATGGGGAGCATTAGAAAGTATCAATATGAAGAATTATGTCCCTATCCTTTTGACAAGACTATGACCCTTCAACCTTTTCCTAAGAAATTTGACATGCCAAAATTTGACAAATATAAAGGGAAGGGAGATCCATGGGATCATGTCAAATATTTCTATATGGCATGTCAAGAGGTGTCCTATAGTGATAATTATCTCATAAGACTTTTTCCCAAGAGTCTAGGAGGTCAAGCCTTGGAGTGGTTTACACGTTTACCTCGGGGATCAATTTTCACTTGGCCAAAATTGGTAGAAAGGTTTGTGCATCACTTCTCATACAATATAGAGAGTGATGTCACCATGGCAGATTTATGTGGCACCAAACAATGCCCTAATGAGACTTTCCAACTTCCTACAATGGTGGAGAGGGATAGCTAGCCGCTTCCCTTGCGCTTTCCTGAAAAATAGTTGGTAAGTATTTTTGTGCCCAACCTAAATCCGGACATAGCCTTCCACCTCCAAATGCATTGTGTTCACACTTTTGAGGAGGTCATTGAAAAAGGGGTTCAAATAGAGAAAGCTCTCATTGCCAAAGGAACTCTCAAGTCCCAATCTAGAGATAATCAAAATGTTAAACCCATGGAGAAGCCGAAGGTATTTAACAAAAACAAAAATGTGGTAGGAGATGGGATCACTGATTCCAAACGTGTACAAATGGTCCAAACCGGTCAACCTTTTAAACTGACCAAAGGACCAATTCAACCACCACCAAAATGAAGAATGTTCACCCCTCTTAATGAACCTTTTTTGGTTATATTAAAACAATTGGATGTAGCCCACATGGTGACATATCCTACGACACAACCATTTGATGACAATGCTCCAAAACCTTCATGGTACAAGGAGCATGAATATTGTGAAATGCATCGTGTCAAGGGACATAAGACAGCAAATGTTTGTGACTTCATCACTATATCCAAGACCTCATCGACAATGGGGAGATAGAGGTGGACAACCAGAGAAAACTCAAACACCCAACGAAAAGATGGGGATATATAAAGAGCCATTCCCCAAACATGATAAATTAGAAAAGTCAAAGCCGGATCGGGGAGAGTCATCCCAAGGTTATAAAGCAGTGAATTACTTATACACCAAAAAAGACAACAATCATTATGATTCACTTATTGGATGTATTCACTCTCCTACTGACCATGTTAACACCATCCGAATCAAGGGAAAGGATTGTGCCGCGGTAACAAGGCATGCCCGCCTCGTGATTCTAGAACCTTCTCCATCAACCCCACAAAATGGTAAATACAACCTCTTAGAGAAACTTGAGAAGATGTCTGCTAAGATTTCGATCTTAGATCTTCTTAAAATATCAAATGTACACAAAGACATTCTATACCAAACTCTTCAGGGGTCAGGAGTGCCATTAGAGGTAGATCCTACACATCTTCAAGCCATAGTAGCAAACATCATACCAAATGAACACATTTCCTTCAATCATAGGGAGATCCCTACTAAAAATCCAACACATAATCTTCCTTTGTATATTGAGGTAGTGGTTACCCGTAGAAGATCAAATGAGTGCTTGTGGACAATGGATCAGGGTTGAACATATGCACACTAAAGTTGGTTAAACAACTAGGACATACTGAGGTAGATCTTGAGTCAAATATCATCACTATCACCACTTACGACAATGTGGAAAGGGAGTTAGCGAGCGGGCACAATCACGTTGCCCATGGAGGTGGGTCCCACTTGCCATCAAACAAAGTTTCATGTCTGGACTTGGAACTTTTCATATAATATGCTTCTAGGATGACCATGGATTCATGCCATATAGGTTGTGCCATCAACATTCCATCAGTGCATTAAATTGAAGCATGAGAGGACACACCATTACAATATAAGGAGATTAGAGCCCTTCGCTCACTGCAGAGCTCTCAATAGTTTTACACGTAAGGGCACATATGCATGTCCCTCCACCGATATAGTTGTCCCTCTCCAATCTGAGGCCATGGAATCTTAGATAGATTTAGATTCTCTCAGTTCTTGTGCCCATGGTGCATCTACATCAACCTCTCCTTTTGATTCATGGGAGATGAAGGTTCTAGAATATGGTTGTGGAGAATATAATGTGCAACAAGCCCTCTTGGTTTAGACCTCTCATTGTCACCCAAGACTAGAGGTCGACCCAACTATCACTTTAGAAGACCTAGAAATGAACGCACTATTGGGTCATTCTTACTTGGAGGCTTGTTGGCTGAAGAAAAATTGTTGGACCCACCTACAACTTGGGTCCCAGAGGATACTCAACCAACCTGTTATCAAACCCTTGAATATGAGAAATCTAGTAAAATGATGTACTCCATGGGCTACAAGGGCCTAGGATGTGGAAGAAATGAGCAAGGACAACGAGAACAAGTACCTCTCCCACATTTTAAAATAGAAAGATACGGCATTGGAATTCACCCTTATGGGGCACACCCCAATGATCAAGATGCTACTTGCTCTGAACGTGAGGATAGCTCTGACTATCTAGATAGTGATATAGATTCCCATTGTAGCCAATATGAGGATCTTGCCTCCATGAACCTATTCATGAATACCGTTGTCCTAACCATAACCCCCCCATGGAAACCAACCCTTGACCTTGTTTACCCTTCCCTTGTTGAATGGGACCAACAATGTCATATGTCACTAGATCTATTTGAGAATGATGAAGCTATCACAGATTTCATGGGCATTTGGGATACAATTCCCATTGGAGACCACAAAAAGGGCTTCTATATTGACTTGGATACCTGCGCCTACTTCGGTGAGGAGGTTGAGCTTCGTGGTCAGAAAAACTTAAGAAAAAGTGAGGGAAAAAGTTCCAACGTAAAGCCTCGGCAAAAATCAAAGTCCAAGTCACAGTGAAAACCTCTTTGAGGCACTAGCCGACAAACAGGTGTAAAAATCAAAGGACAATAAAAGTGACCATGCCAAGGATGAAAATCTCATGGAGACATCCTTGGATGAAGATCTCAACCTTCCTCCCGATCCTATGCGTATGGAGGACTTGTCAAAATTTACTAGTAGAGGAAACTATCGATGTGAATATTGGTACAGAAGAGGACCCAAAAATAGTCAAATTGGGAGCATCACTCTGGCTAGAGAACAAAAACATTCACCATGCTACTATGGGAGTTTATAGATGTATTTGCATGGTCCTATAAGGATATGCTAGGCTTAGATCCAACTTTGGTCATGCAACCTAGTTGTGCATGCGAGACTAAGCCTATTAAACAAAAGCTCAGAAAGATGCACCCAAGGGTGGCCCTACTGGTTAAAGAAGAATTAGAAAGATTGCTTGTGGTAGGATTCATTGGCCTATTGATTATTTGAATGGATATCCAACATCATCCCTATCTAGAAGAAGCCCATCGGGATCAAAATCTGCATGGATTTTAGAGACATTAATAAGGCTTTCCCTAAGGATGATTTTCCACTACCAAATATTGATATGATTGTGGATTCAATAGCGTAGGATATGAGATGTTATCTCTTATGGATGGCTTTTCTAGGATACAACCAAATCAAGATAGCTGATGAAGATCAACACAAGATGGATTTTACAACTCCTTGGGGTACCTTCTATTATCAGGTGATGCCATTTGGTCTCAAAATGTAGGAGCTACTTATCAGAGGGAAATGATGGTAATTTTCCATGATATGATCCATGATATCATGGAAGACTATGTGGATGACATCCTTGGAAAATCTAAGACAAGAGAGGATCACCCTGTTATTTTGTGGTGTATCTTTGAGTGCCTACGAGAGTACAAGGTCAGGACTTGAACCCAAAGAAATGTGTGTTTGGCGTGCTATCAGGAAAATTATTGGGCTTCATTGTATCAAGAAGGGGAATTGAGGTAGACCCTGCTAAAGTGTCTACTATTACTGAAATGCCTCCTCCTAAGAACATTAAGCAACTACGTAGCTTGCAAGGAAAAATACAGGCTATTCGCCGCTTCATCTCCCAGCTTGCAGATAAGTGTCATTCATTCACCCACCTGCTTAAAAAGGATGTCACCTTCATTTGGGGACTAGAGAAATAACAGGCCTTTTCTTTGCTTAAACAATACTTGGCCAATCCACCTGTCCTCATGCCTCCAACTCTTGGGAGCCACTCTTGCTTTATATCTCTACTATGTAATTTTCTATTGGTGCATTTCTCCCAATATGACCTTGGTCACAAAGAAAAAGTGGTGTACTACCTCAGTCACACTCTCATCGCTTATGAGCTCAACTATCCCCAAATTGAAAAATCTTGTTTGGCTATTGTTTTTACTTTTCAAAAACTTCGCCATTATCTATTGAATACCAAAACCAAGCTGATATCCAAAGTTGACCCACTCAAGTACTTGTTGTCTAAACCCACCCTCATAGGTAGAATGGCTAATTGGATCATTCTACTAAGTGAATTTGACATAGATTTGTACATCAGAAGTCAGTTAAAGGACAAGTACTGTTGACCAATTAGCATAAGCACCTTTGCAAGGCACTGAACCTTTGAATCTGGATCTGCCAGATGCCTCATTACTATACATTGAAGAATCTGTTGTATGGCAGATACACTTTGATGGGTCCTTTACTTTTCATGGTTTAGGAGTAGGTGTGGTCCTCATTACTCCTTCTGGTGACCCTATACCGCAGGATTTTTTCATCTGGGTTTTCCTTGCACAAACAATATCGCAGAGTATGAGGCACTTATCGCAGGGATGAAGCTCACCATCAAGTGGAACATTCATCATGTCAAGGTTGTGGGTGATTCTCAGTTAATTATCAAGCAAGTTAATGATGAATACAAGGTTAAGGATGAAAAGCTCATACCTTACAAAAAGTTGGTAGAAACTCTAAAAGAGTACTTTGTGTGCATCACATTTGAACAAATTCCAAGAGCACAAAATAGATCGGCTAGATGCTATGGTGACATAGTGGGTTCTATGCTCGCATTCCACCAGGAAATAATGACATGCCATTCTTTGTGGAAAATCTACACCAGCCCGCATACGACATGCCAGAATCTTATCTGGCTTGTGATGTTGTTGGTCCCAATTCCCATGGTATGAACCCATCTTTACCTATCTCAAGGACAACATGTTCCCTCCCGATATCTCCTGTTCTGAGAAACAAATCCTAATTCACCAAATAGCCTATTATACCCTTTTAGGAGGTACGCTTTATCATCATGGCTACGATGGGAATCTATTACATTGTCTCGATATGACGAAGTCGATCCAAGTGATCAAAGAAGTACATGAGGGGGTGTGCGGAGCACATACTAATGGAATGGTTTTGGCCAAGAAATTGTTAAGAGTAGGCTACTATTGGCCTACCATGGAAACCGACTATTGCAACTATGTTAAAAATGTGTACTTTGTCAGAAGTATGGAAATTTCATCCATGCTCCATCACAGCCATTTACAACCCATCACTACCCCATGGCCATTTTCTAAATGGGGACTTGACTTGATAGGGAAGCTTACCCCTACTTCATCTGATGGTCATACCACATCATCATCACGGCTATTGAATACTTTACCAAGTGGGTGGAAGTTGTCCCCTTAACCTATGTAACAGGAGCTCAAATTTCCAAATTCATCATGAATCATATCATTTGTCGGTATGGCATTCTTGTAGCCATTGTTACTGATAATGGAAAGTCATTCAAGAATAAAACTATAAAGGGTCTCTATCAGTGGTTCCAAATCAGGTTAAAATGGTCTACACCATATTATCCCCAAGGTAATGGACAGGCTAAGGCCACAAATAAGACTTTGGTGTGAATAATGGAGAAAATGGTAAGTAAAATAGGTCGTAATTGGCATTTGCAAATCCACCCAGCTCTTTGGGCTTACAGGACCTCTATTCACACTCCTACGGGTGTGACACCATATTCTCTAGTATTTGGGATGGAATCTATCATCCCACTAGAAATTGAGCTTCCTTCCCTAAGAATCTCTCTTAGGGATTATTTGGATAAAGATGAAGATTACCGGGTAGCTAGACTGGCTGAGTTAGAGCTCCTAGACAGAAGTGCATCCATGCCCTTAATCACCTCAAAGTGTATCAGAACAGAGTCTCCAGAAATTACAACAAGTGAATCATACCTCGTCAATTTGAGGTTGGTGATTTAGTCATGAAGGAGAATCAGTTCAACACAAGGGCAGAACGAGAAAAGAAAGGAAAGTTTGAACCGCATTGGTTAGGACCCTATGTTATGTGGCCAAGTATGGCATAAGGGCATACAAACTTGCTCACCCCTAATGGTGATGAGCTCCGTGAGCCCATGAATGCCATGCATCTTAAGCGGTTCTATGCTTAAACATGGTGCAAAATTAGAAAAGCAAAAATCAAAAACATGGTAAAATAATCAAAAAAAAAAAAAAAAAAGAAAAAGAAAAAAAAAAGAAAAACAGGTCATCCATGAGTGAAAACCATGCAATTTTGGTGCTTTGGATAGGTCCTTGGGTTAAAAATGGTTTTTGGCACCTTGGGAGGATTCGTTGTTCATAAGCATCTTACATCAGAGGGTATTTGTACTTAGCCTAGGGCTAGTTCCACGTCTACCCTCGAGATTCCATGTGGCCCAATCTATCAAGCCTTGATCCGACTTTGTCTCCTTTTATTCATTGGTGAGGGCATGGTCTTTGTCTATTCCCCATCTTACGCATTTGGGGAATTTTTGTGACTTCACCTTCCTGTGTATAAGTGCATGGCCTCTTCCTTGTATATTCCCCATCTAACGCTGGGGGCATCCACGTTTCTTGGTTACTTGTGCATAGCTCTAGAAAACCATTGGAAAATGACACAAAAACAATTGAAAATTGTTTCACAAACCACAAAAACATTCAAAATATCACAAAGCACAAAAAACAAAGAAAATTGTTTCACAAACCAAAAAAACATTCAAAATATCACAAAGCACAAAAAACAATAGAAAATTGTTTCTCAAAAACCCTAAACAATGGAAAATTGTTTAAAAAATGCAAAAACAATAGAAAATTGTTTCAAAAAATGCAAAAACAATAGAAAATTATTTCAAAACACAAAATTAATAGAAAATCGTTTCATGAAACAACATTTACAAAAACATTTACTTGCATTGTCTTGTATATTGTGTTGTTTGTTGCTTGGGCATACTTTGTTAGGATTCATCTTTTCTTGGTTAGATTAGATTTATTCTTACTTGTGCATATTGAAGTGTGTTTTTGCATGCTAGTGAATCATGGTGCATTATTATGTTAATTCATTATGTTCTTTGTTAGCATTTGATTGTGTTTGTTGCATGTGCATCGTTTTGTTATCACATCATCATATTTCCATCACTATCATCACATATAACATCATCTATACATCATATATCAAGAAAAAGCTAAGTATACATCATACATGAATGCTAAGCTAATCATCACATATCGTATCATCAAATGGGGGCAAGAGGGATCACAAATATCAAAATCTATCCACCCCCCCGCACCCATATCATCATATCATCCCATCCACTAAGTATGACACATCATATAAACAAACACATTTGATATATTATACAAGATCAATCATCTAGAAATCAAAACACATGTGATACATCAACAAAATCATGATACATATACATGTCAAATCAAATCATCTAACATCATAAGCACATCTATCTATCCATGAGAAATAATAAACAATGTACATCTCATAAACACATATGTCATGTCAAAAATGTCCATATAATACATGTGTGGTATATTTGTATCAAAAATGGATATACATCACTACAGTACATCAAAATTGCCTTCATTTGAGGCATGTATCAAAACTTCTATACATAAAAAATGCCTTCATCAGAGGCATGTATCAAAACTGCTATACATAAAAAATGCCTTCATCTGAGGCATACAAAGGTGATACATCTATAAAATAATAAAATCCTTCATCAGAGGCATGTGTCAAAACTATTGTACAAATATAAAATGGAATACATAGAGCACAATCTACTCATATCCTTCATCAAGAGGCATATGTGAAAATACAAAACATTAGGGATGACTCGAGCCCTCTGATGGGGTAGCTGGTATATCTCGTGGAGGTGGCATGGCATGAGCATCACTGGCTCTCCCTAGTCATGGTTGCTCCACTATGGCCTGTGGCCTCTCCGATCTAGTGCCTCTGCTTGTATGGCTATAAGAAGGTGCTCGTCGCTCAGCAGGAACCGCCTCAAAATATAGAGACCTGTAATACGAGGCTCTGCTCTCTAATGTAGCCAGATCTCTGTGTGTCTGGGTTGTCATGGCTGTACCATCTGTGCATCGATAAGACACTATCTCTGCTGAAGCTCGAGAAATCTTAGCCTAGCCCACTACGTGCTCTTCTTTGAGCCTATCTCGCTCTAATATCACAAGCTACTGGGCCTGCATCTGCTGATATAGGCTCATCATCTAAGCCATCTGAGAGGCCATTTTTCATATCTGCTGAAAGTGCACAACACTATCACCTCCTCCCGGGCTAGCCTAGACCCGAGCTTGATCTTGCTCTGCTGATAATGTCAAGATTTGAGTCCAATCCGATCTCGCCGCTTGCCATGCTATCATCACTCGGGATTGGCCTCGTCTCTCTCTGCTCTAGCCTGATCTCTCTCGGCTAGAGCCTCATCATGAATTTGCTACTGTGGGGTGGCTTTATGTACCCTTTGGATGTGCCACTAGGATCAGTCCCTGTGGCGCTCTAGATGACTGGCCCTGCTCTAGAACTCTAGCTCTAGGAAACTATGTTGGTGCATCTCTGGACCCTATGGCCTTGGTCCTTATATACGGGTGGTACGCTACTCATCATGTGGTATCTCGTTGAATGGGACCTCTAGGTTATGAGATGCTACATCTGCTCTTTGGTCACCACCATGCTAGATCTCCCTAGGTGGTTGGGCCCATCTTTGCCTAGGCATCCTCTGGGATAGTAAGATGCTTAGGGTAAGACAGTGGTATACCAAGTCCAATAATCCACTATGGTGCCTAGATCCCTAAGCTATCATGCTACATCCCATGCCTATCGGACCACACGAGAGAAACTCCCTGGCTCGGGTCACCTATATGTGTGGCCCCATAGTCTACCTCTTCGAGTCTCTACGGGCATACCATATGTTGGGCTGCAGAACCCCCTGTACCATGCCTAGCTATCGCTAGCATCTATCAACCCTGTATAAGTCAATGATAGAGCTCCAACTTCCAATGAGGTAATGATCTACCATGCACACATTGAGCTCTATGGCATCCTCGGCCTTTGAATGTGCCTGTAGGGTCTCCATATTATGTATCTCTTTGGTAACTCATCGAACTCTCGCCGGTACTTGTATAGGCTGCCTAGGTGGCCTCGTACATCACCACCTAATGATACCCATGCCATGTAAGATGACTCCTCTAGATCTCGAGTATGAAGAGTACCCACGGGGCACCCGATGGCAATATGATCCCATAACCAAATTTTTAGTAATGAGGCTGGCCCCACTATCTTTTGATAGTGGTAGGTGATCATACGTAAATCCTAGTACAAGTGCGCCAATATGCACTGCCCCAACAATAGCGCTCACCACTAAAAATACCATGTACTAGTGGCAACAGCCCTCTCGGGAAAGATGTCCCAATCTTATCAGTGAGAAAAACCCACTGATAAGTGACATAATATATAAAGGCCCCAGTGCAGTGTCGGATCAGAAATACACTCATGCAATGCGGCAGTCGGACCATCATAAAGTATGTCATCTCTGTGAAACAAGTCGCCACAAAGCTACCCTAATCTTCCCTATATCAAATATGTACTCAATCAAATAACCCATGATCAACACGTGGAGAATCGCCATACATCCTCCAAAGTAACAGTCATCTCCCCAGTAGGGAGTCGGAAGCACTAACTCTCATTGTGCCACCCGCTGGCTAGTGCGAGTAAGTAATCCATGATCTAGGATGATGGAAGGCATTTAGGCTAGGAGGCCTAGCCCCAACACCTCAAGAAGTATGGCCATCATGTGCCGGTCTCGATGATCCATGCTCCCCTCTAGCTTGGAAATCCAGGAATTATGCTCCCGCATCTGCAACACTGGTAATTGTCTTTGCAAAATTCAATCCACTCGTCAGTTACTAAACATTTCTTCTAAAAATCTATCTATTATTTTAGGGTTAACCCAAAAATCCTAAATTTTTCTTCTAAGTGTCATTTGTTATCCAAAATGAGCCCCTTGCTCATTTTTGGTGACTCCCTTCATTCTTTACTCTCTTGTGCCCTAGTCATATTTTTTTGCTTTTTAGTCACTCAAAACCTTCGGAAATGGCACCATTGGATAGATCTTTTCTCGGCTTTCCGAGAAGGTAAAGTTTTCCTCCCGACTCCATGTATTTTTTAAGTTATGGCTCGACGGGGTTTTTTGTGGGAAATTTTCCTAGAAAAGCTGTGCGATAAGGTGAGGCCACGTGTCCTCGGAAGGGCGGAGGGCGGAGGTAAACTTGGAATTTTTACCAAGAGTTTGGCAAGATTTCAAAAGGAAATTTTTTCCCGAAGGCCCGCCGATGAATTGAATGCTACCACGTGTCTAGGCGGGGAGGAGTTGGGAAAATTTCCCAAGGGTTGACACAAACAAAATTTTCGACGCCAGGCCCACGTCCAATCACATTATGCCACGTGTCCTTAGGCCAAAGAAGTGGTGGAGGGCGGAGGAAAGATTGGAAATTTTGTAAAGTGTTTGGCGAGGGTGCTAAGGAGAAATTTTTGCCGCAGGAATATGGTCCAATGGGATTATGCCATATGTCTTAGGGGGCATCGAAGCTTTGACCGCCAAGAAAAATTTGGGAATTTTTCCCAAAGGATAGCGTAAAGAATTTTTTTGCCTTGATGGCCCATGACGAATGGAAACCCGCCACGTGTCTTCAACTAGCGGAGCGCGGGAGAAATTGGGAGATTTTTTCCAAAGCAAAAAGTAGGAAAATTTCAAAAGAAAAACCCGCTTCCCAAGGGCTGAGCCAATAATAGGAGGCCACGTGTCCCGAAGACCTGGAGTGCGGGGAAGAGTTGGGATTTTTTCCCAAAGCAATTTCAAGGGAAAAAGGTAAAGAAAAAGTCCGCTCCCAAAGTCCGCGACCAATAGAATCATGTCACGTGGCACCAGATTGGTAAAGGCACAGAGATTTTTGAGAAAATTTTCCCAAATGCAAAAGAGTGGGAAAATTTCGAATTTTTGGCCCACCTGACCCGTTTTGGCCTTGCTTTGCCCTAAATTTTCAAATGACCATAACTTTCGATCCAGAGCTCATTTTTTCACGTTCTTAATATCAACGGAAAGATGGTGAAATTATCTACATGATTTCAAGATCAATTTTGTATTTTGATGGAGTTTAGAGAGAGAAAATTGGAAAATGCCTCTGGCACGTGGAAATCAACAGAAATGACATTTCAACCACCATTTTAATGAAGAATGGCTCGCATTCTCTCCCAACATGGTGAAAAATGTCAGGGAATGGACCTTTAAGGATGCCCATGTTGTTTTATTGAATTTTGGTTGGTGGTTGAAGCTCCTCCCATGTTTTCCCATGTTTCTCTCTCCTGGGCTCGTTTCTTGCATTGTAAAAGCCAGAATGGGCTCATTTTTAAAAAAGGAGACACTCTTTTAGCTCTGCTAACTTCCCTTTTTCTTCCTTTTTGGAAAAATTTGTGGAAATTTTTACCTTTCCATGCAAATACAACACCTCTTTTGCCTCTTGGTCATTGTAATGCACTTTGTTGGACCTGGAATGATAATATATGCTCTGTGATTAAAAGGTTTCTCAATCCTTTCATATGTTTATCATTGTTTTCCTAACCTCTCACCACATTTTGGCAATTTTTGCATGTTTTGTGTTGTATTTCCTCTGGAATGTGTATGTTTTGCAGTAGTAGGTGTCTACTACTCCCTTGTTGCATCACCTTATCAACATTAGTCTCATTTTTCTTGCATTCTCTATCTCTATCCCCTTGAAATTTAGAGTAGGAATTAGGAATTTAAGCCTCTGCAAATTTCATGCATATACCTGATAAGAGGAGTTGAGGAACCAGCCTCTAATCTGGAGATTCTTTTCCATTTTACAAGTCCCACACTTGGAGGAAAAGATTCAATGTTGTGCAATCACACTGGATGCTAAAATGTCGAACTAGAAATCTTATAGAACATCTAGAGGGTGGTGCTGATTTACACTAACATCATCTTTTTGGCATTTTTCTTGTCTATCCTCCATCGGCCTAGGGTGCTGTGCACCCTTTTTGGTGTGTAAACCTTCCTTTTGGTACTGTGCATGCGCATCCATCTGTTTTAGGGTGCTTATGCCATCATTCATGCACCTGCACACCCTTTTGGGTGTGTGCGCCACTCTTTCGGAGCTTGCAACATCACTCATGTCCCTTCACGTGTGCGCGTGCATCCCCCATTAGTGTGTACACTCCACGTTTAGTGTGTGCACTCCCCTTATGGGGTGTGTGTGCGCGCGCACATATATTATGCATGTGTGTGCACACACACATATATTATGCATATGTGTGCACGTGTGTGTTTGAGTGTGCCCACGCATGCGTGCAGGCACCCTAAGGCACCTGCACCCCTAATGAGGCACTTGTTCCACCTTTAGCATGCCTACACCTATGCATGTGTGCCCTATGTGATTCGTATCCCTAATTCCTAATTCTAGGGCATTAATGACAAAATTGACAAAGAAGGTTTAGATACTCACAAAGGCACCATCATCGGTGTGTGCCGCTAGTACCCTCAAACCTGTTGTTTACGCCTATCTCAATCGGTCCCATGCGATCACCATCGTCCTCGTCCATTGTCAGATCCTCACGGTAAAAAACTCAATAGTGGTCGGTTAAAATGAATTGGTCGTGGTGATTTACCCCTAGGTGGGGTATATCAACCCATTTTTCACCACCATGAGTCCCCTGTAGGCTCGTTTTGCTCACCGTTTTCTTCTCTGTTCACCGTTGAATAATTATTTTAATTAAATAATTATTTTTCTCTTTTTTTTCATCATGTTGGGGATTTTTTTGCTGTCCAATACCCCTTTCTTCCCACTAGGACAATTTTATTTCTCCTAGGTAATTTTTCTTCTTATCCACACTCTCGTAAATAATTATTTTCAAAAATAATTATTTTATTAATTTTTCCATTGCACAAGGACATTATTTGTCACTTGTTTCTTCTTTCTTCCACTTGGAGCATGTTTTTTTCCCTAGGCCCTTCATTCCATTTCTTCTATTTGCCCACCACATTTTGGAAAAATGAACACAAATATATATATATATATATATATATATATATATATATATATATATATATATATATATATATATATATATATATATCACTTCAAAATTCAAAAACAGGGAAATTTTTTTCCCAAAATCCTAAAAAGTAAAAAAACCTACAAAAAATGGTAACCTACTTATTACGGCTGAAACATGTGTCTTGCATGGTATTCTCTCCATATTCTATTGGTTTGTTTCAAGTCTTGCCCGATTAATATGACTCATGAGATCACGAATTCACAACCATTCACAAAGCTAGTTGCTTTGCTTCATCTGTACTCTAGGGCACATTTGTTTCCTAGTGTTGTTTCATTGCGCACAACACTTTTTACTTGGACCCAGTGTCCATTATCATTTCCCCTTGCATATATCCTTTCTCGGGGCATCATTTTTAACCCTTTTCATCAATCATGAACATGTGGATCTCTTCAGCTTGATAAAAAACATTTATACAACTATCTTGATCATTGTTGGGTTGAATATGTGTGCTCATACTTATTTTCCTGTTAAATGAGCTATTTTCCTTCTCGTATTGCATTGCATTGTTGTATGTTACATGAATTTGGTGTTTTTAGCAATGGAAATTTGTTTGTAGTATGACTTTTCATGTCATTATACTTTTGGCGTATGCTTATATTTTCATAAGGACCGATGACATAGATCTCTTAGCAATATGATGACACTAAAATTGTTCCAATATAGAGGCTAGATGCTAAGCTCTTCTCTCCACTCCTCCATATTTCTTCTGTGTCACTTTCCTCTCACCCCTTTCCTTGTGCTTCACCTAGGCCATTCTACCCCTACCCATTTTTCTATCTATTTTCTCACTTCTTTCGATCGTCGATCATCTTCCTTCATCACCCCATCGACACTCGAGGGGGCATCTCTCACTTCTACTAATTTTTCTTCTATCCCTTCAAAATTCCATCCATCTACTATCTTTTAAGTGGCATCACTTACGCCACCCCAAAGAGGGGCAAATTTAGACACCCATAATTATGCCCAAGCAATTTAAATACTTAAATTGTGCTAATTATCTCCCTTCTTGCAAATTGGTGACATATCGTCAAAATATCTCATCTTCGCTCTTATCGTCGTTAATTAATTACACTATGCTAATTAATTAAATCGCTTATCCAATGAATACCCTAATTAATGACCTTTCATTTATAAATCCCCCTTCTATAGTCTAAACCATGCTAATATTCCTCTAAAAGCTTCTATAAGCTTGCACATCTATTAATTAAATCATCTTGATTAATTAATAGGCCCCCTTTATCCACATGGGTCACTAATGGACAAACTAAACCCTCCTAAAGTTAACTCAACCCTATCTAAACCCCCCCTTATCCATAACTAACTCAAAATCCCTATCATCCACATGCAAAGGGATGTAGTGATTCCTTTATCCGTTGGGCTATATAAAGAGCCCTCCTCCTACCTTTACACTTACACCTAAACTTCTTGTGAAGACAAAAATAAAGCATATAGAAAAATAAACTAAAATATTTCCTTTGTTTTCTTGAGAATTCACCATTTTGGAAGAGCTAAAGCCTCTTTTCTAGCCAAAAGTGCTTAGGTCATATGGGAAGATTCAAAAGGTCTTGTAGCCCAATTTCGATAAGCTCAATTCCTAGGTTCTTGGAATATCAAGAGCAACCAATTTGATTTCCATGGAGCTCACATAGGTCCATTTAATTTTGTTGTTAATTAAGAGAATATAGGTTTTTAGCAATTAGCATGCTAGTTTCAATGTTCTAAAATAATAAATGTTAGTGTCTAACCTTGTTTAGTTCTCATCTTGATGGTGTTTTAGACTTTTCTTTAACTTTGTTAATTAAGACTAATAGGTGTTAGTCTTTGTTTTCATTAACTTAGCTTAAGCACGAAACTATACTTCCCCTACATCCTTTTTCTTGGGGAGGTGCATTGGTCCTTCCTCCAAAAGTAGGTGAACTATTGTATGCAGATAGTGTAACTCAGACTTGAAGTCCTGAGGCACCTTCTCCTGAAACTCAGGCCTCTTTAGTAAAATCTCATTTGCAATTTTCTCTACCATCTTCTTTACATTTTGGGCCTCTGTGACTACATTATCACGCTCTTGAGTAAGGCACTTGATTTATGTGTCCTTGTCCTTTTTATCCTCAATAGTGCCTGGATTGTTGCCACCTTATCCATATTTTAGCATGTTACTTCTATGGAAACCTTAATCAAAGTGTTGCTTACATGATCATCTAAAAATGGGTTGGCTTGATGGTCATATGGTGTGTATGAGCCACCTTTCTCATCTTCTTCAAATTTCACACCTCCTCGTAGACATCAAAATCAGGCTCATCCATGTGATTCTACATGCCCCAAGATAGCTACTTGCGAGTGTGTGTATTGGCCATTTTAGGGTCCATCCAATCCCATCCATATAACTATTTGTTCGGTAGTGTACTCTAGAAATGGGTTTGAATAGTTTTGAAGGGTCATTCATATAACCCAAGTCTTGAGTACCTACCACTTCTTCTTCCTTATACCCACCTGTATTTTACCGACATCCTCGTGTGCTAGTGTGCCCTCTTACTTTTGTGTGGCTATACCTACATCATGTGGGACAACGTATTCAACCACCTAGTTGACCTCCTCCTCATATTTCCCTTCTTCCTACATGGGGTGCATGAGGAATTTTGTATCCCCACCAGTGTTGCTTTCTCCTTCACCAGAGATATCTTTGTGAATACTCACATTGGGGTCTATAGTCTCATAGACTACATACTTGCCCATATCTTCATCATCATGTATTTCCACACTAGGGGTGGCTTTGGCTCTATCTCCACTCATTCTTAGAGTTTCCTCTACTTCCTACATGCTTGGTTGTGGGGATTCCTCCTCACTATCTTGTATAGGAATATATTTCATGTGTTTTCTCCTCTCCTTCTCTTCATCCTTTACAGGAGTCATGCATGGTGATTTCCTTATTGGATGTGAAGTTCCAGCACCAGTGTCTCTTGAAGTGCACCTCTTCCTTAAAATCCTTCTGGTATGCACAATTTTGGTGTTGTCTTTAGGTTCCTCTTGTTCTAGGACATTTTATAGTCCTGTATGTACTGGGTCTTTTGGAGCAGGGGGCACAGATGCAACATTCCTTGAAGTCCCCATTGTTTTCTTCTTCTTAGGAGGTCCTAGAAGATCCATATTTGTGCCCTTCACCAATTTTCCATCCTTGAACCTTGGCCTTAGGTAAATGTAGATGTGAACTGGTTCAATCTTCCCTACACTAAAAATCTCTCGGCATGATGTCAATATTATCAGACTCTATGGTTTCTACATAGGCCTCCTTACCTGGCCATATATATGTTTTGCATAGAATGTGAATGTCTACATCCACTTTTTCGGCGTCAACTGTACTTGATGCGCGTCATGAAATCTATTTACAGAGTCCTTAAAATATCTTGCGGTAAATGTAAAGGGAAACTTACACCACATGATCTTCTCCCCAGACTTCATGTGGAAGCACCCCAAGCTAAAATGTTGGTAAACTATGAATTCAACTTCTCCATCCAAAACCTTTGGCAGCTTTCATAGAATGCGCCATTCTCCCTCAAATTCCCTACGCAATCTTTGGAACCACTTGTCCAAGCACTCTTTGTATGTGTTGGAAATAGACCCACGCAATGTGTACTTGGCATATATTTTGGCTGGGGACTTGTTCTCTAATGGAAACTCCCATATGTTTTCCCTAGGACCGTCTAGTACCCCAACTTCACTGAACACAATTAATAAAAAAATTACACCCCAGGTTATCTTCTCACCTTTTTCTTCTTGGATGCATGCCTCATTCACCAAGCTCTCTACAATGTAACTAGTGATATTGTAGTATGTTTTGTTGGCCATTTTGTGCACTATATGCAACCAGCACATGTTTACCTCGTTCCATCACTCAGTGGCCCCTAGCTTACTCCTTGCTAACTATGCTACTACTCTAGTGGCCATGTCTTCAATGTTAGTGACCTTGAAATCTCAACCCCCCTTCTTATACTTGTATAGGGCTGTTGTGGCATCAATGCCCTCATCATCTCGAGCATGGTCTTGAGAAAGCTATGAACCTATATCACATAACCTGTTACCTTGCCAATTAGCAGCGGTAATCCTTATTCTCTTTCCCGTAAAATAGAAATAATCTTCATGGACCCATGACATTAGCCACTAGTACAATTTCTCGGGATTTCCAAAGTAGGAAACTCTAGGATCTGCATTATGCCCATGCTTTCAAGTATTTTCTTCACCGAGGTATCCAAAACCCTAGTTTTTCTGCCATTAACTAATTAGTCTTTTTCGTAGACTTCTCTTTGTTACATTCTTCATACATTTTACAATGCGGTGGTTAATCTCTGCAACCCTACACTAAGTAATATTTTTTGTCCATGGACACCCTTCAATGAATCCTTCTAGATACAACATTTCCACTAGCCACTCCTCTGTTGGATTGTCAACCTCCTTCTCTACTACTAGAGCTTTCCATGGTGCCATTGCTCCTTTTGATTTTATAAATGCATAGTGAAAAACCTAGCTACGAAATGAAAACCCTAGTCAATATTCCATCATGTGCATGCACCACTACTTAATTTCTTCTTCCATGCCTGGATACTCAACACTGTGCTTCAAAATCTAACAAGATTACTTAATGTGCGAGAATGCTCTTCGTCTCCAGCTCTTCTTCACACTTTGCACTTTTTCCAAGTTTGTAAGATAGCAAATGACATTAACAACACTAAATTTAAACCAATTTTCAAAATTCCCTTCATTAATTGTTCCACCTACCACCCTACATGGCATTAATTTCTCTTGAGCGCGTTTCATGCCTCATTATCCCATGCTTCAATGTCTCATATTTCCCAGGTGCACTGCTACTTACTCTCATCACAGATCATCTCTACTGTGCTTCCTTAAGCCAAAGTAGTTTATCAATATGACCCAACATATATAGTCTCTAATCCCGCAACATTCCTTATACTATATCTGAGTGCCCAATTCTTCACATGTGGTCTTAAATGTTTTAGCAATTCTTCAAAAGTTCTCATGAATTTTGAAACCTTGTTCTTCTCTGTTCCTCTTTTGGTTACCCATGAATTTATTTCTTTTCCATACCTTATTTATCCACCCCACACTAAGGGTATGTGCAGTCCTCTATGCATAAAAACACTTAATATTGTGAGTAGCTTCGCACGCCAACACACTTATTACACAAAACATTGAACTAAATTGACAAAGCATAGCGATGAAGAAGGAAATACATTAAATGAAATACAATAAAGGAAATATAATCTAAATGGCAATACTACCTTATTACAAACACTAAGAAGGCTTATTTATATTAGGGCTTTAGCCTACTCTCGTTGAAGTAACCGGGTAACCATGTTCCATCAAGCACCTCTAACTGGAAAGTGCCTAATTCAAGTATGTGAGTGATAACATACGGTCCCAACCAATGCACCTTAAGCTTTCCTAGGTGGCACATAAATTTGAATCATAAAGAAGTACGATCTACCCAAACTCAAGATTATTATCCATGATGTATATGTAATGCCATGCCCTTCGTATGGCCTTTTCCTACTTATAACTCCAACGTGTTATGACACGTCTCTCATCTATCTGTATTAAGTTGTCCATTCTCTCTTCCAAAGCTTTCTCATTAGCTAGACCTCCCACGCACGCAATACGCAAAGAAGGTAACATAAATTCCATGGGAAGAACTTCTTCTACACCAAACACCAACTAAAATGGTGCAACCTTATTCAACCTTTTGTAGGTTGTTCTATATGCCTAAAGTACAACAGAAACTTTATCATCCCAATATTTCCTTCTAACATCATAAATTTTTGTCAAGGTCTGGCTCAATATTTTTTTAAGGCCTCAACAATCCTATTTGTTTGAGGGTGATAAGGTGTGGTATTATGGTGCACAACCATAAATTCATCCAATAATATCTTGATTGTTTCATTCAAGAAGTGTGTGCCCCCCTATCACTGTCAACCTCAATGGACATCCATACCTAGTAAGAATATTTCCCCATAAGAACCTTGATGTTGTAGCCGATGCACAATCCTTTGTAGGTGTTACTTCTACCCACCTTATAAGATAATTTGTATAAGTGATGATGTAACGCGATCCATTTCTACGCATGGCTAAAGAAAGAGGACCCACAAAGTTTATTACCCATTTTTCAAACAGCTCTGCACTAATAATATGGCTCAAAGGCATTTCATATCTTTTCCCATGTTTCAAGGAACTTCTAGTAATCACACTCCTTACAATACTCTTTACAATCCTTATACATGGTCTCCCACCATAAGCCACTAAGTAGAATCTTGCACGGTGGCATCACCTACATAGTGTCCAGACTGTAATACTGCAATGAGCCTCTTCCATGATATTTGTGCACTCATGTTCCATTACACACCGGCGCAATACCTCATCTCGACATAGTTTGTATAGGTCACCACTGATCAACATGAAAGGTGTGGCATGAATTGCAAGTTTTTTCTTTTCCAAGGCTTTCATTCCTTCTAGTGTCATACCTGTGCGTAAAAAGACAAAAATATCCTCCAATTCCAAAGGCGTGTAGTTTAATCTTTATAATTGTGCATCTAGAATTGTATCTTTAATTGTTTGTGCCTCCTCTCCTGATTGAATTCTTGATAAGTGGTCTAGGCCAGAATTACTTTTACCTGGTTTTACCATGACTCTAAAGTCAAACTCCTAGAATAATAGCACCCATCGACATATGTGCCCCTATAAAATGGGATTATTTACCAAGTATTTAAATGTCATGTGATCTATATAAAACACAAAAGTTGTTGCTATTAAGTATTATCTGAAATTATTTGGCGCATAGATAATTAACAAGGCCTCACACTCTTTAGTTGTATAGTTCTATTTTGATGGATTTACCTTTCTAGTAGCAAAACAAATAGTATGATCTATAATACCTTCTCCAAAATAAGCCAATACTACACCAATGGCCATGTCAAAGGCATCCAAATGTACGTAAAAATGTTGGTTCCATGAGGAAAACATAGAATATACGTCATAGTAAGCCTCTCCTTCAATGCTTCAAATGTGCACTACTACGGTTCTCCCCAATAGAATGTCCCTTTTCCTTTTAGTAACTCCTCCAAGGGTGTAAAAATTTTAGCATATCCTTTGATAAATTTTCTATAATACCTTCTCGTGGCCTACGAATCCATGTACCTCACTCGACTAGTAGGATCCTCCGGGATGATGATAACTACAACCTTATTTGGATCTACTTATAAACCTTCCTTGCAAATGATATGTCCTAGAAGAGTTCTAAAAGGTGTAGAAAATACACACTTCTTGATGTTTAAGGAGATGCTTAACTATCTGAACCTCTCAAAAATTAAGCTCAAGTTGTCACAATGATCCTTGACAAGCCCATATACTATCTAATCATCTAATTAAACCTACAATAATTTGTGAATAAAATCCTAGAATTCTTGAAAAACAATATGCAAAAATATGATAGGTGCATTCTTTAGACCAAAGGGCATCACCGTATATGTAAAGCTTCCCAGGTAAAAGTTGTCTTCTCCTTATCCTCCTTTGAAATTCTTACGATGATACCTAGATAATACATTTGTAAAATAGTAAATTTTGTGCCCTGCAACGCCTTCTAATTCTTGCACCATACCTATACGGTATCATTCTTGGATCCTTCCTTAGCTTTGTTTCTTCCTCTTCAAGTCTCAAACTTGAAGACCAATAGAAGTGGAGTGTATCTCCAACTTCTCCTTTGCTAATGGCTTCATTATCATATCTACACTGTAGGATTCATACTCATATGAATCTTTTCTAGATTCAACTACCCATCCTCAATACTTGCCATATTAAGTGATACCTCAATTGAATGTGTTTCACTCTCAAATGAAATGATGAGTTGTTTTTCAAATGAATTGTACTCTAAGCTGTCACTTGAACAATTTACAATCATCTTTCTCCTTTCCCAACTCTTCCATGAACTTACTCATCCATATCATCTCCTTGCTAGCCTTTGTAGCTATAACATACTCTTCCTCTATAGTAGAAAAATCCATAACCTTTTGCAATCTAGAAATCCAGCTAACTTTCATCCCACCTACTATGAAAATATATCTAGTAGTGCTCCTCCTACCATCCAGATCTCTAGCCATATCCGAATCAACATAGCCACATAATGAAATATCCAAACCTCCATAGCATAACTATATGATAGATGTCCATTTCAAATACCTGAGTATCCATTGGAATGCTTTCCAATGTTCTTTACCTGGATTGGCCATATATCTACTCACAACTCCCACTTCTGTGCAATGTCTAGTCTAGTACAAACCATAGCATACATGAGACTCCCAATTGCTGAATCATATGGCACTCATGTCATGTATTTGACCTCCTCATGTGATGATGGACACTAATATTTTCTCAATTTTAAGTGTCTAGCCATAGGTTTTCTACCAAGTTTTACATTTTGCATCTTGAACCTTTCTAACACCTTGTAGATATAATCCTCCTGAGACAAATACAATTTCTTTTTTCCTATCTCTAATTATTTTCATGCCAAGGATTATTTTTGAAGCTCCTAAATCCTTCATATAAAATGAGTGAGCTAGCTTTCCCTTAAGCTCACTAATGTCCGAATACTAGATCTTGCAATAAGCATATCATCTACATACAATAACAAAATACTATAGCTCCCATTTTCAAGATTCTTGAAATAAAAACAATGGTTAGGTTCACATCTCAAGTAACCATGCTCATGCATAAAACTATCAAACCTCATGTACCATTTCCTTGGAGCTTGCTTGAGCCCATATAGGATCTTTTTCAACCTGCACACTAATTTCTCCTTACCCTTGACTTCATACCCAAGTGGCTACTGCATATAAATATCTTCATCCAAATCACCATGAAGGAAATTCATCTTCACATCTAGTTTCTCTAAATGAAAATCCTCTACTACAACTAAACTCAATACAGTACGTATAGAAGTCATCTTAACAAAAGGAGTAAATATTTCACCAAATTCAATCTCGATTTCTATGTAAATCCTTTTACTACAAGCCTTGCCTTATATCTTTCTCTGTCTACCCTCTTCTTCCTTGATCCTATAAACCCACTTGTTATGTAATTTCCTCTTACCTACTGGAAACTTAAAGGAATCCCAAGTTTGTTTCTGCTCCAAGGAGTCCATCTCCTCATCTATGTCATTCTCCCCCGCACATGGCTCTTATCCTACATTACTTCTTCAAAACTCTCTAGCTCACCATTATTAGTCAATAACAAATAAAATAGAGAAGGTGTAAATATTTATGGAGGTTTACTTACCCTTTTTTGACCTTCTCATAGGAGTTTGGGGTATTGGAGGCTCATTCTAGACCTCTTGGACATTTGAATCCAAATATGTCGGTGTGATGTTGTCGATCACTTATCCGACGTCGGTTACGATAACCGATGTCGGTTATTATCTTTGTAACTGATATCAGTTCTACTAAGCGATGTTGGTCATGGGTCAACCGACATCGATTATTGTTCAACCATATCGGTATAAATTTTAAATCCGAGATTTCATTTTCATTCACAAAATTCTCAACTAGTTCATCCTTGGGTACCAAAATTTGATCCCTATACATTCTCTTTTCATTCCATTCAATATCACGACTCCTAATAATCTTAGAATTCTCTAAATCCCAAAAATGGAATCCAAAATCACCATATCCATAACCAATGAAAGTGCATATCTTAGATTTTGCATCCAATTTTTCCTATTTTCCCTATCAACATGCAAAAATGTTCTAAACCAAAAATTTAAGAAAAGAAAGGTCTACCTCCTTTACGGTCCAAGCTTGCTCTAGTATTCCTCCAACTAGTAAACTTGAAGGCCCATAATTAATCAAATAAACTGTTGTATCAACTTATTCTACCCAAAGTTGTAAGGGTGATCTAGAATATATCCTCATACTTCTAACATGTTCTATGATTGTCTTGTTCATTCTCTCTACAACACCATTCTCCCATGGTGTTCTTGGAACCATTATTTCTCTACGTATCTCATTCATTCTTTGAATAATAATCATTGAAATATTTTCTCTGGTATTCACCACCAT
Organism: Taxus wallichiana var. yunnanensis; assembly: GCA_018340775.1. Taxonomy (NCBI): domain Eukaryota; kingdom Viridiplantae; phylum Streptophyta; class Pinopsida; order Cupressales; family Taxaceae; genus Taxus; species Taxus wallichiana. The sequence continues at coordinate 936,424,274 of CM031234.1, read as the reverse complement.
TTTCAGATCTAAGGCACTTTAACTTTGAATTTGTTTCATTCTCAACAAGGGATTTTCATCTTTTAAAAGTCTCAAAAACATCATATTTACGTTTTATACAATAAACTCATACCTTTCTTGTAGCATCATCATTGAAAGTAACATAATATAGGGATCCTCCATGAGAAGCTACCGATATGGTCCCCACACATATGAGTATACAAGCTCCAATTTTCGCTCCTTCTTAGTTTCCCCAACTTTGAGAAATCTCACTCTCTTTTGATTTCCAAAGACACAATGCTCACAGAAATCAAGATCTAAATATTTCAACTCTAATAACTTACCCTTATCCTTTAAGATCTGCATTCCTTTTTGACACATATGGCCCAACCAATTATGCCACATGTATGCATCTAAATCGGAAGTATATAATGAAGAAAAGGAATCAATAAAATAGGTAGATAAATATAATGTTCCTACCTTCTTACCTCTTACCACAACAAGAGCACCCTTTGGATACTTTCCAAGAGTCTCCCGTAAAAGTTACCATGTAACAGACTTCACCAAGTTGCCCTACGAAATAAGATTCCTCTGGAGGCTTGGCACATACATCACATCTTTCAATACCTATGTATTTCCATTATGCAATTTTAGATTAACTTCCCTTTTACCAGTAATACTACAAGGTTCATCATCGCCCAAATAAACATGCCCAAAATTATCCTGGACATAATTTGAAATAACCCTTATTATAGGTTACATGGAAAGAACCTCCTAAATCTAAAACCCATGATTCAATTATATTATCTAAAGAAAGAATAAGGGCATCTTGCATTACCTCTCATTTGCAGCAAGATTTTCTTCTTTACCTTTGTTTGGTTGTTGGTTCTCTTTATCCTTAGACCAACAATCTTTCTTTGTGTGTCCTTTCTTTCCACATTTCCAACAAGTAATTCCCTTAGAATTAGATCTTTTATCCCTTGAATTTTATTTCCCATTACTCTTACTCTTAGATCTCTCCTTTTTCCTTCCCCTTCTTTCTACATTCAAAGCATTCCTAGATGATGATTTCTCTGTACTCTTCCTGCGAATTTCTTCATTCAAAATTATACTAATCACATCATCAAACTTAAAAATATTATTAGCAGATGTTGTATTACTAACAGCCATTACCAAGTTATCCTAACTATCAAGCAAAGAACATACGAATAAAATTTATTTCACTTCATCGTCAAATGGTATATCAACTGATTTATATTGATTTATAATAGATCTGAAATCATTCAAATGACTAGATGAAGATCCAACTTCATGCATCTTAGAACTAAATAATTTTTTTCATCAAATAAACTTTATTTGAAGCACTAGGTTCTTCATATAAATTAGCAAGAGATTTCATTAACCCTACCGTAGAAGTCACTTGTTTAATATTGGAAGACATGGATGTTGTTAGGCTCAATCTTATAGATCCCAAAGCCTTTCATTAACAATCTTCCATTCTTCATCATTCATCTTCGTAAGTTTAGAATTATCATCCAATGGTAAATAAAAATCTCTTTGATATAGATAATCCTCAATCTGCATCTTCCATAATTGATAATTTCAGCCATCAAACTTCTCTACCTTGTATTTGTTTTCTTCTTTCATTGTCGTATCTCCGACTCAATAAAAAAACCCTCTATGAGTAAATATGTCAACACACAAACCCTCAAACAAAGCTCTTATACCAGTTGTTGGAGGTTAGCACACCTTTGTCAGTTGTACTGAGATAATATATATTATATCTAAGCATACATGCAAATAAAAGTGGATATTCTACCGAAGAAATATATAGAACAAGAGATACAAATTAACACTAGATTTAACGTGGTTCACCAAGTGTGGGCTACGTCCACCAAGAAACAAGTGAATCTATTATCCAAAGTTTTAAAAAGATATCTTCCACACCTCTTAGATATATAGTACTTTCTTTCTCTCAATATTTTTCTTCTTCTCCAAGAATTCTCTCTCTCACAATTATTCTCGCAATAATCATCAACTTTTTCAACTTCTTCTTAATTCTTACTTCTCAACCCTAGATTTCATGCTTATATAGGCATATAAAAATTAGGGCACTTAGCCATGCAATTACAATTAATAGATCTACTTTAATGTTAAAAATATATCTAATTCCCAAGAGTTAATTAAAACACTCCTGCATAGGTAATTAATGTTGGTTAGCCCTAACCAATGTTGGTTCCTCCTTTCTTGGTTGGTGTCGGTCATAGGTGACCAATTCGGTCCCTCCCAACCGATGATGGTTCTTGTGTTTTCCAATAAGTTTCACATTACACGCTAATCCAAAGTAATTGAGCTCCACAACATAACATAAATTTTTCTTATCTTTATCCTCCTTTACAATTTTTACATGATGATACCTAGATAATCCATTTGTAAAAGAGTAAAATTCACACCCTACAATGCCTTCTAATATTTCCTAGGTGAAATGCATAGGAAAAGGATCAATCACATAAGCAACATTCAGCTCCCTGTAGTCCACACAAATCCTAATCCGACCATCTTTCTTTATACTAATTACCATGGTGCTAACCCACTCTGATTCTTCTAAGGGCTTAATGATGCTAGATTTTAACATCTTGTCAATTTCTTCTTTAACATTTACATGTAGGTTAGGATTCATCATGTAAGGTCTCTTCCTTACTTGGGAGTGCACCCTCCTTTATTTTAATCCTCGTCTCACCCAAAGATTCATGTACTCCTTTTAACTCACGGTAACCCCTAGGAAATAAGTCCTGAAAATCACGTAGTAACTCAATTATCTTAGCCACTTCAGAATTAGACCAATAATCTCCAATAATGGATTCCTTAGGTCCAGTATCCATGCTAATGTTCACTTTCTTGGTCTTCATAGGTTCATGATAGGCACGTGCCTTCTTATTCACACTGTCTAAAACCTCACGTGTACCTTCTGAATGATCAATGTCCAAATTTTCTACTTCTTCATCATCCACTATGTAGACCATCTTTCCTTTATCCTTCTCAAGACAAGTGTGCTTAAGTAGTTCGGCATCGGTCTCATCTACTTCATCAAAATGCGCTCCTAGGTATACCTCACAAAATAACTCATGAATGAGTTCTTCACCACTACATTGTCTCCCATAGTCAAGCACTCCATAACCCGTAATACCTCTTTCATTGAATGTTTAGTTGAGAAGTAGTCAAAAGTATGGATCATCCTGTAGTCAAGTCTTTCCAATTTATAGTCTCCTATGCAACTATGCATAAATATACTAAGCGTATGCACACCCTTGCAAAGTGGAATAAAGTTTGTGCACCCACGGTGAAGGTGACAAAGCTTCCTACCTCTATCCAAAGTTTTTCACACTACTAAGCGTGGTGCTCAATAGAATGATTACCATGATATGTACAAATTTGAGTAGGTGCATTTCTCACGAGAAACATGGTTATTAGATTAATTCTCACTTCATTCCATTCTATGATATTATCCCTATGAACCATCCACTAACGCGCGTTCTTACTATCCCGCATTGGGGTATACACTAACATATTCCTTCTATCCACTTAATCTTCCCTCCATTCTTCCATGGCACAGAAATACCGCAGGTCTCCTTCTCTAGTGTATTGGGGTACGAGTTGTTACTTATCCTCATAATACAATGAAACTTGTCTCCTCACCCGGATACTTTTTTACTTCACATCCAACCATCTCATCAGTTCCATGTGCCTAATTATCACAATCATTACTTGTAGTATCACTAATATATTGTGCATCTTACCACTAGAGGATTCCTTCCTTAGACGGCTCAAGTACTTCTAGATCTTGATGGTGCACACATAAATTTTGTTCAAGTCTTCCTCACTCAAAGGCTTAACATAAGGTGAAAATTTCCCATTTGTAAAAGGGATAAAAATCATTCTTCCTTGTTAAACCATAGATCAACATTAATTTCATAACACTAAGGGCGCCCAAGTAGAGATGGGAAGTTGTCTACTTCTGCAAGCGCTAAAACCTCAAAGTCCCTAGTGAACTTGGCCCCTTGTATAGTAATGGATGCATCCTTTAAAACTCATATCGGGGTTTCCTTAGTTTGATTTTCCATAAAAATACATTAGAGGATGGCTGTAATGGAGGTCTCCCCATTTTTACCCATGCATATAAAGTAATAACATTAACTTCCATACCCGTTTCAATCAATATATTTCTCAAAATCCACCCATTTTAAACAACATTCGAGTGATCTCCTTGTCATAATCCAAGCTATGAGGGGGAGATTAGCATGGAGGATTTGGTGTCCATTCTTAATACATACATGTGGAGTGTTTCCCTTTAACCAATTCCTAATAATGGAATAATCAACATCGACTAGAATATCTCTGTTTCCTTCTTTTGTTCCAACTTTCATGATTGTTCCTTTAAACACTATATTTCACCTTAAAGATTTTTGAGCACTTCCATGGTCTCTTGATAAACCTCCTTCTGATGTGTAGGATTTGGGTATCTTGCATGTAAAAACCTCCTCCTTAGAATGGTAGTATTTTATTCCAATGTTTCTCTGGAGCATACAACTTTAGTGCGTATAGTAATCTTGAGGTAATACTTGTGTTCTATGCCAACTTTACATCCATTGATTTTCCATTATGCGTTGTATTATAAGCATCCATGTGCCCTTTTTCTCCTACTTATGTTTCTTCCTAAGATGCTTATATAATTATGGGCACTCCTAATAGTTATGATTCTTTCCACAAAAAGAACAAGTAATATTCGAGGGTATTTGCGCTTGTCTTGGTCAAGATATCCACATGTATAACATGTTCCACAAGGAAACTCACCTCAACCACCACCACGGCCTTGGCCCCTAAATCCACCATGGTATCCTTGACCTCTTATACAACCCCTTTCAAATCACCCTTCATTCTTATTGTAGCACCCTTGAGTATGATCATGATCATAGTGATCACTTTTACCTTTAGAGTTATATGATTGTAACACCCTGAACTGTTGTTACTTTCTCCTAAGCATACAAGTGTTGATATGTGATTTCTTGTATAAGGATGTGTTCCTCGATTAAGAAATCATGCTTGATATGTACTGTAATTTCTTTGCAGATTGCAGATCTTGACTGAGTCAGAATATGATTAGACTCTTTTATCTATTTCATTTTGTATCTGAGTTTAATCTGATCTCGGAATAAATTATAGAGTTATCCATCTATAAGATCTAGTCTTGGATCAGTGGAATTGATCCAAGTATTGCTTTAAATTTGTTCGTGATGAATTAGATCACAGACCTTGAACAGGTTGCAAGGTATGGAAGCATTGATTAAGCTGGTCAGGAGTATGACTCAGGCTGATCTTGTGAAATAAATTGGTTCCCGATATGGAAGTATATCTGGAAGGTCTCGATCGTGGACCAGGTAATAATTCGTTTACATACGATTCTGCAGTAGAACAGGAGCTAACCCTGTTCAAGAAGGTATGATACAGGTCTTTTCTGAGTGTACAGAACGTAGACCTAACTGGAATTATTAATGGTTAGTAACCTAAGACTAAACCTAACCTAGGGGTTAGATTAGTGTTAATCTAACCTAGACCTAGGCTATGTGTTAATGTCCTAAGTTAGTATCTATGTGTAATATGGTTAGAATATGTGTTACCCTAAATTCTAACCTAACTAATGAGGAGAATGGAAAGGGGCCTATGGAAGGGGGTGCGAACCATGGGCGGCATTTTCTATGACATTTAATGCATGGATAAGGATGAGGGACAGGTCATGGCGGAGGTTTAAGCAGCAGCTAACCTGTTCTGACGTGGCAGGTCGCTAAGTTTGGAAATGAACTTGAGTTTTCGTTGGACTGTCGCCAACTCTGGCGGTCGGTGGAAGTGGAGTCTTAGCGGGAAAGTTGGTTTAATGGCATTCAATATTCTCGGTAGACGAGCTCGGAACTCGCGAGAAGGCATGCAAACGGGAAGTTTGTGGGGTTGTTTGGCTTGTCGCAATTTTCGGATTTCTCTCTGCTTGTTTACTGGTTCTTCGCACCAGTCCTCTTTGTGTTGCATGGCAAGTATGAACTTATCCAGCTCTTTTCTCTGTCATGGAGGATATATATGTGATGGAGATAGCGAAATTTTGTTGGTCGCTTTAACTTGGAAGAAGAAAAGGAAGTTTGAGCTCTTCCAGTGGTCTGCTTCGGAAATTTGATTAAAAATCCAGGCATGTTAGGCCCTAACCTTTAAATATCTTGTTGTTTTTCAAGTGATTTCATTAGAACAACTCTGTTCAAATGTTATGAGTAAATAGATAATTTTCTATGGAGGTCTTGTTTGATTTTTGGTACTGTATCTCCTCTGGTTCGATTTTTCAATTTCCTCTTGATGGGTGTTTATTAAAAATCGAATTGTGGCTCTATTTCTTGAGTATTCATTCTGGCTTAAATATGTGAGATATTTATTTTTAAATGAGTATGAATGCTCGGCCTGTTCGGCGTGAGCCCATAGAATATACCTGTGTTGGATATAGACCACTGTTATGTTGTTGATTTGTGGTCGCCGTTCTTGTTGTGGGAACTGTATGAAGGGATACTGATGGATATCGTATGATGGATCAGTTTTATTGATCCTTTGGAAACTCTGTCGTGGTTTTTGGGTGACAGTGGCTAATGATGCTTTTTGGGTTTCGTCTTGTCTTTAATTTGTTTGGAAATAGGTAACTGTTGTGTTACCGTAGTCTATACGACCCAGTGGAAGTTGTTCTTTCTTGTTATTGTGGTAACGGGATTATTTGTTGACTGTATACATTATTGATATATCTATGATTTATTTGAACGACTCAGTGGAGTCCTTGATCGAGTCGTATATTACTATCCACTGCTGAGAATATAGATTCATCCTTGAGTTTTGTTATTTGTTTTCGTGGAAGCCTTGTAGAGGTAGCAGGTCTTTTGTTCACTGCTATTTGTAATGATTAATGGATATAGATTTCCTGGGTATGCATTTGCATTTCTTTGTGTAAGCTGTTCGAGAGTTTTGAAGAGGCTCAGTTGATTTCCTTGCCTTGAAATGGGTATTCGATTTGCTTACACTTGTTTTATTCTGAATGATTGCCATAGTTGGCATAGAAGGATTCATCAACTAATTTCATCTTACGCTGTTGTTGGGTTCAGCGGTTATGGGTATAAACCCGTTAACAGTATACAGTGTGAATATATGGATTTATAATGGTTGTAATCTGCACGACTCTGAGGAGTCGATTGAATGATTTATATTTGTAATTGAGCCGTTGTTCAAGTTGAATATATTAAATAGTTGGTGATTGATGAACCTGGGACTTGAAGGAATAACACGTACTAAGGCCTCTGTTATTTTCGGAATTACTTTTGTATTGCATGGATTTTGTTGTACAGATTCTTGGGTGTAATTTTATGTTCATTCCTTGCAATCTTGTGTGAAAAATTGGCAAGACTTAGTCGGGTTTCTTGATTTGAAATCGGTAAATTAAAAAGTTCTTCCTGAGTTTTATTATGTACACTATTTACTTGTCCAGAGGGAAACATTGGCAATCCTTTGTCAATCCACTGTTGTTCGGGTTTAGAGAATTGTGGAAGTTAACCTGTATCTTCTATTGTCTCAGTTGAAACTTGACTTGATATACTGTTGTTTGATATTGGACATTTTGTCTGAGTAATGGTCTGTATCAAGTAACGTGACTCTGTATAAGTGAATCGTGAGTACTTTTTGACCAACTCCGATTTAGCACAGATGTATATACAGGATGATATGTTCCTTTCTGATTTCCTAATAGGATGCGGTAGTGTATATTACGGCATTTGTAAGGTAATCTCTGTATGGTCTTATAGAAGCATCAATTGCTTAATGTAAATAAGTCTGTTGTTGACAGCGATATGCTAGAGGTTCCTGATTTCGAACTTGGTTCGAAAGCCTTACTGTGTTTAAAAGGAACTAGTATTGGGCTTAAGGTTGATATATGGATTGTTGATGTGATAGTTGCTGTACAGGAGTTTTGCTGTGTTTCTATTTCTTGATTTAAAACAGCGATCTTTCTTGTGGCTTGTCTGTCTTGTTCATATACAAACTGGTTGAATGTTTTCATATGTGAAAGCAGTACAGTAATGAACTAATGTGAATGGAAGTATGAATGATTTGGTTCTTTCTCTTCTTTTGCTTAATTGAGGATATCTGTCTAATAGTGGGAATTGTTTTGTAACATATTGGAGGAATCCCGAATTGTTATGATATTTCCCTTTTTGGATGAATGAAACAATCTGACCAATGTTGTGTTTTTGGATTCAATGATTGTTTGTGTACATTCGTTCCTTGATTTCTTTTAATATTTGATGAAATATTAGAAAGTGATTAAGACTATTTTGTAACAATGTTAGAGTTACATATTTGTAATCATTTTGTATTACAAGGGCATAGTCTGAATATGTTTACTTATGTGGATATCTGATCTCATTTAAACAGGGTGTTTAATGAAAACAATTGATGGATTGCAATTGTTTTAAAAGTTAGTGCTTATCATGCTCAGTTCATTGAACTGACTCATGTTGACTATTTTTGCAGATGGTTGCCGTAAGAGGTAAAAGCAATGCAGATCTGACAGGCTGATCAGATTGTTTAATTGATTTATAATGAATTACAGCTTGATTTTATAAATGTACTATATGTGAAAAGATGTTTCTTTTCCGTTGAGCATTGTATCAAGTATGTTGTTGCATAAAATGTAATTGTATAGTTTTGAAAGGAATGAAAATAAGTGTTTGATACTTATGTGTTGTATTCTATTTCTGATAGTTGACCTTCTCCGGTCTATATACCAGAGTGGTAACGTTATCTTTGTGTAATATGGATGCTTTTGTGATTGTCAATGAAAGCTTGCAAGAAAATGAGATTGAATTCTTAAGAGTGTTTAGTAGTTCTAATTTGTTCTAGTGAAAGCAATATTGGATTTAAATAATTGTCTTTCTAGAAGATAGGTTAAAAATGAGCCTAAAGAGAACGCTAAACAAGCTGGATTAAATTACTAATCCCTAGTCCTAAGTATAACAGGACAATATTAAATTGGATTCTTAATCATTTATATCTTTATACTAATAAGTATGATATAAATTCAGTTAAGAGAACTGATATACAATCAAATGGAGTTCAGATGGCAATCTCAAGTAAAGGTTATGAGGTTTTTGTCCAATTCTGTTGCTTTAGAATCAGATGTATTCTAATGACTCCTTGATGAGAACTTGACCTTAATACCTCTACCATGTAATGGGTTTTATAGAGGAGGGTCGTCTTAAGACGAAGAATCCAGGGATCGGGAAAGGCTAACCTTAGGGAAAAGTCTTTAAAGTAATTTAAACTCTAGTGCGTAACGCATGTTATTAAGTAGATCTTTTCGAGGCGGATTTAAAGGTTGACGACACAAGACAACTGCAGGGTTGTACCTCCGAGAAGATTAGGATCTTCTCGAAGTTACAACAATGCAGATGACTTATGGCGACACCCTTTGCATTGATCGCTAAGATTTACACTTGATTTCGCACGAGTTACTCAGGGTCCGATTAAGAACGTGGTCATGTTATAAGGCTGCCTAGGAGATTCGGGGTATCATGACACACTGGTTGAACTGCAAGGTTGGACCAGTATGTCACCATATCCCTAATCCTCGTGGGCATCCATATAACATTATCACCTTGTTAATCTGCCTCCGAGTGAATCAGTTGTGAAAGGAAGGACTGGCAGTAGTCAGTGTAGGACATTCTATATAACATATGAATGGGGTGAAGGGCGTATTCCAGATTGACGAGTATGCCGTTAAGGAATACAAGACATAAACAGTATGTTTCAAATCTTTGGCCAAAGTATCGCAAGCTGCTGATTGCGTTGTCCTAATTCACCTAGTCTAAGGGATGAGATGCCGATGAATAATAGTAACAATTATTCAGTTAGATTCCTTGGACAGAGCATTCTGAATCCCAGATTAGGGAAGAGAACCGCAAGAGTAATGTGTTAAATAAAAACACCAACTCTTATTACTCATGAATAGATCGGTAGATTACCGAGTCATGGAATGAATAGATCGGAGGTGCTCCGAGTCATTACAGCTGCATATGGTTGTCTGTTATATGAATGGTTAATGATTTGTGAGTTCTAAATTATGTATTTAGAACCAGGATGCAATTATCAAAAAAAAAAAAAAAAAAATTTCACTTGTTCTAAAGTATAAAATGAGGATGTTACAATGATACTCATGTATGTCATACAACAATATCAATGGCATCATGTATCGGTCAATCAACCTACAATCTTCGGTATTGTGAGTCATGGACGAGAAAATATTACGAGAGAAAGATACATTTTTCCTTATCGTGTATTGTAACAACGGAAACATCTTGCATCATGGTGTAAATGACATATTTTGCGATGCGAAAAAATGAATGTATTCACCTGCGGTGATAACTATCCTTAGTATGCCCATCTACTTCACAATCTCTACACAAAATGCTAGTGTGTGTCTTATGAGCTGAATTGGTGAGAGTTTCTCCAACTTCTATTCCATAGCTACAATCTACGCTTCAAGGAATGGGCTTACTCTAGTTTCTATACTTTTGATTTCCTCGGCATGCGGCGCTACTTCAAGTGCTTCACACATATTTGTATATGTATTATGTGACATTTCCCTCCTAAAAGGTATGATCAAGCCTCGAAGAACCACTTGTGAATGTTGATTTTCTTATATATTATACTAAAGTTTAGAAAAAAGTGTTTTGAAATGGGCATCATATTCCCAAACACTCTTAGTAGTGCCCTGCTTAATATCCTTGAGTGTGCTTATACTCTTATGCTCGAACTTAGGGATATAAAATTCCTTAAGGAAATCATCTCGTAATGATGTATAATCTACGTAATGTTGATCGGGGTCAAATTTCTTGTACAATTGTGTGTGTGTCCCTACAACGTAATTACTGAACTGAATTTCCTTGTGCTCGAAGCCATGATCCCTTTTGCATGCCACGAGTATCTCACACATGTGCCCATGCTCAAGCAAAGCATCTTCTATTCCCCTATACTCTGGAAGATGAATTGACATCTCCATGTAAATATTATGGGGTTGGTGAGGACCATGCCTACTAGATCCAGAACCTCCTATGTTACCTCTACCTCTAGACCCACCCGGATCCACTAGAAAAAAGCCACTTATGCCCCTTGATCCTCCACTTGTAGCTTGAGAATTCAACCGGATGATGTACTACCATTTATCCCAATGATGCTACTAAACTAAACTCCTATAGTTTCCGAGGTGGTAGTACTCCCGAGGCGAGTCCACAATTCTACACGCCTAAGTTCTACACTAACGGCACACCTAAAAAGGTACCTACAAAGAATAAGGAATACATATGCACGGCCATAGATGTACTTGTTATGTGATTCACTCTTGTTATTCTACTACCCAAACTAGCTTGTTGACTACTAGTTGTACTAGAAACTGGAAAACCAAACGTAATGGCTAGGTTGTTAGGTAGATTCGGATGCACTCCTGCGGCCCATGTCATCTTTGTTAGACCACTCTCATAAGAGGCCGATTAGGGTTCCCTATCATGCTTTCCCAAATGAGGGAGTTCTAGATGCTCGACTCCACACCCTCTACATGATATCTAAATCCTTCATGATCCATCTCTCTCCTCAACACCATCTGTTCTAAAATATCATGTTTCTTCCTAACTCCCTCTCACGTGCCTCATTGTACCTAATTCAACTTTCTTCTCTTTTGCTTTCTAATATTAGTTCTGCCATCCTTTACCAAACATACTCTTACCCCCATGCATGGTGGGGTTTATCTAGCCATCAGGTTCTCTTCCAAATTCGGGGTTACCGGTAACATATAATCACCAGTGGAATGCCTTGTAGATAGGTTCCCCTAGGATAAGGTAAAAGCGGAACTCGACTACCTCGGGAAAGAATAAGTGGAAATTGAGTACTAAAAAAAAAGCTATTCATAACACCATGGAGCCAAGTATCCACAAGAGCACACATCAAACCATATAAGCATCATAGAGGGACTAAAATTATTCCTTTTTCTATATAAGTGTGTGAAACCTCTAATTCTTTTTAGATGCATAAGCAACTATCCACTCAAATGCTGACTCTATCGGAAAGATAACAAAGAAACTCTCATATAAATAGTCATATAAGTTCTGCTCCACCCACATGCGTGCGTCAAACTCAGATCCAGTGTTGAATCTCTGAGTGTATTCTTCTTCTAGATCCACTATCCACTCCTCAACACTTGATAAGGTCAACCGATACGTCTTCATCATGAAACATCTTGAAAAAATAGAAAAAGAGGTCCCGACAATGGAACCAATGATACAACCTAGAATTTACTGTGAATAACCAGGCATGTTAGCACATCACTCAGCCTAAGCTAAGCGCTCACCCAAATCATGAAAAGGTACCAGGTCCCTCTTTAGAGTTGCTTATATAGGATGTTGACATGATGATGTTTAAACATGTTCAAATTCATAATTAGACATAAACATTCCACAGTGTAAAATCCAGGTGTATATCTTAGAGAATCATGATAAATGAACTAAACAATAACTATGATAAGATTAACCATACAAGAACCAGATTCATTTATGCCTAATACCATTATCCAACCAATATACTCCATTTCATTAAATACTACAAAACACATAAGCATCTTACATTACATCATTATCTCCATGATTTATGTGCGTGAAAAGCTGGCAAGACAACTCTATAATAATTCACCACCTATTAAAATACACAATTCAATGCATATTTATAGTGTTGGGTACTTTCCCTTCACCACCAATGAAGCACATGATACTATAATAATATTGAATTTCCAAAAATCAGGACTTAGCTATTTTGTGGATAAGGGCTATTTTTAGAGATAATGTGTAGAGCACACATAGAGATGAATACTTACTCTACATGAAATGGTATTTTGGGAACAAGCAGAAGATAAGTGTCATGCATAGTTTAAGATAATAATAGTATTTATACTTAGAGTTAACTATAGGAAATTTATTTGTAGAACACTTGCATATTGGGCATATTGTTGTAAAGGCACATGGCTATTATCAACGGGTGAACTAGCACCCTATATTCACGTGCCCAATACTTAGAATATTTCTAGTTTTTAAACAGAAAAGAAGAGAAAAAGAGTAGTCAAAGTCCCCTATGTTAAAAACCATAGAAATGTATGTATAAAAGAGTAAAACTATATAGAAAATAATAGCTAAGGAAAGAGTGCACCTGATGTATGAGAGAGTATATGATAGAAATTTGTCATATTTTCTTTAGATATTTTACTTGATGGAGTTAGAAGTGATCAATTACCAAATTAGAAAGTATTGAGCATTAGATTTGAGCATCCTACCACCAAGGATGAGGTTTTAGGTGATCTCACACTAAGAGTGAGGTTTTTGGGTGATCTCATGCCAAGAGAAGAGTGTTGGGAGAGAGTTATGTTTTCTCTCCTTCCATGACACTTCTCAAATGATAAGTTGCACTACATATTGGCACATCTCAATTTGTAACCAATTTTTAAATGAATTGTAACTAGATTGTAGCTGAATTATAGCTAAATTGTAATTGAATTCTAGATGAATGACTAAATTTTGTAATTAAAACTAAGTGTTTGATCTTTGTAGATTCATATTGTATACTACCGAGAACTATATTTAACTAAGAAACTATCTAATTTTTACCCTAGGACTCTATCTCCTAGGTGGGAAACAAGCACCCACCATTCCTTTCTATTACTAGGTGCTAGTGTACGCTCTGTATTTTTGGTCTAATTCTGATTTCTACTAATATGTAATTGTGTGCTTTTCCAATCCTATATTGTTTTGTTATGTTTTGGAGTCTTGTGTTGCTGGAAGGGTTATTTTTCACCCAATAGATTCCCCCTCCTTTGGGGTGTGTGTGATATATGTAGGAGGATGTGTCCCAAATGATAAAACCAAAGATTAATATGCATATCGTGGATTGGATACTGCATGAGGGTATATGATGTGCATGGTAGAAACCAAGGCACATGCTAACAAAATAGACTAGGAAAAAAATCTTAGTGTAAATAGATAGGATGCAATAGAATAAAATGTAACAAAAACATGTGAAGACAAGAGGGACCACATACATGGAACATTGTTCAAAATGTCACAAGAAAATCAAGTACGAAGTGTTCATAAGAAAACAATGATCAAGCATGACATAGGGCATAACCCATAAACAATAGCAAACAATAGTCAACAAGTAATAAGAGACAACCATTGTTATATAGAATCCTATAAGGAAAATGCTACACATGAAGCACCCATTAGCATGTTAGAAAGATAAATATTATGTCAAATCATGTATAGATCAGTGAAAATTATGTGATAACAAAAACTAGTAAATACGTAATAATAGGACTGTGATGTATAGTAGGAAAGTAGAAAAGTTAGATACTCCTAGTATACGTAGTGGTACTAGTAAAGAACAATGTTGAGAATCATGCATCCTGTAAAAATTTGTAAAGGTCTTGTATTCACCTCAAGGTACAATGTGAACACACATGTTTTTATAGAAAAAGATAATGATATACTAAGTGTCCATCTAGCATAGGAAATAAAGTGCAACATGTAAGTAGTATAAGCTAACAAGATTAAAGATAGCCAAGATTTTCATATGTTGTGTGAAAGTGATGGGGTGTTGCGATATGCAAGATATGCAGATAAGGGGATCCATGTTTCCCCCTAGTGGATGTGTGTGATGTGAGGCTTATTTAGGAATTATGCCCTCAAAGTCAAGTATGAACTATAGAAAAAGAGTGTGTCATCAAGTAGCGAGGTAGAGTATGTAGTAACAAATTTGTGTTGTATATATAGGAAGAAGTAATGGCATACAAAGAAAATGAGGAGGGTAAAATTCTTATGCCCCCAGTGTGTATATTAGGAGCTTCGGAAAATAGATGTGATCATTGTTACCAAGAATAGACAGAGTATGTATAGTGAATGAAAGGATGTATACCATATATATAAAGTAGTATGTGTATCATGAATAGAGGGATCTATAAGTAAGCATGAGGAGAAAAGAATGTATGGAGTGGTATAGGAGGAAAAGGGAATCCATAAGAATAAACAAATGTAGTAAGGTGTTCTCATAGTGTAGCTAAGAGAAAGTGTTGCTATAAATATTGACTTGAATTGCAAAGAAAAATTAAGGTATAAGTATGTATGTGAGTAGTATGGATAGGCAACCTGCTGATTAGAATGTGCAACTATGGGGAAGTTTGATTCCCCCAAGTTTTCAAGTGATGCATATCTATACGGTGATGTGAGAGATACCATACCAAGGGTATGACCAACATTAGAATCATATTCAACACCATTGTTAGGATTGAAATCTAATGTGTGCAAATGATTTTATACAATATCAAATGGTTTTTCAACATCGTAATCTTATTTTGGGTCTCGATCATTGACATGGGTGTTATTTGACTGAAAGGAGGAATTATAAGTTTAATTTTAGGAGTTTGGTGAGGGATCTCAGCTTGTGACAAGGGAATTGGTTGTTCTTCTTATGATGATTTATAAATAGATGAGGCTTTTGGTGACTCTTGCATTACTAGAGAAAGAACATGAGTGACTATTGTGTAATTCTTAATATACATAGAAGGATCAAATTTAGGAACCCATTGGGGTTTGGTAATTGGATATGAGCATGGATCAGAATGTTTTGTACTAAATGAAATAAATCCTTGATGTTCAAGTTTCTTGATTCTTCATTCTAAAGCATAAAAATCATTGTCATGATGTCCATTAATTCTATGATAATTACAAAATGGGTGACCTTTGTATTTTTTAAGTCAATAAGGAGGGTAGTAATGAGTAGGTGGCAATGTGATTAACTGGTGATTGAGGAGCTAAGAAAGAACATCATGTTGCCTATAATTTTGATCAAACTCGAGAGGTTATTTTGGTGTAAGACCTTGATCTCACTTGTATGAGCACATTTATTATACCTAGGATCAAGATGACAAGTAGAAGAAGAACTAACACTGGGCATGAGAAGCATCCTTGAGATTCGGATTTAAGATATGAGGGATGTAATCATGGTTTCCATAGCTTAAAATTTATCTTTAAAAAAGGTGTAAAGATTAAATTTACTCAAAGATGGATTGATTGGTTGTGTTATTAGGACTAATAGTGGGTTAGAGATATGATTGAAAATTTCACTTATTTGTGAAGGTGGCATATCGTGTGGGAGGTATATTATGCATATGGATTTTTTGAGAGCATCTTTCCAAACTAGGTACTTTTGAATTTATTTATATAAGGAGACTTGAAGAACTTTAGGGGCCATGATTATAGACACAAAATCATGCACTTTGGGTATCTAGTCCTAGTTGCATACTACTATTTATATGGTTCTTTTGTTAGAAAAGTACCAATTAACTCATTTCTTTGGCCACTTTACTTTCCTTTCAATTGATGTTTTCAGTCTTTCATTTCTACTTGGTCTTTACTTTGACCCTTTGTCATTTATCACCACGGACACGGTGCCGTCCATGATGCCAACACCAAGCACCCTTGTCCCCTCTACAGGTGATCTGTCCCATTTGTATTTTACACTTATCTTCTTAGGTCCTTTATAGTTGTTTAAACAATTTATCTTTTGGTAGTCGACCTTTTTAGGGTTCATTACGAAATTCAAAGCTAGGAATCATATAAATATAAACTTATATTACTATAATAAAGGACCAAGCACTAAACATTACTATCACCACCTAAGAGGCATCCATCAAGGCATCTATAACTCCATTTGCATCCATCTAGCTCCATCACAAGGGATAAAGTCGATTTTCTACATCACACTTCATATGAGGGGAGTTCTATTCTATTTCATGCACACATTACTTATAATCTACATCTAACTAATTTCTCACTACCTCAAGTGTGGAACTCACAAGAGCATCCTAAGGCACATTTCCACCCACCCACCCACACACACACATAAGCGCATTGGGTCTAAGATGTAATGCAACTCTTAGTGATAAGTCCATCCATTTGGCAGCTAAGGACACCCAATCCCTTCATATGCATCTTTCATTTTTAGGTTTTTAAAGTTTTATTTAGGTTCTAGCAGGTAATTATTTCATTATAGGTTTATGATGACATCCAACGAAGTCTAACAACATACATGCAATAAGAAATGAACAAGTGTAGACACCCTATGACCCTAAAAAGTCGGGTTTCCAAAAATTGTGCAAACCAAGTGCACCCAAAATTCAGACTAGAGTGCCCTATGTACCCATATCCTTCTCTAGGCACCCCGGTCTAGTCATATCCTCCGGATATGTAGTTTTCCTAGATCTTGTGGGATGGTTACTCTTTTGTATTTTCCATATTTCTAACTTTTTGTACTTTCCAGAATGCGATGAATTAGCTAAGTCTTTATTTCCCCTCCATGTATATTACGGTTTTATATTTACATTACTTAGTTTCTTGGAGTCTTGTTGGTAGACAAACTTACACCCATGTCTTGGATCTAATAAAACCGATTCATTTGAAAAATAATGGGACTATCTCCAAGTTGTGGGACCTTGAGCATTTGAGACAAACCTCCAAAGAAGGTTGGTTCCTCTACCTATTTCTACTGATACTAATAATCCTAATGTTGAAATGGAAATCTAAGCTAACAATGCCAAGGGACCAGGGATAGAAGGATATGCATAAAGGAAAACTAAACGAAACTAGGTGATAACACTAGAAAAGTGGAATGAACACTATCTGTTCTAACTGAAAATGAAGAAGAAAGTGTGAGGGGAGGCTAGGCATGTGTAGTAAAAACTAGAACATATTTACACTATCGATTTCATGAAACAAAACAAAAAATAGAGCTAAAAGGAACTTAAAATGACACAAAGCGGCACACACCTGCAAGAGGAAGGCGGGCATAGCCACAAAATAATGCTTATAAAACTTTCAAGTATGCACAACGATCGGTTACAATGGAGTTTGAAGGTTGATATTTGCATGCACGAACTAGATCTAGAGGTCTGCGACTCAAAATGCAAAGATATAGGATCCTTAGAAAACACTAAAGGATGAAAAATTTCCAACCCTTTACAATGAGCCAAGCTCTTACATTTATAGATAGGTCCATGAGAGAAAAGAGGAGAAGGAGAGAAATATGATTTGAAAACTCAACCATCAACAATGAAATCCTACAAATCTACCTATAAATATATCAAGTGTGCTTCTCCATGTATACGTATGGAATGTTGAAGAACAAAGGAAGAAAGATCAAATCAAATCTAAGTGGTTGGAGCAATCAGATCATTACATTAATACCTAGAAAGACATTTCCCTATTTCTTAGCTACCAAATCCCACTAAAATTTTAATTTGAATCGTATAACATGTAGCCCATGTTAGCATATTTCTAAAAAATTTGGGCATGCAAGGATCTAAGCACTGGAACAGAAGTTATGACTATTAGAAGATCCCACGGTGCAAACTAGGCATGCAAGGCACTTGGCATGTGCTTTGATTGACTAAAAGAGTGGCCAATTTTTAGTTTTATTTTTTCATTTCTTTCATGTGTCAAACTGCATTTTTCATCTGGATTTGGTTCCCTGTTGGTGTGCTTTGATTGGTTATATGTAGCACACTCAAGGTTGTTAGATGATGATGTGGCATAGGATGGCGCAAAAGAATATGAAAAGGTAGGTGAGAGGAAGAATGAAGCATGGGAGGAAAACAAAGGGGAGGTGTGTGCAAAAGTAACATTCTTAGGAAGAAATGGGAGAAATACCTGAGGAAGGAATATATGGGAGAATCAAAATTATTACAAAATAATATGTGGGATGCACGGAAGTGTCGGGAACTTAGCCGATTTGGGAAGCAAATCTAGTATATGCACGTAAGATGCATAAAGCGATGGGAAGAAGGTGAATGCATAGAGGGTGTGCATGAGGGAACATAGAACAAAGAGGAAAAGGAAAATAAAATATGAAGGAAATAAGAAGTGTGCAAGGACATGCAAGGAATCTATAACCAAGAGAATTTGCCAAAGGATCAAATTAAGTGTGTGCGACCTCCAATGTTGAACCTCAAAGCCGAATGTGAATATAAGTTGTCCAAATAACTAGGGATGTCATTTGGATAACATGTTTTGTGACTTTTGGGGCCAACTACCTGCTAGATGAAGGGGATCAGTAGCCTAGAGCATCCATTGGGCATGGAGTCTACTATGTATATGAATCTTTGATCTGCGACTTTGAAAAACTACCCTTTGAAGTCAATTGATGAAACATTTCTAAACTTTGTTGCAAAACTTCTGAAACTACTAAAATAATATTGGCATCCTAAAATAAAAACAAGATCACACAAAAGATCACATGGGAAGAAAGAAATATGTACAAATAAAATAATATGTGCATAGCGCACTTGGAGGAATTGAAACTATTCTAATATATACAAAAAGATGCAGCAAACTTAATGGAAAGGTTTGAGATAGATCCCATTGAATATTATTTTTAGCGCACCTCCATCATGATGAGACAAATTGAAAGAGTTATCCTCTTTATATGAACTGATGATATATGAGCCACTTCAAAGTGCATCAAACTTTTAATGGTGCCCTGGTTTAACTCTGTCATCATCCCATTTAATACTAAGCCCCCAAATTTTAAAGCTAGAGTAATATCCTTTTTGTCACACCACTTCTTTGTTTCTTATTGATGTTGTTCCAATTTTATCATGGCAGATTTCTTTTATTCTTAAAGTTCAACTAGCTCCACCATTCTAATTTTTCTCTACGATAAGTGCCTTTGAATTCTATTTGTTGGGCAAGTACTAATGAATTCAACTCAGCTATCAAAGAAAGTGTAGCCTTATTGTCATAGATAATATTATAAGGATAAGTTCTTATTGCCTTCTTTCTTGTGATTTTTACTCCCAAAGTGAACACGAGATTGTTGTATGTTACTATCTTTGGTTGATGTTCATTGTGTGCTTCATAATTCTAATCAAGTTCTTATTTGTAGACTTTTCCAATCCATTACCTTAAGGGTAATAATTAGAGGAATTATTCAAGTATATACCAAAACTAAGAGCCCAATCAGTAATTTTGGTACCAAGGAAGGATTTTGCATTATCGAAATAATAGTCGAGGAACACAAAATCTTATTACAATACCCTCGAGAAAGTCCAAGATAGCTGACTCAGTTGATTCCTTGAGCGCGACATCTTCTTTCCATCTTGCGAAGTAGTCTATAGATTTTATCTCCTACTTGTGGCCAACACTCAAAGGATGGTTGATCATGCCTATGAAGTCAAGACCGCATTGCACAAAAGGAAAATCCACTTAGATTAGTTAAAGAGGAAACATTGTCAATATCTTCTTTCCTGCAAAGAAATCAAATTCTTTACATTTCACGACCCACTTGTGTGCATCCGTGAACAAGGTGGGATACAAGAGTCCTTCCATTATGATCTTCATCATTGTAGACATGGAAAAGAAGTGTCCACCAGAGAATCCATCATGAAATTCTACTAACGCTTTTTTAGTCTATGCGTTGTCAATACACCTTATGTGACATGCCATCAAGATTCTTTCGAAGATAAGACCATCGATCAAAAATTATGGAATAGATGGAAACCTCATATTTATTTTCTTTTCTTTATTTAAACCAGGAGGAAATGTTCCTTCAAAAATAATGTGACCATATTCTTCATCTTGTCATGTGTTTCAAGGGTGCATTCTATTCGGAGTTCTATGCACGGGAGATCTTCATCTAGGAACAATGAAGTCTCAATTTAATTTTATGCATACTCAAAAATTTTTACTGAGCTCATTACCTCTAACTAGGATTTTGGCTTTGATATTCACATCATATTACATGATTTTTGCTACCCATCTTGCCCTATTTTCACCGATTTTGCTCCTCCTTATGAAGTCCCTTACACGTGAGGTGAAACTAATACCTTGATTTGGTTTGTGGAGAGCATGATCTTGAACTTCATGAGCACCCCCATGATGGTGTAGACCTTTTTCCATGTGACTATATCTCAATTCATAATCCTCGAGTGTTTGACTAAAGAAATCCACTTGGCTGCTCCAACCCTTGTTCATTCTCTTTTGTTAGGACAACAACAACACTTGCATCAGCACCATAATTATAAAGGATGAAATCATTTGAATAGTCTAGGTTGAAGTGTGTTGGCATTCAAAAAATATCTTGTTTGATCTTGTTAAAACTTTCTTTTCCTTTTTTTTTCCACCTAAAGGTTGTGTCATTTTTAGCATGAGGGTAATGGGCCTTACCAGACTACAACATTAGAAATGAATCTCATAAAAAATGTAATATTGCCTAGAAATGACTATGAGGATTTCTTATGCATTGGCAAAGAGAGAGCGGGGTGGCTAAAATTTGTTCAAGAACAATTGTGATGTCATCCTTTGAAACATAATGGCCTAGTATTTTTCCTTGTCCCACCACAAAATTGTACTTCTTGGGGATAAGAGATACCCCAAATTTTCTACATCTCTAAAAAACTTTCTCCATGTGTGCCATATGATTTTTTCCTTTCTTTGAGAAGACAATAATGGCATCAAGGTAAACCAAGATGAATTCATTGATGTATCCTCTAAATGGAATATCCATGGTGCACTTTGAAAAGGTTGCGCTGCGTTTGACAAACCTGAAGGGAATATTTTAATATGCATATGTTCCCCACTTGGTTGTAAACGCTATTTTGTATTGATCATCTTCATTGACCAAGATCTAATTGAAACCTAAATATCCATCCAACATAGAAAATATCTACGTGTCACCCATAGTCTCTGTATTTGTTCCATAGAAGTTAAAGGATAATGATCCTTAAGGGAAGTCTTATTCAAATCTCGAAATAAATGAAGAGTCTGGTTTCACCGTTCTTATTACACACCTGCAACAAGATTCATGACCCAGGTAGAGTACTTGATTGGAAAAATTATCTTCACCTCAATGAGTTTAGACAACTCTTTCCTCATGAGGGGCTCTATCTTTGGATTGACTCATCATTTCTTTTGTCTGATGGGCTTGATACTAGGATCAAGGTCAATGGAGTGTTGAGAAACACTTGGATCAAATCCTTTTAGGTCTTCATACTCCCATGAAAATATGTCATTGTATTTATGACAAAGAGATATGAAGTTCTATTTTTCTTTATGCATGCAAGCTTTACTGCGAGAAGCAACTCCTTGTCACGTGTAATATTGAATCAAATATAGTCTTCTTATGTCACCCGCATATTCTTTTCTTCACCCTTGAACTCGTCATTATGGCTGAAAATTTTCTCTAAGGTGACTAGTCCTTTAGGAAATTTATTTTTCTTCATTTGTATCACTTTGTCACCATAGCTATCATGTAATTCAACTTGCATACTTGATGAAAACTCAACTTCATTCTAAATGAACGGGAAGATCTATGTGTCACTATAAAACACTTACAAGTTGGTTTTGTTATCTCAAATGGATGGCATGATCACCATCTTGATGTGTTGTGTATTTTGTTTGACAAATTCCTCACTGGGAGAACTATGAACCAAGATCAACCATATGATTATCTTCTTTGTTCATTTTTGTAGAACCACCTACAAATTGAGAGCATCAAATAGATCAAGTAAATCCCAAACTCTATGTTTATAAGTTGTAAGAATATTATTCTTTACAGCGTACTTGTTTGTGACCTAGTGGATAACCAATTTTTTTTATACAAAGATCTTCAATGCCTTCATCTTTTTCTTTTATCAATAAACAAATCATGCACTAGCACTTCATATTCTTCCATGTTGTTACAACAAGAAAACTGAAACCTATATGCGAAGAATAATTTCTCATCCTTGGGAGAAATGAGAATAACTCCTAGTTTCATAAGCTTCAAGCTCTTTGTCATATGTATCAAATTTATGATGCCTTTCCACCCATTCATCTAACACTAAGTCATGTACAGGAGGGGGAAGAGGTTGCTCTTTAAAAACTAAAACTTGTTCTTCTTGGATTAGGAAATTAGCTTGGGGAGGGGAGGGGTCATATGACTCAACATGATAGGAAAATATTGGCTCAGCTTGTATGGTAAACCAGGTACCATACCTTGTCTTGAGTAACATATGGGACCAATCAAAATATAAGTAACCACCCACTTTAGTCAGTAAAATCCCTTGACAGACATAAGGCAAACAAAGGAGGTAGGTCAATGATTGACACATCTTGAGTTATAGTGAGACTTGGACATGCATGGAGGGTCAACTCAAGATTTTTTTATGATTACTAGGGTAGTGATAGTTGAACCATCAAGTTATAGGACTCCATTTTTCAAGGGGATGTACTTAAGACCTAAGACATCAGCAATTTTCTTAGGCATGTGAAGCACTAGTGCACGAGTCAATCACACAACTATGAATAAGATGTTTTCTTATGATCAAGGACATATAGAAGAGTGGTTTTTTTCATTCTTACTTGTTTCTCCTCTTCCTAGAAGACATTGACATCAGTGCACAATTTTTGCAGAGATGGATCGGTGCATGGAAGTTAAGCCCGAGCTTCATGCGCAAAGCAAGTCACACTAAGATGGAATGCTCGGGGTGTCCTACATTTTGATTTTTATATTCATCTTCTTCATATAGTCCACAATGTTGAATTGAAGACCCACTAACTTATGCATTTGAGATAAAAAAGCATCCTTTCTTGATTGTTGAGGCACGAGAGATAGGAGTATTAAGCTCGGCGAAATGTTTGACCTACCAAAGGAGGGGTGCATGTTTCTTCTAAAGGAGAATTTCATGGAGATTTATGGGCATGCACTTGCATACCCTTACTGTTGGATGCCTTTACTACATATTTTTACTTTTGTGGATAAGCCTACATTTCTAGAATTAAGACTTGTGTGCGAGAATCAAGCATCCTCTTCTTGTACCTTGTATTGTCTACAACATGGGTGCATGGTTTGCTTGATTCATCCGTGACTTGATTAATCACATAAAATTTCTTGGTGCCAAATAATATCAAATCAGATTCAAAAGGAACTTTTGGCCTTTCTTGGTTTTTAGTCTCGCTCGCACTTGTTGAAGGCTCACAACTAGAAGTAGTCTGAATCATGTAGGCTTATGCACATGCAACATTAGCAAATGGTATTGGCATGAGGCATGTTGCAAGGAAAACACCATTCTTACTCTTGTACCATATTTTTGAACTAGGACAAGTTCCTGACTTGTGTTGGGTGTTGGAAGAGGTTGTTTGGAGGAATAACTTGAAAAGGTAAGTGCGCATTAGCATGTCATCTATTATTTTATTGTTTATGCCCACATATTTGGTTTCCATAATGATTATGCCAAGGTCAATTTTTTTAGTTATGCACTGATTAGAATTGCTCCTAAAAGTTTTTGCTTGTTATTTCTCTAAAGACATGATTTTTTTGACAAGTTCGTAATCATGGATTTCATGTCTCCATCTTCCTTCTATTATACAAGAGAATAAGACATAGATGCAACTAGTTGCACGCTTTGTATTAGAATAGGAACAATAAAATGTTGGGCCACCTTTGGAGACATATCGAAAACAAGGGTGTGGGAGGTCTAGGAGCCAACTTTCCCACCTAAATGAGGTTGTTCTCTACCCTTATGGAAATGTTGTATTCAATAGGTAAGGTTCTTCCTCCCATGGATTGAATCATTGTTAGTCCCCTAAAATATCGGCTAAGTACAAAAATGCATGTGGGCACGCAAAACATAGTTAAAGAAGGGCGCACAAGGCAAAAGTGCATAGGACAAGGTTATAAGAAGGTTTAATAGAACAAGTGGCATACGTATAAGACAGAAAAAGGTTTTAGTACTTAGCCATATTTAACATGTCGGGAAGAACATGAGGAAAATCATAACCCGACTATGCATGTCGAGTGGATAAGGTGTCACTGCACTGGTAACTTGAGGCCCATGAAAGGAATATACCTCACAATAGAATATTCCAGAAGACCATCATTGCAAGGATTGGAGAGCTTGGTCTTTAAGTAGCATGCCTCCATGGAGGATCACATTTGACACTTGGTAACAGATCTGAATCTATAGAAAGACAAGTTGGTGATTCAAAAAGCCTATATATACAAGTGTCTCTGTGAGGAGAAGAGATATAGATAGACAAATAATTATTAGTAGAGAGCGGAGCTTTGTAGATATACTACAAGGAACTCTGTAGGTTTAGGTAGAGATCTATAGGAAAATGATGTAATAAGGGGTTGGGATTGTAAATTTTCTCTTGAGAACTGAGGGGTATAAATCCAACTATGATGTATGACTTCATGCCTTGCATTTGTGGTAGTCTGTAATGGATCTAATGGATGTAATGAGGTTACCAAACTTGATTGAATATGATTATTAATGATTCTAGTCCATATTTATAGCTTACAGTTCTGATTCATGAATGTTTATGGAATAAATATAAATCCTTATGCATTTCCTTTCTGTTTTGGTTCCTATCTATAATCTGTTAAGTACCATTCGATGGGATGACTGCATTTTTCTAGAAGTTGTTATGAGTTCTATGATAAATGTATGTCTTGTTTCCACTCACTCTTTTTAAGTTCCTATCATAGATGATGTTTCCCACTTAACTCACATAAAAGAGAGACTCGACACTGTCCGTGCCTCGGGTGAGTGCCAAAGACTACCATTGGGTGATATGTTGACATGCATGGGATTCCCTTGTTCTTTGGTAGGAGTAAAAATGAATACATATTGTCATGTTTTGAGGGCCTCTTTTTCAAAATTGTAGTGGGAAATGGCATACATCATGATCTATGCAATGAGTGATGATAGAATGTCTAACTCTGGAAAGTGTTGAATCATGGTTTAAGAGCATGGAGGAAGAATTTTCTCAGAGATTCAACACTGGGCCTAAGTTTGAAGCATGTAGATGGGTAGAAGAGAACCTCTACCATGAGTTGTATGAAAATTTCTTCTGTTGTTTCCCAATAGAGCTGTATGAATGGCTCTTAGCATATGCATCTAGATCAAGTGGTATTATAAATTACATGCGTGGACCCAAAAAGAGTACGGAGAGGTGCAAGATGTAGATCGACATGGAATCATGTTGTAGATCATTGGTGGAAAAGAATACTAGCTACCTACACTCGGAATACTCTATTTCTACATATTTTTGTTTGGAAGTCATTGAGTTTGAGTTTACGTGGGAACCCAAAGGATCATTTCTACATGTTATTCCTTTAGCGATGAAGATCTTGATTGTTACCTTAAGTTTAGAGGCATTTTTGATGGCCAACTAAACCTTTATGAGTGTTAGGTGAGGAAGCTAGGGTGGAGGAAGATGGAAGACACTACGACTGAGAAAGAAAGGGAGGAGAGATTACTCAAGTATAATGAAGCACATGAAAGGTAGATTGCTAGACAATGCAAGATTGTAAGTGTGATGGATCTATGGAGGCAGATGTTATAGGAAGGAGTTGAGGTTCACGTAGAGGACGTGGAACCTGAGTAGTCTGTGCTACCCAATCTTGGAAATCATGGGAGAGAGACCCCTTGACTTCGATAAGAGTTCATTGCACACAGAGAGAAGATTCATTGGCATGCATCTGAACCTACCTAGTGACAAAACCTTGGAATTTGGTTTTCTAGATCAAGGGAGAAGTATTGTTAACCCAATTGGTATCGGTGGAGGTGACCGATCTATGCCCGGAGATACAATTTCTCATTTGGGACTTCTATGGCTACACACTCTATTCTAGTGTTTGGAGGAATTTTTGGACAAGGTTCAAATACACAAGGTTTGAACAACATGTTGGGGAGTGGTGCGGGGCATACATCCGCGGTGGAAAAATCTTGTAGACCATTGGCACATAGTTTAGTGAGACGTTGGGGACACTAGGCGTAACCACTTCATGCCCATTGTTGGTTGCGGGAGGATTTAGAGGTGGGCCCTGGAGGATCTAGGGACATAGGACCGGTGGATCCAGTAGATCCGGCGATGGAGGAAACACTTGGAGGGAACCAATGATCTAGATCGGGAGGACGGGGGCCTTAACCCCTCCTCAGGTATTTTTCAAAATGTCTTTACACTTGCCAGATTACAGAGGTATATAAGATGTTGCAGAGCATGTGCATAAATGTGAGCTGTTATGGCATGTAAAGGGGATCACTACCCCGGAGCGAACGTAAGCTATTTTGCAACAACATTGTAAGGGTGCATGCATAGCTTGTACCAAAAATATGACCCTCATCAGACGATGGTGGATTATACTTGCATTAAAAAATGCCTTCTTGGCAGAATTCCACATCCCTGAGTTTGAGTAGAAGAGCATCAGTTCTCTAAAGGAAATCTAGTAGGGAATGGTAGAGAGTGTGTGGGAGTATGATGCATGGTTCAAAACTCTCTGTCAAAATTTTCATATGACATTCACCCTTCATAGCATGCTCAATGGTTTGTTGGAGGGTTGATAACACCATTTAGAAGAGAATTATCTCATAAGACTTTCACAGAATCTGCGTGAGGAGCTAAAAGAAGCTCTATGCATTGAAGTTGTTGGAAGCATTGATATTGGTGTTAGCTCATTTCTGGAAGCTCAAATCGCTGCTATGGCTAAGCAACTGGAGAAGTTTTCTATGAACTTATCCCATGAGACTCACAGTGGTATGTGGTGTATAGACTGTGAAGTGGAGGGGCATGCAAAGGATAGATTCCCTCGGAAGTCGGTACGTGTCATAGCTGTGGATTGTGAAATTTGTCATGGGGACCATGATGCAAGTAGGTGCCCTCTACTACAATGCACAATCTGTAAGAATGTGTCTTGCTATTGCAATATTTTTACATCTACATCACATGACACAAAATATTATAGGCTCATTGATCATATTAATGATGTTATTGATCTCGGTGTGTGTCAGACTAGTCTTACAAGCAGTTCTAATGGCGATGAATGCCATTATGAGGAGTGCTGAGATGGAGTGTGTGTGGAAGGGATTTTCATGGGGGATTACGTGGTTGTGAGAACTATGGAGGAAGAAGTGAGTTCCCTCGTGGAACCTGTTTAACTATGGGTCTATAGAACACTACAAATATTAGTTCCCGAGCTATTGCGGTGCTCATGGTTCGAGAAAGAAGCATAAGTATGAAGAGTTCCCTGAGTTGTTTGAGCACATGAGTCAGCAACAACGGAAAGATAGGGGCACTGCAATGGTGAGCATAAAGAAGGATGACACACAATGGATGCCATGGGTAATGTGTGAGTCAAGGTTGGAACCTATTTTGGTAACAACATGAGTAGAAGTGGCATGCGCCAAGGAAATACCAAAGCAGAGGACCCTGGTTTCAAGAGAAGAAGTGGTACATGGGAAGTACCTAGACCCTACTCATCAGAAGGAGGTATATCAAGAAACCATGGATGTCATTCAGAGTTTACAAGGAGAAATCTAGTGTCTAAAAGAGCAGTCCAGGAAGGAGGAGCAAAGGAGGAATGTTGAGGCCCCAAAAGATGACCTGGATGAGGTCAAGGAAGTATGTAAAATGCTAAGGCAAGAGAATATTATTCCCTTGCTAGGAGAATGGTTACGGGAGAAGGTACCACATGCCAGAGAGCAGAGTGCGAGAGGTAGGTATTGCATGCAAACCTTCCCCCTCATGCCTTGACTATGATAAGGAGATCACCTTAAATGCAGTCATTGATGGGTGGCTTCTTAGTAATATCCTCATTGACACAGGAGTGGAGGTCAATGTTCTCACCTTGGATGCATGGCATCAAATGGGAAGACTTGCATTACAGTCATCTTTGAATGTGTTGTATATGGTGAACAAGATAAAGGAAATTCCCATCAGTTTCTTAAAAGATGCGGCTATAACCATTCAAGGGGCCAAGTTTATTGGAGACTTTGAGGTCTTGCCGCTTGCTGAGGCGGAACACTTTCCAGCATTGCTTGGGCGCCCCTAGTGCTACAAAAATAATGCTCACATGTGGTTCAATAAGGGATACATCAACTTTGAAAATAAGGAGGAATTGGTCATTATACCCCTGGCTGATGGGAAATCAACACCCTATACCGAACCCTTGGGAGAAGAATTCCTTGATAGAATATATGTGTGCTCAATCAGGGATCCTGAGATAATTCATCCCATAGAGGGAGTTATCCAGTTTGAGGATGCTCAATCCATAAGTGACACTACTAGTATAGCATGTGATAATTGGGTGCATGGGACCTATGAGTTGATCAGACGGAATTTAAGAGGATCAGTAACCAATGTGACAAAGGTGCGTGTAGTCTAGTGCCTAGGAGGAAGAAAACTACCAAGTTACTCGGGAGGGGCTAATCTAGAAGATTTCTTATGAAAATGGAGGCCCATTGGAGAAATGAGAAGGAAAGGAGGAAAATTTTAACTACAACCTACTCAGAACTACTACGCACTGGTGGGAAACACATCGGGAGAACCTCTTGGAATAGCGTAAGGTGAGAATTACCTTTTCTGTAAGGTTTTATAGGAGCAATGTGCCCACTTCTATAAAATACTACCATAATAAAGAGACCACTTCCTTCCATATCCAAGCATGTGAGATAGCCTGGATCGAAGTGCAGAAGCATTACTACCTTCATTATGGGTTCACAAGTTGTACTCCACCTTGTAAGGTTATGCGTGCACGTGGTATATCCACTCGGAGATGATTTGTCAAACTAGTAATTGGAAATAATTAACTGCTGATCTCATTCAAGTGTTCAAGTATCAGAGTGTAAATCCATCAGTGGAGAAGGCGTTGCAAGTTATCAAGTGCCTTACAATAGGATATAGTGCTATGGCGGAGGAAAAAATAAAAGAATTCCTAGGTGACCTTTTCCTAGAGGCACTCTTTAAGAAAGAAGAAACATAAGAGATACAGCTTGAGCACACATTTATGGAAAATGAAAAAGAGAATATGATGTATGTTATTGATGAGGAAGAGGTGGAAATCTTGGATGTTAACCATTTTGTAGGGATGCATGAATTCATAGATAGTGCTTGATGAATGGGCATGCGCCTACCATGAACCTTTAAAGACGAAAAGGTTCACATCACTCAGAAGCATAACCCAAGGAGGCTATCATTAAAGACTATTGTTTGGAGAAATAATTCTCTAAAATCATTGATTTGTTATGTGAATTCCAAGATTTGTTCCCACACGGGTACCATGAGCTTAAAGGCATCCACCATTCCTTGGGGGAGATGAGGATAAAGCTAAAGGAAGGTGTGCGCCCAATCAAGAAGAGACCATACTAGATGAATCCCAATTTGTGCGTAAAGGTCAAGGAGGAAATAGACAAAATGATAGCATCAGGTATCATTGAGGCTATGGAAGAGTTGAAATGGATAAGTCCAATGGTGATTAGTATCAAGAAGGACAGGAGGATAAGGATCTGTGTTGATTACAGGGACCTGAATGTAGTATGTGTCATTGATCCTTTCCCAACCCCATTTACTGAAGAAATATTAGAGGGAGTGGTAGGACGTGAGGTCTACTCTTTCACAAATGGATTCTCGGGCTATCACCAAGTAAGGATTGCAAAGGAGGACTAGAGGAAGATGACTTTCACCACTGAGTGGGGAATTTTTTCCTATACGGTCATGCCTTTTGGGTTGAATAATGCGCCTGTTGTGTTCTTGTGCATTGTGGTGCAAGCTTTTCAGGACTTCATCCATAAATTTCTTCAAGTTTACCTAGATGATTAGACAATATATGGGTTAGTGAAGGACCATTGTGACAACTTAAGGTTGATGCTTGAAAGGTATCAGTAATTGATGATATCCCTCAACATTAAGAAGTTTTTCTTTGCTAACCCATTTGGAACCTTGTTAGGACATATCATATGAAAAGAAGGCTTGTTAGTAGATCATGCCAAGGTTGCATTAATTGTGGGATTGTGTAACACACCGAAGGCTGTTGTTACTTCCTCCCGAGCATACAAGTGTTGATATGTGATTTCTTTGTAAAAGGATGTGTTCCTTGATAGAGAAATCATGCTTGATATGTCTTGAATCTTCTTTGCAGATTGCAGATTTTTGGTAGTCGGAATATGATTGGACTCTTTTATTTCTTTCATTTTGTATCCGAGTTTAATCTGATCTCGGAATGAATCATAGAGTTATCCATCTATAAGACCTAGCCTTGGATCGAGTGGAATTGATCCAAGTATTGCTTTAAGTTTGTTCATGATGAATTAAAATTACAGGACCTTAAACAAGTTGCAAGGTCTAGAAGCATTGAATAAGCTAGTCAGGAGTATAACTCGGGTTGATAATGTAAAATGGATTGGTTCCCGATATCGAAGTATATCTGGAAGGTCTCGATCGTGGACCGAGGTAATAATTCGGTTACATACAATTTTGAAAGCCTAAAAGCGAGCAGGAGAGCTAACCCTGTTCAAGAATGCATGTTGCGCAGTCTTTTTTCGAGTGTACGGAATGTAGACCTAGCTGGAATTATTAATGTTAGTAACCTAAAACTAAACTTAACCTAGGGGTTAGTGTTAATCTAACCTAGACCTAGGCTAAGAGCTAATGTCCTAAGTTAGTATCTATGTTCTATGAAGTTAGACTAGGTGTTATCCTAAATTCTAACCTAAGTTACTAACCTAACTATTGGGCAAGGATTATGGGGACCTATGGAGGGGTGCGAACCATGGGCGGCTTTTTCTATGTTATTTAATGCAAAGGATAAGTATGAAGGACAGGTATTGGCGGAGGTTTTAGAAACGGCTAACTAAGCCGACGTGGCAGGTCGCCAAAACTAAAAATGGTGTTGAGAGTCTATTTTATCTATCGCCAACTGTGGCGATCGGTGGCGATGGAGTTTGAGCGGGAAATTTGGAGTAAATGCAATTAATGAGCTTGGTAGTCGAGCTCGAGAATTCGTGAGAAGGCATGCAAATTTGAAATTTGTTGTTTTGTTTGGCTTATCGCGAATTTCGGTTTTCCTTCTGCTGTTCTTTGGTTCTTCTTTGATCTTCTTTGTGTTGCATGGTGAGTATGAGCGTATCTAGCTCTTTTCTCCGGCAAGGAAGATATATATGTCATGGAGATAGCAAAATTTTGTTGGTCGCTCTAACTTGGAAAAGGAAAAGGAAGTCCAAGCTCTTTCAGTGGTCTGCTTCGGAATTTTGAGCAAAAATCTAGGCATTTTAGGCCCTAACCTTTAAAAATCTTCTTTGTCTTTCAAGTGATTTCATTAGAACAACTCTGTTCAAATGATTTATGGTAATAGAGGATTTTCTTTGGATGTCTTGTGTGATTTTGCACTTTGTATCTTCATGCTGGTTCGATTTTTCATTTATCCCTTGATGGGTGTTTATTAAATTGAACCGTGGCTTTATTTCTTTGTGTTTTGCATTTTGGCTTAAATATGCGAAATTTATGAAGGAATGTATGCTCGGGCCTGCTCGGTGAGAGCCCATAAATTATTCTTGTGATGGGTACAGCCAATGTTATGCTTGTCAATTTTGTAGTCAATGCATGTTGTGAATACTTGTTGGAAGGAAAGCTTTGGACATTTGTTTGATTATTCGGTTTAAGAGAACCTTGTAAGCTCTCACGTGGTTATTGATGGGGTGGTTATTGATACTTGTTGGGTTTAGTTGTGTCTTTTAAAGTTGTTGGGAAGAGGTAACTATTGTGTTCGGTAGTCATTATGACCTGTGGAAGTTGTTTTCCTTTTATTGTGGTAATGGGATTCAACCCGTTGACAGTATACAATATGGATATAGGTATTTTATTTGAACGACTCTGTAGAGTCCTTTGAATGATTCGTATATATTGGACCACTGTGGAAGCTATAAATATAAATATATATTTGAATGTTGAAAATTGCTTTGTCTGAGTCTTGTTGGAGTAACAGGTAAGGTGACTTCTATTATTTGGTAATGAATACTTTCGTTTTACAAGGAATTTGTGGTTCAGACTCAGTTGGGCATTTAAATATGTATTCCACTCTATGTAAGCTTGGAGCAAATATAGTTATACGGGCTCTGTTGGGTTTCTTGTTACAAAATCGTTATATAGCTTTTGTATAAACCTGATTTTAAAGGCTTACCAATGTTGGCACGGATGGAGTCATTATCTTCTATGTATTTTGTTTACTATTGTTGGGACTCAGTTGAATTCTTGATAGTTAAACAGTGTAAGCTTTGCTTGATTATAAGCTGTTGGGTTTACTTTGTTTTTGACTTGTTGGATTACGTGAGTATGGAAAGTTATCTTGTATGTCGGCTTTTGGGAAGCTAAACTGTGAACACTGGTTATGGACTTAGTTTTAAATCCTCGAATGGTAATATATGTCACTTTTCCGTATAAGCTTTCGAGTATGAACATGTAATGTTCTTGGCTTTGTTGGTTTTCTTTATTAAGCTTGATAACATGAATTATGGCCTTTTAAGTAGGTCGTGAATACCTTACCTTTAACTCGATTGCGTTCGGGGTGATTACGATATTCTATGTTATGTTTTTCTTCCGATAGATTCCGTTTGATGTGGTGTGCATGCTTTGCTTGGATTTCGTTTAAAAATCCCTTCGCATAGTCATAGGAGATGTCATTGCTTAAATGATCATGAGTATTTGGTTGATTGCGATAACAATGGAGTTCTTTTGATTTCGACCTTGTGTCTAAAAGCCTTTCGGTGATAATCTTCTTATCTATCGCTTTTGCGTAAGGTCATACTGAGTCCGCTTGGTAGATAGACACCGTGTTTGGCAAGAGGGTTACTATACTTGTAGTTGCTTTACTTTAAGTTTTAACGCAAGCAGTTGTTGATGGACTCGCCGATTTATTTGCATGCGTATTAAGTGAATGCCTTGCTTTTGGAAAGATGGTATAGACATGAGCTAGTTAGGAGGGAAACATGTACAATTTGTTTATTTCTTTTTCATTTGTAAATTATAAGTTGATATAATTGTCTAACTAACATCTGTAATTGATTTTACATAATGACAGAATCTGGATTGTTATGATATTTCTCTTTTAAGTTGAATATAATGATGCATCCGATGTTTGTTCAACTTGGGATTAACAATGAATAATTACTTAGGACACTTTTGTTCTTCTTGATCCCTAATATTTTGATGAAATATTTGAGAAGTATATAGGACTACTCCGTAACGAAAATTATTGTTACACGTTATAGACATGATATATTCTTAACGTATAGTCTGAGTCATGTTTATTTGATTGGTGATTTTATATCATTTAAATAGGGTGTTTAATGAAAACAATTGATGGATTGCAATTGTTTTAAAAGTTAGTGCTTATCATGCTCAGTTCATCGAACTGACTCATGTTGACTATTTTTGCAGATGGTTGCCGTAAGTGGTAAAAGCATGCAGATCTGATAGGATAATCAGATTGATTAAATTTGATTTATAAGTGAATTACATCTTGATTTTCTAAATGTACCATATAAGGAAAGATGTTCCTTTTTCAGTTGAGTAATGTATCAAGTATGCGGAATGCATACAATGTATTTGATTAGTTCTGAAGGAATGGAAATTGATATTGTTACTTATGTGTCTATATTCTTATCTTGATAGTTTGACCTTCTTCGGTTCAAATGATCTAAAGAGCATTGTTATTATTATATAATTTGGAGACTTTTGTGATTATCAATGTAAGCTTTGCAAGAATATAAGACTGAATTCTTATGATTATTTAGCAGATTACGGTATGTTCTATCATAAGCTAAATTGAAATTTAGGTAAGCTGTCTTTTTGGAAGATAGGGTTAAAATATACCTAAACAGAACGCTAAACAAACCTGAATTAAATTATTAATCCCTAGTCCCGATTATGACAGACAACATTTAATTGGATTCTAAATCATTTATATTTGATGCTAATAAGTATGATATAAATTCAGTTATGAGAACTGATATAAATCTAATGGGGTTCATATGGCTATCTCGATGTGAAATTTATGAGATATCAACCAATTCCATTGTTTTAGAATCATATATATTCTAAGAGCTCCGTGATGAGACCTTGGTCTTAATAACTCATCTGTGTAGTGGGTTTTATTGAGAAAGATCATACTTGGATGAGGAATCCCGGGTTTGGGAAAGGCTAACCTTAAGGGAACGTCTTTATTGTAATTTAAACTCAACGTGCGTAACGCATTGTATTAAGTAGATCTTTTCGAGGCGGATTTAAAGGTTGACGGCGCAAGTCAACTGCAGGGTTGTACCTCCGAGAAGATTAGGATCTTCTCGAAGTTACAACAATGCAGGTGACTTATGACGACACCCTTTGCATTGATCGCTAAGATTTACACTTTGATCTCGTACAAGTTACTTTTGGACCGATTAGGTATGTGGTCACATTATATGGCTGCCTAGGAGACTCGGGGTATCTTGACACACTGGTTTAATTAGGATTGACCCAGTATGTCATCTTATCCCTAGTCTTGGGAGCATCCATATAACGTGGTCACCTTACTAATCCGTTCCCGAGTGATTAACTTGGGATAATAGGGACTGACAGAAGTCGGTATAAGACATTCTACATAACATAGGAATGGGGTGAAGGACGTATTCCAGATTGACGAGTATGCCGTTAAGGAATACGAGACATAAGCAGTATGTTTCAAATCTTTGGCCAAAGTATCGCAAAGCTGATTGCGTTGTCCTAATTCACCTAGTCTAAGGGATGGGATGCCGATGACTAATGGTAACAATTATTGATTAGGTTCCTTGGGACAGAGCATTACGAATCCCAAAATAGGGAAGAGAACCGCAAGAGTGAAGTGTTAAATAATAACGCCAACTCTTATTACTCATGAATAGATCGGTAGATTACCGAGTCATGGAATGAATAGATTGGAGGTACTCCAAGTCATTACAAACTGCATATGGTTATCTGTTATATGAATGGTTATTTGATTTTGAGTTCTAAATTATGTATTTAGAACCGGACGCAATTATCAAAAAAAAAAAAAAATTGACTTGTTCTATTATCTAAAATGAGGATGTTACATCTTGGTATCGAGTGAAGGTTGCAGGTCTTAGACCTATTGTGTCCATAATCATATAAAAACCTGAATTTTCTTGTAATAGAAAATGGTTAGAACAAGGGGGCGTTGCGAATAATGCTCCACTGAAGGAGGGTGTAAACAACCCGAAACTTGATGAGATCCTTTCGCCTGTTGGTTGGACACAAGAGATTGTTTAAATTGTACTTGAGCAAAGAGGCGATGGGGAATGAGGAGGATGAAGAAGCTGGAAATGACAATCAGCCACCTCTTGAGGACAACCCCAATATGGGTGTTGATGTTAATCTTTGTAAATGCACTGTCTAACGAGAAAACAAAAAGGCCAGTTAGCGGTGAGAACTCACTAATGATATAAAAGGATAAGTCCACCTAAGTATGATGGCACCACATTAGGAGATGGAGTGAGAAGCGGCTCAGTGAAATGGAGAAGTAATTTGCAATAAGGAACTTCTCGAGGAAACCAAAGCTATTTGGGAGCCTATCAGCTTTCCCACGAAGCATCTTCGTGGTGGGATAACCGTAAAGTGAACTAAACATTGATGAGACCAATATTACTTGGGATCAATTTAAAGGCTATTTTAGGCAACATTGGCTGCCACAACTTTTCTATGATTAGAAAATGACGGAATTTCAGAACTTAGCTCAAGGGAAGCTAATGGTAACTGAATTCTGGGAGTGGTTTACAAAACTCCTCAAGTATGTACCGCAGTATCAAACTGACGAGAAGTTCAGAATACGGAAATTCATCATGGGATTGAATCCCGTGATAGGGGGAGAGGTCGATGTTCATAGTCCAACCACTATGGAAGGAGTTGTTGAAAAGGCCATAAGGCAAGAATAGAAATTAAAGGCTATTTCTGCTCATAAAGAGGAAGTGCGGAAGAAGACTGCAAACCCCTCTTCAACCTCTCTTGCACCCAGAAAAGGACCATGGAAAAAGTTTGGAAACAAGAGTAAGTTTCAGGAGATAACAATAAGAAAGCAGCAGTAAATAAGCCTGCTGGAAACGTAAGGGATAATTTTGCTAAAAATTATAACAATGGGCAGAAGCCCTATGGAGGACAACGTGACAATTACAAGGCTGGAGGCAATTCTGAGCCTAAAAAGGGACCTGTAGGAGGCTGCTACAATTGTGGCAAAGATCACTACGCAAATCAGTGCCCTTTGAAGAAGGATGATCATAATCAGCAGCATAAGATACATGCTGCAGTAGCAGACAAGCAAGCTGAAAAGCAAGTGACACCTATAGAAGTTCCGGGTAAGTTATTCGGCATACCTGTCACTATTCTTTTTGATACAGGAGCTACTGAATGTTTTATATCTAATAAACTTGCTTCTAAACTTAAAAGAAAAGCTAGAAAAATGGATAAATCTTGGACTGTACAGTATGGTAATAACTGTGTTCATACAGTGAGTATGTGTCTTTTTGCGGTAGTCCTTGACTTACCTAAATTTTCCACGGAAGTTGATCTCTATGTTACACCTTTAGGATCATATGACATTATCATTGGTGTTAATTGGTTAGCTGACCATAAGGCAAAGGTAGATTGCTATGAAAAGAACATAAAGTGTTTAGATGATCATTTGAAACAACAGAGATTCAAGGGGTGAAGCGGGAAATTTCAGTTAGAAAATTGTCACCTATGCAGCTTAAAAAGGCTAAGAATAAAGGATGTAGTCTTTATGCAAGTAAAGATATCTGAATCTTGAGAGAAGAAGATGGTGATTACATGAAGCAAATTCCTCTATTACAAAGTTTCGTGGATGTTTTTCTGAAGAATTACCAGGGTTACCACCCAAGAGAGAATTTGACTTCACCATTGAAATCAAACCGGGAACTGAACCTATTTCCAAAGCACCTTATAGGATGACTACTACAGAGTTAGTCGAGCTTAAGGCACAGTTGCAAGAACTTTTGACAAAAGGTTTGATCAGACCAAGTGTTTCACCTTGGGGAGCGCCTGTGATATTTGTGAAAAAGAAGGATGGAACACTTAGGCTGTGTATTGATTATCGGATGTTGAACAAAGCAACAATCAAGAACCGATATCCACTTCCAAGGATCGACGATCTATTTGATCAGATGCGTGGAGCAGCGGTTTATTCTAAGATAGATCTTCGATCTGGTTATCATCAGTTAAGGATTAAAGAAGAAGACATTCATAAAACAGCTTTCCGAACAAGGTACGGACATTATGAATTCACGGTTCTACCCTTTGGATTAACTAATGCACCCGCAGCCTTTATGAACTTAATGAATAATATTTTTCAAGAATATCTTGACAAGTTTGTACTTGTATTCTTGGACGATATTCTCATTTATTCTAAAAGCGTTGAGAAGAATTGCTCTAATGAGCATTTGAGGATGTTACATTGCTCTAAGTCGTAGGAGGCACTTTTCTGCTCTTATAACATTAAGAACTCAGTTCAAGGAAGAGGTAAAGAGTGCCTCAGAATCTGATAATTACTTTCTGCAGGTAAGGGCAGCGCTTGCTGCAGAACCTAATGATGAAAGGTATAAAGGTTTTCATTTTGATAATGAAGGAATCTTGCGTTATGAAAATAGGGTATATGTACCTATGTTGAACGACTTGAGGAAGAAGTTGTTAGTGGAATTTCATAATTCACCTTTCTCTGGACACCCGGGTATCACAAAGATGCTTGCTGATCTGAAACAGCAATACTTTTGGAAAGGTATGAAAAAGGATGTCATAAATTTTGTGACCCATTGTTTGGAGTGTCAGCGGGTTAAGGTAGAACATATGCACCCTGCTGGACTGTTATATCCTCATAGCATACCGCAGTACAAATGGCAAGTAATAACCATGGATTTTGTACAAGGATTACCCATGTCCAGGAATAAACATGATGTTATCCTGGTAGTTGTAGATAAACTGACTAAGGTAGCTCATTTCATCGCTGGAAATCTAAAGGATGATTCACCAATGCTGGCCAAAAGATTCATACACGAAATTTTCAGATTACATGGTGTACCAAAATTGATTATATCTGACAGGGATCCAAGAATGACATCAAGGTTTTGGCAAACACTTAATACAACTCTTGGAACAAAACTAAACTTGATTCGCATATCATCCAGTAAACGGATGGACAAACCGAAAGGGTAAATCAAGTGTTGGAGGACAAAGTTGCGGATGTATTGCATGGATCAACAGTATAAATGGGAAGAGTATCTTCCATTAGTTGAGTTCGCATACAACAACACTTATCATTCATCTCTCAAAATGGCACCCTTTGAAGCACTTTATGGAAGAAAGTGTAGAACTCCTGTTAGTTGGGACAGTGTTGAGGATAGAGTGGTAATTGGACCAGAGATTCTCACAGAAATGGAACAGCAAGTTAAGCTGATTCGTGAAAGATTAAAGGAAGCAGCGGATAGGAAGAAGAGCTATGCTGACCTTAAGCGGGTTGATAGAAGGTTTGAGCTTGGTGAGAAGGTTTTTCTACGTGTTAAACCCAGGAAGAGTTCTATAACTTTTGGCAAGGCTGCCAAGTTGTCACCTCGATTCGTGGGACCTTTCGAAATTGTCGAAATAATCAATCCTGTAGCTTATCGTTTAGCATTACCACCTGCTTTATCTCGCATGCATGATGTTTTCCATATTTCTTTGCTTAAGAAATACGTTTTAGATCTATCACATGTTTGAAATTGGAATTCCTTGCAGGTCCAAGACCCAAGAATAATCATGGTTAAACCCACACGAGTGCTGGAAACTCACCAATTGCATTTAAGAAATCATGAAATACAGCAATGTAAGGTCCAGTGGGACCAGTTTAACGAAGAAAGTGCAACTTGGGAAAATCTGGAAGAGATGAAAATTGATTTTCCTTTTGTTTTTCAACAGAATGAAATCTGTTGACAAAACATTCTTTAATGAACTTATTTTTTTATATAAGTATTTATGAAAGCCAGATGAAGGCAAACATTATTCAAAGTTGAATAAAATGTGTTGTGACATTGATTTGGAACTATTCAAGTTGGAAAATAGTCGCATTGATTTGTGAACTAATAAATTGATTGACACGAAGGTTAATCGAATATGTAATCATCGGGACGATGAATCTTTTTAGGAGGAAGCATGTAACACCGAATCGTTGTTACTTCCTCCGAGCATACAAGTGTTGATATGTGATTTCTTTGTAAAAAGGATGTGTTCCTTGATAGAGAAATCATGCTTGATATCTTGAATCTTCTTTGCAGATTGCAGATTTTTGAGTGAGTCGGAATATGATTGGACTCTTTTATTTCTTTCATTTTGTATATGAGTTTAATCTGATCTCGGAATGAATCATAGAGTTATCCATCTATAAGACCTAGCCTTGGATCAGTGGAATTGATCCAAGTATTGCTTTAAGTTTGTTCATGATGAATTAAAATTACAGACCTTGAACAGGTTGCAAGGTCTAGAAGCATTGAATAAGCTAGTCCGGAGTATAACTCGGGTTGATCATGTAAAATGGATTGGTTCCCGATATCGAAGTATATCTGGAAGGTCTCGATCGTGGACCAGGTAATAATTCGGTTACATACAATTTTGTAAGCCTAAAAGCAGAACAGGAGCTAACCCTGTTCAAGAATGCATGTTGCAGGTCTTTTTCTGAGTGTACGGAATGTAGACCTAACTGGAATTATTAATGTTAGTAACCTAAAACTAAACTTAACCTAGGGGTTAGTGTTAATCTAACCTAGACCTAGGCTAAGAGCTAATGTCCTAAGTTAGTATCTATGTTCTATGAAGTTAGACTAGGTGTTATCCTAAATTCTAACCTAAGTTACTAACCTAACTATTGGGCAAGGATTATGGGGACCTATGGAGGGGTGCGAACCATGGGCGGATTTTTCTATGTTATTTAATGCAAAGGATAAGTATGAAGGACAGGTATTGGCGGAGGTTTTAGAAACGGCTAATTGAGCCGACGTGGCAGGTCGCCAAAACTGAAAATGGTGTTGAAAGTCTATTTGTCTATCGCCAACCTGTGGTGGCGGTCGGTGTGATGGAGTTTGAGCGGGAAATTTGGAGTAAATGCAATTAATGAGCTCGGTAGTCGAGCTCGGAATTCGCGAGAAGGCATGCAAATTGGAAATTTGTTGTTTTGTTTGGCTTATCGCGAATTTCAGTTTTCCTTCTGCCTGTTCACTGGTTCTTCGCACCAGTCTTCTTTGTGTTGCATGGCGAGTATGAGCGTATCTAGCTCTTTTCTCTGGCAAGGAAGATATATATGTCATGGAGATAGCAAAATTTTGTTGGTCGCTCTAACTTGGAAAAGGAAAAGGAAGTCCAAGCTCTTTCAGTGGTCTGCTTCGGAATTTTGAGCAAAAATCCAGGCATGTTAGGCCCTAACCTTTAAAAATCTTGTTGTCTTTCAAGTGATTTCATTAGAACAACTCTGTTCAAATGATTTATGGTAATAGAGGATTTTCTTTGGATGTCTTGTGTGATTTTGGCACTGTATCTTCATGCTGGTTCGATTTTTCATTTATCCCTTGATGGGTGTTTATTAAATTCGAACTGTGGCTTTATTTCTTTGTGTTTTGCATTCTGGCTTAAATATGCGAAATTTATGAAGGGAATGTATGCTCGGCCTGCTCGGCGAGAGCCCATAAATTATTCTTGTGATGGGTACAGGCCACTATTATGCTTGTCGATTTTGTAGTCGATGCATGTTGTGAATACTTGTTGGAAGGGAAACTGCTGGACATTTGTTTGATTATTCAGTTTTAAGAGAACCTTGTAAGCTCTGTCGTGGTTATTGATGGGGTGGTTATTGATACTTGTTGGGTTTCGTTGTGTCTTTTAAAGTTGTTGGGAAGAGGTAACTATTGTGTTCAGTAGTCATTACGACCCTGTGGAAGTTGTTTTCCTTTTTATTGTGGTAATGGGATTCAACCCATTGACAGTATACAATATGGATATAGGTATTTTATTTGAACGACTCTGTAGAGTCCTTTGAATGATTCGTATATATTGGACCACTGTGGAAGCTATAAATATAAATATATATTTGAATGTTGAAAATTGCTTTGTCTGAGTCTTGTTGGAGTAACAGGTAAGGCGACTTACGTTATTTGGTAATGAATACTTTCGTTTACAAGGAATTTGTGGTTCGAGACTCGTTGGGCATTTAAATATGTATTCCACTCTATGTAAGCTTGGAGCAAATATAGTTATACGGGCTCTGTTGGGTTTCTTGTTACAAAATCGTTATATAGCTTTTGTATAAACCTGATTTTAAAGGCTTACCAATGTTGGTACGAAGGAGTCATTATCTTCTATGTATTTTGTTTATTGTTGTTGGGACTCGGTTGAATTCTTGATAGTTAAACAAAGTGTAATCGCTTCTTGATTATAATCTGTTGGGTTTACTTTGTTTTTGACTTGTTGGGTTCTGTGAGTATGGGAAGATATCTTGTATGTCGGCTTCTGGATAAGCTAAACTGTGAATACTGTTTATGGACTTAGTTTTAATTCCTCGAATGGTAATCTATGTCACTGTTTTCCGTATAAGCCTGAGTATGAACATGTAATGTTCTTGGCTTTGTTGGTTTTCTTTATTAAGCTTGATAACATGAATTATGGCCTTTTAAGTAGGTCGTGAATACCATACCTTCAACTCTGATTGCGTTCAGGGGTGATTACGATATTCTATGTTATGTTTTTCTTCTGATAGATTCCAGTTTGATGTGGTGCATGCGCTGCTTGGATTTCGTTTAAAAATCCCTTCGCATAGTCATAGGGAGATGTCATTGCTTAAATGATCATGAGTCTTTGGTTGACTGCGATAACAATGGAGTTCTTTTGATTTCGACCTTGTGTCTAAAAGCCTTTCAGTGCTAATCTTCTTATCTATCGCTTTTGCGTAAGGTCATACGGAGTCCGCTTGGTAGATAGACACCATGTTTGGCAAGAGTGTTCTTGTCTTGTAGTTGCTTTACTTTAAGTTTTAACAGAGAATGAGTCTTTGTTGATGGACTCGACCGATTTATTTGCATGCGTATTAAGTGAATGCCTTGCTTTTGGAAAGATGGTATAGACATGAGCTAGTTCGAGAGGAAACATGTACAATTTGTTTATTTCTTTTCATTGTAAATTATAAGTTGATATAATTGTCTAACTAACATCTGTAATTGATTTTACATAATGACGATAATCGGATTGTTATGATATTTCTTTTTAAGTTGAATATAATGACTGTATCGATGTTTGTTCAACTTGGGATTTACAATGAATAATTGCTTAGGACACTTTTGTTCTTCTTGATCCCTAATATTTTGATGAAATATTTGAGAAGTATATAGGACTACTCCGTAACGAAAATTATTGTTACACGTTATAGACATGATATATTCTTAACGTATAGTCTGAGTCATGTTTATTTGATTGGTGATTTTATATCATTTAAACAGGGTGTTTAATGAAAACAATTGATGGATTGCAATTGTTTTAAAAGTTAGTGCTTATCATGCTCAGTTCATCGAACTGACTCATGTTGACTATTTTTGCAGATGGTTGCCGTAAGTGGTAAAAGCATGCAGATCTGATAGGATAATCAGATTGATTAAATTTGATTTATAAGTGAATTACATCTTGATTTTCTAAATGTACCATATAAGGAAAGATGTTCCTTTTCGGATTGAGTAATGTGTCAAGTATGCGGAATGCATACAATGTATTTGATTAGTTCTGAAGGAATGGAAATTGATATTGTTACTTATGTGTCTATATTCTTATCTTGATAGTTTGACCTTCTTCGGTTCAAATGATCTAAAGAGCATTGTTATTATTATATAATTTGGAGACTTTTGTGATTATCAATGTAAGCTTTGCAAGAATATAAGACTGAATTCTTATGATTGTTTAGCAGTTCCGGTATGTTCTATCAGAAGCTAAATTGAAATTTAGGTAACTATCTTTTTGGAAGATAGGGTTAAAATATACCTAAGCAGAATGCTAAACAAACTGAATTAAATTATTAATCCCTAGTCCTGATTATGACAGGACAACATTTAATTGGATTCTGAATCATTTATATTTGATGCTAATAAGTATGATATAAATTCAGTTATGAGAACTGATATAAATCTAATGGGGTTCAGATGGCTATCTCATGTGAAATTTATGAGATATCGACCAATTCCGTTGTTTTAGAATCATATATATTCTAAGAGCTCCGTGATGAGACCTTGGTCTTAATAACTCATCTGTGTAGTGGGTTTTATTGAGAAAGATCATACTTGGATGAGGAATCCCGGGTTTGGGAAAGGCTAACCTTAAGGGAACGTCTTTATTGTAATTTAAACTCAACGTGCGTAACGCATTGTATTAAGTAGATCTTTTCGAGGTAGATTTAAAGGTTGACGGCACAAGTCAACTGCAGGGTTGTACCTCCGAGAAGATTAGGATCTTCTCGAAGTTACAACAATGCAGGGACTTATGATGACACCCTTTGCATTGATCGCTAAGATTTACACTTTGATCTCGTACAAGTTACTTTTGGACCGATTAGGTATGTGGTCACATTATATGGCTGCCTAGGAGACTCGGGGTATCTTGACACACTTTGGTTTAATTAAGATTGACCCAAAGTATGTCATCTTATCCCTAG
Source organism: Taxus wallichiana var. yunnanensis (assembly GCA_018340775.1). Taxonomy (NCBI): domain Eukaryota; kingdom Viridiplantae; phylum Streptophyta; class Pinopsida; order Cupressales; family Taxaceae; genus Taxus; species Taxus wallichiana. The sequence goes on along the minus strand of CM031234.1, from coordinate 936,379,580 downwards.
TCTTCGGGAGCATCCATATAACGTGGTTACCTTACTAATCCGTTCCCGAGTGATTAACTGGGATAAAAGGGACTGACAGAAGTCGGTATAAGACATTCTACATAACATGGGAATGGGGTGAAGGACGTATTCAGTTTGACGAGTATGTTAAGGAATACGAGACATAAGCGATATGTTTCAAATCTTTGGCCAAAGTATCGCAAGTGCTAATTGCGTTGTCCTAATTCACCTAGTCTAAGGGATGGGATGCCGATGAATAATGGTAACAATTATTGAGTTAGTTTCCTTGGATGAGCATTCGAATCCCGAGAATAGGGAAGAGAAGCTGCAAGAGTGAAGTGTTAAATAATAACGCCAACTCTTATTACTCATGAATAGATCGGTAGATTACCGAGTCATGGAATGAATAGATCGGAGGTACTCCGAGTCATTACAGCTGCATATGGTTATCTGTTATATGAATGGTTATTTGATTTATGAGTTCTAAATTATGTATTTAGAACCAGGACGCAATTATCAAAAAAAAAAATTGACTTGTTCTATTGTCTAAAATGAGGATGTTACAGATTGGGGAGCCTACTAGTCAAAGTGCATTGCGCAGACTCCTTGGGCACATAGATTATAACATGAAGTTCATCAAGGGATATATGCCAAGATCACCGCACCTTTAGAAAATTTACTTATAACAAGAGTGTGTTCCTTTGGGGAGAGGCACAACAAAAGTAATTTGACACTTTAAAGGATAGGCTTGTCACCGCGCCCATACTATAATTCCCCTCTTGGGATAAGCCCTTCCATGTTCATGTGGATGCCTCAGAACCGCCATTGGAGCAATACTTGCACAACCTGGTGAAGGGATTGTTGATCATCCTTTGTGCTTTGCAAGCAGGAAGTTGACACCGAGAGTAGAATTATACTACAACTAAGCACAAGGCATTGTCAATGATCTACGTGCTTCACAAGTTTAGAAAATATCTACTGGAAACCCCTTTTATATTTTACATTGACCATATGGCATTGAAATATTTAGTGAACAAGCCCATTCTACAAGGGCACATATGTCGGTGGGTACTATTGTTCCAAGAATTCAAGTTCACAGTGGTTTTCAAACTAGGAAAAAGTAATTTCAGACCTGATCATTTGTCTAGAATTGATTCGAGGGGGACATGAAAAGCATTGAGGATACCATGCCAGATGCACAACTATTTAGGTTACGGTGCACACCATCGACTTAGAAGATATTGCAGTATTTCTCAAGATAGTTGTAGCACTATCGGAAGGAATGAAGGCATTGGATAAAAATTAGTTAGCTATACACATCACACCCTACATGTTGATTAGTGGGGATTTATACAAATTAGGACGTGATGAGATTCTGCGTTGGTGTGTGCTAGAACATGAGTACCTATCCATCATAGAAGAGGTGCACGGAGGTAGTACAGGTGGGCACTATGCAGGCGACACCACTACACACAAGATATTGATGGTTGGATTATGGTTAGAAATCCTATATCAAGAATGCAAGGAGCAAAGTGGAAAGCGTGTGATCATTGTAAGCGCATTGGAAAACTAGGGTAAAGAGATGAAATGCCTTTGCACCTTATTCCCGTGCACAAGCCATTCGAAAAGTGGGCTATAGACTTCGTAGGCCCTATTGCACCAACCACACGTAGGAATGGGTCACATTATATAATCACTTGCATAGATTACTTGACAAGGTGGGTAGAAGTAGCACCTACTAAGGATTGTACAACAGCTACTACAATAAGGTTTATGTGGGAAAACATTATTACAAGGTATGGGTTCCCTTTGAGTTTGACTAGTGACAAGGGTACACATTTCTTAAATGAGATAGTAAGGATTATGTTAATGGAATTCATGGTGGCTCATCATAAGACTACCCTAACCAAAATTTGTGACGTTGGTAGACAAGATTGGGATGACAAAGTATCATCCGTTCTTTAGGCATATAGGACAACCTACAAGAGGTTAAATAAGGCCACACCATTTCAATTAGTGTTTAGCATGGAGGCTTTCCTACCAGTTGAATTCATGTTACCTTCTTTGCGTATAGCGCACGTAGGAGAATTGGCTGATGAACAAGCACTGGAGGAAAGAATTGATAAGTTAATGAAGTTAGACGAAAGACAATCACTTACCAGGTGGAGTCAGAAGACCAAAAAAGAAAAACAAAAGGCATGGCATGATTGTCACATTAAGAACAAAATTTTTGAAGTTCGGCAGATGGTATTACTATATGATTCCAAGTTTCGCACCATTTTGGGAAGTTAAAATTCCATTGGCTAGGTCCCTACATCATCTTGTACATCCTTGATTCAGGAGTGTGTTAGTTATAAGCACTTGGATGAGATGAAATTTCCAAAACACTTCAATGGGTGTAGGTTGAAGCCCTACTATAAATAAGTCTTCTTAGTGTTTGTTGTTGGTACCCAGATTTAATCTCCTTCACAACTTGAGTTGCATCATGGATTTTACAAGACACTTAGAGGCAGATAAATGGTTTATATGTTGTTTTGTAGTCGGAAAGCAATTTATCTGACTTGTTAGAACTAAGGCTTAAGAAGTGGGTAAAACCTTGGAAGGAATTGATCTAATCCTCACTATTTTAGGTTGTGCCTATCAACCAAGGTAAGAGAACCTATATTGTAGCCTCTGTTTTGTGAAGGAGGTGAAAATATCCTTATACTGTGTAAATTATATGGAGATGGCCTTGAGAAAACATGATCAATTTCCCATTATTCAAACTCAATGAGTTTTCACTACTAAATGATGGAAATGCTTTCAAGACAAGGCTAAGGCTACTAAAGACATGGTATGATCCTGATTTGCTTTGTGCATTTTTGTAAATGGATTGTATTCTTTTGTTGACACATAATACAATACAGGGGTATTATAGGTAGGATGAGTTAATTTGAAATGAATTTTTAGGTGGGAGATATTCATACAAGACTAACCATAATTTTCCAACTTCTTTGAGGACCTTTACAAAACTTGAAAGACTCAGACAACAAAAATGCTTCAAAGAGGTTAAGGTGTTCCTTCAACCAGGATATGTGCATCAAATGGAAGCCCATATTTACACTCTTCCACATAATCTCTGATGATTTATCACAAAATCTTGAGTTAAATGAATCAACAAAGCATTTAGAAATTTATATTCTATTAGACCTAAGGTACCCCAAAATTTTACAATCAAATCTATATCAAGGAAAGCAAAGTGAATTTAAATTTTTTTATCCCTTCATTAGATGAAAGCTCTTCTAATTTTGGAATTGCAAATGCCACTAATCTATTACTAGAATTAGATCTACATAATCAAAAGGAAATTCCAAACACCAGATTGCAACAAGAGCAAGAAACACAAATTGAAAACATTCTGAAACATAAATAAATGTAAATTTTACCAAGAGATAGCACAAAATAATCCAGAATGACCAAATTTATCAGTAAGGGAATGTTATAAGAATAATCTCAAAGCTTTTTAGTGGCTATACATTTGCAACCAACCTAACATAATACAAATTTGATGCACAAAGGAGGTAAAATGGTTCTCGGTGGTTTCTCGAGAGAATGGGCTTCTTCCCATATTTTCTTGTGAAAATTTTAAGTTTCTTTCCCTTTTACATGACAAATGCATGCAATATATAACTCTTACTCACTCACTCACTTTTCCCCTCAAATCTTCCCTCCAAAAGTGGAATATTCGGAGCACCTTTGCTTTGCAATATTTTTTGGAAAATGGCATTTAACAAACTCACAAAAAGTTGCCAGTTGTTCTTTCAAAAGGTGAATCATTAAAAAATTTTCATCATCCTTCAAAGTGGAAGCACGTTTTTCATTTCCCACGCATGTAGATCCCTTTTATTTTATCATTTCAACTTTAACCTTCCCAATTTTTACTCTGCAACTTTGGATATGGTAATTCACGCTTTTCACAAATTAGAGTAAAAATTCATTTGAAATGTGCTTTGGATTCACAAATTGAGCCCTCAATTCAACCAATTCAGACCCTACAAGACAAAACGACACGAATTGACAAAAAAATTGATGAAAATTGATGCAAAAAATGCATCTCCAAACTTCCTAGAGCTCAAATGGCGGCTAAATTGGTGAAATGCACAACTACCATTGATTTGTTCTTATCTTTAAATCTAAGCCCTCCACGTGGCATATCCAAAAAAATGGGCCTGGGGACACTTTTGACCTTTTTACAAATTTTTGAAAATTTGCAAAATTTCTTGATTTCCTCCGCCACTCTGCCTTTACGATTTGGGTCTGACACGTGGCACAATATGACTAGATACAGAGTCATGGGTCAATTTTACACATTTTGCATCTTTTTAGAGAAAGGAAAATTTTTCAGTTTTCCTCCATGGCTCCGCCTCCCGTAAGACATGTGTCCTCATATGATTGGCTGAGGGGCAAGTGCTTCTCATTTCATATTTTAATCATATTTCGTGAAGGAAAATTTTTAACATTTCCTTTGCCATCCCACACCTCGCCATTGACTCCTCAGATGAATTTTGACTTTTTACCTTCGGGCTCACGGGTCCATTCAACGATTTTACCCTTTTGATAACTAGAGGTTAAAAATACAACTTGCCTCAATGGCCCACCTCCCCACCTCTGAGCCTGCCACATGTCATCCTTTGATTCGATGGTGGGTTGTGGTCCATTCTAATATTTTTCCCTTTTTTTCCAAAATGGGTGAAAATTCTAACTTTCCTCCGAGGCTCCATCTTCCTCTCGTGCTCTGATGCTGACACGTGTCTTCATCCCATTGGTTGCGAGTTTATGGTCCAATTTTATACTTTAACTCTTTTTCACCAAAGGCCAAAAAGTATCAAACTCCTCCACCTTTCCATCTCCTCACCTACCACGTGTCCTCCTCTGGGGCTGCCCGGAGTTCGGGGGCAACTGCACATTTTCCAAAAACACAAAAACGTTAAGTTTTTAGAAATGACCTATCGATCCTTGTCCAATTACAAATAGCCACGTATGCAAAAGTATATGAGCTATAATTTGATGGGCAAAGGACACCCGTATGACTATCAAAAATCACAGAAATTGCCGTGAGCCCCAAAATTTATTTTTTCTTCGTGGGTGAAGAATTTTTGATCAAAAGACAAATGGAAAGGGATTTTTGAGGGAAAATAATTACAAATCGAATGATTTTGAGCTCCAAATGCCGGGAAAAAAATGAAAAAATAGTAGAGGCATTTGAAACGGGAAAAATTAGGGCAAAACACAAATTTAAACGGGGATTCCTTCATAATGGTGCAAAATGGAGGAAATGTGAACAACACATAGCACTCAAACAAAAAAACGAGTTTTTTTGTCAAATTCAAGTATATGAGAATCCCAAAACCATTTTCTCAGAAACAGGGCAAAAATGCATTTCTCCTTAGCAAAATAGGGATGTTTCAAATTGGGCACCAACATTGGCTCCAGCTTGGGGATGGGCACTCCCAGTGAGTGCCACAAGAACTGAAGCAGACCATGTGCAAAAAAACCATTGGGAAAATGGAGTCACAAGCCAAAACATCCAAGAAACCAACCTATAAACCAACAAAAAGGGATTCCACACACAAAGGCAAACCAAAAACCGACCAAAACAACAAAAATAGAGCAGAAACAAAAAACGTACACTGTACAAGTGATATGAAAATTTCGTTTTGGGGATCAATCCAAGAAATGCTTCAAATGTCTACCATTAACAGGCAGCTCAAGCAATTCCCCATCTAGGTCCTTGAGGAAAAAAGTATTCTCACCAATTCTTATGTCAATTGAATATGGGCCCATCCACAAAGCATCAAATTTACCATGCTTTCCCTTATCTTCATGCCTACTATCCCACAATAGCACAAGATCTCCAATACTGAAAGCTCTTGGGGTTACCTTCTTATCAAACAAATTCTTCATTCTCTCTCTAAATTTGACATGCCTCTGATGGGATGCTCTTCTTGCTTCATCAAGTTCAACAATATGATTAATCCTTGCTTCATATGAATTGATTTCTTGATCTTCAAGTTGTTGAACAAAATGAAATGAAGACAACTATAGATGTAAGGGCAGTAGAGCTTGTGTTCCATATACCAATTCAAACGGGATTTTACCAGTAGCTCTTTTGGAAGTGATCCTGTCAGCCCAAATAGCAAATTTTAGTTGCTCACCCCACTTCTTCTTGTTCAATTCCAAAGTCCTTTTAATGATCTTCAACAAGTTTTTATTATTGGACTCAGCCTGTCCATTTCCTTGTGGATTGTAGTTAGAATCATATGTCAACTTTATCCCATACTCTTTACACATTTCCACTAAAGGTCTAGCTCTAAAACTCATGGCATTATCAGCAATAATCTTGACTAGCACTCCAAATCTATAGATGATATGATTCAATATGAAGTCCATTACAACTTGGTGTGTTGCCTTCCTAGTGGGGATTTCTTCCACCCATTTTGTGAAAAAATCAGTAGCTACCAAAATCCATTTGTGTCCAGCACTTGATGAATCAGATATTTCACCAATAAATTCTAGCCCCCATTGTTTGAAAGGAGCTTCAATTGATATAGGATGCAAAGGAAGGGATCCTAAAGCTTTCAATCTTCTGGAGAAATGCTGACAACTCTCACATCTTCTAATCAACTGAGTTACATCCTTGAAAAGATTTGGCCACCAATAACCAGCCCTCAAAATTTTGTGTGCAGTAACTCTTCCAGCAAAATTTCCTCCACAAACTCCCCCATGGAAATCAGAAATTATTTTGGGAGCTTCATCTTCAGTCACACATCTCAAGAGGATTCCCTCAGGGTTCTTTCAAGCCAACCCAAAGTTTGGAATGATATATTTTTGAGAAGAAATATTGAGAGCTCTTTTCTAATTTTTATTCAAATGTCCAGGGCAGCATAGGTGTCTGAGATAATAGATTACATCCTTGTACCACTCAAAGTTCAACAATTTTTAAAGAACATCTTCCCTCTCTTCTTCTACTTCATTTACTTCAATATTCTGCAAATGTCTTTCAGCCATGAGCTTGGCAAGACCCAAACCTCTTACTAGCTTTGTGGTTTGAATGTCCATATCATACTTCTGCAATTTGTTAACCCACCTGCATATTTTGCTTGAAATATCCATCTCTAATAAGACATCTTTTACCATTGTGTGATAAGCAAAAACTTTGGAACTCAAAATATAAGGTCTGAAAACCTTAGTTACTTTCACCAATGCAAAGGCCTGCTTCTCCATGATTGTATTTAACTCAGCTACTTACAATGCCTTACTAAATAAGGCAATAGGTCTTTCAGCTCCATCATCATCCTTTTGCAACAAAACAGATGCAATGGTGTGCTCAGAAGCAAAGGAGAAGATTTGGAAAGGTTTCTTGTAATTTGGGGCTGCTAGAACAGGAGCATGCTTCAATGCTTCCTTGATTCCATCAAAATATTTAAGGGAAGCCTCTTCCCACTTGATATTCTAGTCCTTCTTCAACATGCAAGTAATGGGGAGAGTCAACTCAGCAAAATTAGACACAAACCTTCTAATGAAATTGATTTGACCAAAGAAGGATTGGATTCCTTTCTTAGTTTTTAGAACCGAGATCTTGCTGATAGCTTCTATCCTTTGTGGATCAATCATAACTCCTTCTTTAGACACAATGTGACCAAGTAGTTTTTCTCTTTACACTCCAAAATGGCACTTATTTGGATTGAGTGAAATTTCATATTCTCTACATCTGATCAGCATTCTTTCTAAATGTTGCAGTTTGGTCAATTCTTTTGCTAGAAAAAATAGTAATATCATCTTGATAAATAGAAATAAAATCATTGATATAGCCAGTGAAAGTAATGTCCATAGACCTTTGAAAAGTAGCTCCAACATTCATTAGACCAAAGGGCATCCGAAAAAAACATATGTTCCCATGGAGTAGTAAAGGCAGTTTTAATCCTCTCTAATTCTTTGACAACTTGGTTATAACCGGAGAAACCATCCAAAGTAGAACACATTTCAAAACCAGTCACTAATTGCAACATGTTTTCCATGTTTGGTAGAGGATAGTTATCTTTCATTGATGCTCTATTTAGATTTCTAAAATCCACACAAATTATGATATCTCCATTTTTCTTTCTCGACCAAGGCACTAAGTTTGCAATCTAAGAAGAATACCTTGTGGGTTGAATGATTCCTCCATCTCTCAATTTTTTTAATTCCTCTTGCATTTTGAGAGAAAGGAGTGGGTTAATTGGCCTTTACTTCTGTCTGAATGGTTTGGCATCTTTCTCAAGAGGGATTTCATGTTGGAACAAGTCTTCTCTATATGCTTTCAACTTGGAATAAGACCAAGCCAAACAGTTCTAATATTGTTTCAATAATTGGATATAGGACTGTTTTTCTTCCTTATTTAAACCACTCCCTAACCAAATATTCCTTGGTTTATCCTTTGTTCCCAAGTCATTCTCTTCAACATCTCTAGATGAAAACATGTTTCTATTGATTATATAATCAGCATTGTTAAAATTTGACTCAAGAGCAACCAGCCCTCTAGGGATGGTGTTAGTCTTCAATTGAATGATATCCCTGCCAAACAAGGTTTATTTTCCATCAACATTACAGACCAATGGTTCCAAATCAATATGTTGATCCACAAACTCACCTTGGTTCTACAAAAACCTCTGAACTTGAGCATCATCATCAAATACTTGCCAATGTTTGATGTTATCAGGGACTGCAGGCCTAGTGAGTATTTCTACATCATATTCACAATATGGAGAAACAGTACAATTGTCAAATCTTGACCCCAACACTACTAGCCTATCTACAATCATATTTAAACTTTTGTCATGATGAACAATGTTGAAGGAATCAAACATCTCAATCAGATCCCAAACTACATGTTTGTATTGTTTCATTTGCTGATTTTTGTTACATACAGTTTTCTAACTTGTTTAACAACCAACTCAGAATCTCCCTTTACAATGACATCCTTTACGCCATACTTCCAAGCAATCCTCAGCCCTAACAATAATGCCTCATACTCAGCTATGTTATTGGTGCATTCAAAGTTAAGTTTGAAAAAAATAAATTCCTCTTTGCTTGGAGAGATCAAAACAACAACACCAAAGCACCATTATCAAATTTGGAGAAAGCTCTATTAAATAAAAAAGTCCATGGAGAGCCTACTTCTTCAAGACACTTAGACTAGTCCATCTTGTGCTCCTTACCATCAACAAACCAAACAAAATTATCAACATCAACATCATCAAATAATACTTCATAAGAAGCATTGTTTGGGTCCTCAATTTAGTGCAACATCTTCTTCTCTCCATATAATTTTACAAGGCTGCCTTCAATGGGAATGGTGGCAAAAGACATATCCATTTGGACACTCCCTCCAACACTTGTAGCCCACTTTCTTGATAATAACATACCCCATTTGGTAGGGCAATCAACAATTACAACATTGAGTTTCAAATTTTTACCCGGATAGGCTGCAAGTTACACCACCAAACCTTTGCAATACCCAATAACTGGAACTTCCCTAGAATCCATGGCAGTACACTTGCCATACACTATTGTTACTTTGATATCTAACTCATTCATGACTTCCAAAGGCATGACATTGCATGACGCCCTGGAGTCAAACATACAATTGTGTAGTAACCGGTCCTTGATAATCAAAGTTGTGAAGAAAGGGTCAACACTCAGTTGAGATTCAACCAAGGATGTTCCCAAATAGACCTCCGGTGGTTCACCAAATTCTTCCAATGCTGATGTCTTTCCTACTTCTGCAATATCAAGTGGAGCTTCAACAACATTCACATTTCTCTTCACGACAACCTTCTCCTCTTTCAATCCCAAATACTCAAGTGATCTCTTCTTGTGCTCAGGAATTCTAAGCAGCTCAAAAATTGGAACACTAACCTTGATTTGGCTCAGAACTTGAGCAATGTCATAGGGAATGTATTTAGGAAAAACAACAAGTAGAAGGAGGGATGGAAATTTCATCAGATGGCACAAGGTTTTTAACATTTTGAGCATGGGGTGAAGCATAAATTTTACTTGGGACAACAGGGCTCTTAGCAGATGTTTCTTTCTTAGGAACTTCTTTTGGGATATTAGAAAGAAATGGGGTTTTATTCTTGGCCTGAATCCCAACTCCCTTGACAACCTTACTTCTTGTGTTATACTCCTTCTCTTGGGCCACCACAACATTCATAAGCAGTTTCCTATCCTCTTCCAAGGGTATACCTCCATCATACTTCTTGATCATCAACACCCTCAAGTATTCAAAATCATTATTGATCAGCTCAAAGGCTTGTACATTATCGATTTTAAAACATGAGAAGGAGGAAAAAGATGTATACGTTGGATGCAATCCCAAAAGCTAGCAGTAGTCCTTGTACTTATCACTTTAGTGGATGTCTCTCCTTGACATGAGTTTGTAGGGTTTTCCATCATGTAAGAATCATCATCGTATTACAATCATCATCTTCCTCTTCAATTTGATGATCTATTCCACATGGATGATGGGTTAATAAACATCTGTCACACCAGTCAATCTAATTTGCATCATCAATAACAGCCACTCTAACATTTAAGGGATTAGGTACTACCTTACTTTACTTGGCCTGAGATTTCCTATTTCCAAATCCAATAGGCCCTTTACCTTTGTCATCAAATCTCTTCTCATTCCTATGGTGATTAAAAAATCTATCTTGTGCTTGTTTCCTAGGTGACCTTGTGAAGTTTTTCTAATTCCTTTCTCATCTCTTGCCAATTTGTAGGAAATATCTTTGATAGCCCCTGCCAAATTTTTCACCACTTCCTCCAAGTCTACACTCTTGTTTTCTTGAGGCTTCTCATGGTTTACTAATTTAACTCCATCTCTCTTAGGAGGTTTCCCAACAGCCTTGATATTGTTCTCAATTTGAAGTGTCATGGTGAAGGCCTCGCCTTAAATTGTCGGGATTTTTGTCCCTTAAGTAATATGCAACATTCTTGTCAAATGCATCAGAATATTTTATCAAACAAGATTCATCACACGGTCTTAAATTCACTGGAAATCTCCTCAAATTTTTATTGAACCTTGTGTTGAAGTCATGAACCAATTCATTTGGGTTCTTCTTGATATTCTCAAACTCGATAAGAGGAATCTGGGATCAGTTTTTTTCACCATATTGCAATCTGAATGCATTCTACATTTCATCCCATGAATCAATAGAATTATTTGGCAAGGCCTTGTACCAATCCCTAGCATCCTCCTCTAAAGTGTGGAAAAACAATTTAATGTACACATCCTCAAATCCAATTTCAAAATCCTCCATCATATTAATAAAGAGTTTCAAATGTTGATCACCTATTATGGAATTGTTCCCTTGGAACTTTGGCAATCTACTTCTAACATCCACGAGCATTAGGATAACCAGCCATTCCCTAAAATTTATTGGGCCAAAGGTATTGACCAGAAATGGAGGCCTAGGTGGAGGCTGAGCCATGTTGTTTGGTGGAGGTGATCTTGGGGGTGACACAAGCTAATGAGGAGTGCAAGGTCTTTGGGGCTCAAGAATGTGGTTCACAAGATTGGTATTCTCTAGGTGCTGATTTTCTTGGAAATTTTTACTAGAATTGAAACACACAAGTGTAGATTGAAGAAGGAACTCACCAAGTACAACAAAAGGACCTTCACTAGTTGAAGTAAACAAGTTTATGAGAAGATTGCTTGAATTAGAATCACTGGAAGAAGAGTGATAATCCTCTATTAAAGGCTGATATCTCTCACCAATAGATATACCTTTGCTTTATGTATGTCCTTCAACAACCTTCCAAACTTTTCTCTCCTCTAAAACTGTCTTTCCAAATTCTTGAAATAGCTTTCTACTTGTGTCCCTCCTGAAGAGAGATCTTCTTCCTTCTAGGTTTGTAGAATTATATGACACACTTCACTTAATGTATGATAAGGTACAGGTATTTATCAAAACATAACAGCCAAGATCCGCCACTAAGGAATTTCACCCTAGTTTTTGAAAATGCACTATGAAGATCTATCAAATGACTGCAAATATTAGCACTATGCAAAGCTTGAACATATCTTATTTTCTTTCACTCAATTTATCAACTATTGTGCAAAGTTACAAACAACAAATTGAAGAAACTTGAACATATCAAACTTAGAATTATACTCTCTTTCTTCAAGTATAAATCTGATCGAAATTGATTCTCAAGCAATTTAGTTACACATAAAATATGTGAGAAGTATTCTGAGTATTTTGAAAAATTGAAATACTAAAAATGTCCCCAATGTGATGTCATTCGGATGTTGGCGTGGTCAAAAGAATATGAACTAGAAGTAGATTAGGAAATTAGTCCTGGATATTGCATTCTTCATTTCTAGCAATAGCGCCATTCGGGTGTTGACGGGCTCAAAAGAATATGAACTATAAGTAGATTAAAAAATTAGTCTGGATATTGCATTCTTCAACCATGACAATGGCGTCATTCGGGTGTTGATGAGATCAAAAGAATATCAACTAGAAGCAAATTAACAAATTAATCTGGATATTGCATTCTTCATCCCTAGAAACGACGCCATTCAGGTGTTGACGGGCTCAAAAGAATATGAACTAGAAGCAGATTAACAAATTAGTCTGGATATTGCATTCTTCATCCCCTGGAAATGGCGCCATTCGGGTGTTGGTACCTAGATTTAATCTCCTTCACAACTTGAGTTGCATCATGGATTTTACAAGACACTCAGAGGTAGATAAATGGTTTATATGTCGTTTTGTAGCCGGGGAAGCAATTTATCTGACTTGTTAGCACTCAGGCTTTGAAGAAGTGGGTAGCACCTTGGAAGGATTTGATCTAATCCTCACTATTTTAGGTTGTGCCTATCAACCAAGGTAAGAGAACCTATATTGTAGCCTCTGTTTTGTGAAGGAGGTGAAAATATCCTTGTACTATGCAGATTGTATGGAGATGGCCTTGAGAAAACATGATCAATTTCCCATTATTCAAACTCAACAGAGTTGTCACTACTAAATGATGGAAATGCTTTCAAGACAAGGCTAAGGCTACTAAAGACATGGTATGATCCTGATTTGCTTTGTGCATTTTTGTAAATGGATTGTATTCTTTTGTTGACACACAATACAATGTAGGGGTATTATAGGTAGGATGAGTTAATTTGAAATGAATTTTGGGGTGGGAGATATTCAGACAAGACTAACCAGAATTTTCCAACTTCTTTGAGGACCTTTGCAAAAATTGAAAGACTCAGACAACAAAAATGCTTCAAAGAGGTTAAGGTGTTCCTTCAACCAGGATATGTGCATCAAATGGAAGCCTAGATCTGCACTCTTCCACACAATATCTAATGATTTATCACAAAATCTTGAGTTAAATGAATTAGCAAAGCATTTAGAAATTTCTATTCTATCAGACCTAAGGTACCCCTAAAGGTTTACAATCAAATCTATATCAAGGAAAGTAGAGTGAATTTAAATTTGTTTATCCCTTCATTAGATGAAAGCTCTTCTGATTCTAGAATTGTAAATGCCACTAAGTTGTTACAGAATTAGATCTGCATGATCAAAAGGAAATTCCAAACACCAGATTGCAATAGGAGCAAGAAACACAAATTGAAAACATTCTGAAACATAAGTAAATGTAAATTTTACCAAGAGACAACACAAAATAATCCAGAATGACCAAATTTATCAGCAAGGGAATGTTATAAGAACAATCTCAGAGCTTGTTAGTGGTTATACATTTGTAACCAACCTAACATGATACAAATTTGATGCAAAAAGGAGTTAAAATGGTTCTCAGGTGGTTTCTCAAAGAATGGGCTTCTTCCCAGATTTTCTCATGAAAATTATAAGTTTCTCCCCATTTACATGACAAATGCATGAAATATATAACTCTTACTCACTCACTCACTTTGCCCCTCAAATCTTCCCTCCAAAAGTGGAATATTCGGAGCACCTTTGCTTTGCAATATTTTTTGGAAAATGACATTTAACAAACTCACAAAAAGTTGCTAGTTGTTCTTTCAAAAGGTGAATCATTACAAAAATTTCATCATCCTTCAAAGTGGAAGCACGTTTTTCATTTCCCACGCATGTAGATCCCTTTTATTTCATCATTTCAACTTTTCCCTTCCCAATTTTTACTCTGCAACTTTGGATCTGGTAATTCACGTTTTTCACAAATTAGAGTAAAATTCATTTGAAATGTGCTTTGGATTCACAAATCGAGACCCTAATTTGACCAATTCAGACCCTGTAGACCAAAACGACATGAATTAGCAAAAAAATCGATGAAAATTGATGCAAAAAATACATCTCCAAACTTCCTAGAGTTCAAATGGTGGCCAAATTGGTGAAATGCATAGCTATCGTTGATCTGTTCTTATCTTTAAATCTAAGCTTTCCATGTGGCAGATTCAAAAAAATGGGCCTCGGGAACACTTTTGACCCTTTTTACAACTTTTTGAAAATTTACAAAATTTCTTGATTTCCTCCGCCACTTTGCCTTTGCGATTTGGGTCTAACACGTGGCGCAATATGACTAGATATGGAGTCGCAACTCAATTTTACACATTTTGCATCTTTTTAGACAAAGGAAAATTTTTCAATTTTCCTCCATGGCTCTGCCCTCCCGCAAGACACGTGTCCTCATATGATTGGCTGAGGGGAAGTGCTTCTCATTTCATATTTTAATCATATTTTGTGAAGGAAAATTTTTAACATTTCCTCTACCAGCCCACACCTCTACCATTGACTCCTCAGATGAATTTTGAATTTTTACCTTTGGGCTCGCGGGTCCATTCAACGATTTTACCCTTTTGATAACTAGAGGCTAAAAATATAACTTACCTCCAATGGTCCGCCTCCCGCCTCCGAGGCACGCCACATGTCATCCTTTGATTCAATGGTAGGCTGCAGTCCATTCTAATGATTTTCTCCCTTTTTTCCAAAATGGGAAAAAATTCTAACTTTCCTCCGAGGCTCCATCTTTTGCTCTGTGCTCTGATGCTGACACATGTCTTCATCCCATTGGCTACGAGTTTGTGGTCCAATTTTATACTTTAACTCTTTTTCACTAAAGGCCAAAAAGTATCAAACTCCTCTACCTTTCCATCTCCCCGCCTACCACGTGTCCTCCTCTGGGGCCTACGGAGCTGTAGGGGTAACTTGTACATTTTCCAATAACACAAACGTTAAGTTTTTGAAATGACCGCTGATCCTTGTCCAATTACAAAAAGCCACGTATGAAAAAGCATATGAGCTAGACATTGACGGGAAAAGGACCCTGTATGACCGTCAAAAATGTAGAAATTGCCAGCGACCCCCAAAATCAATTTTTTCTTCGTGGGTGAAGAATTTTTCAATCAAAAGACAAATGGAAAGTGATTTTAGGCAATTTACGACCATGGAAAGGGATTTTTGAGGGAAAATAAGTACAAATCGAATGATTTCAAGCTCCAAAGGCTGGAAAAAATGAAAAAATGGTAGAGGCATTTGAAATAGGAAAAATTAGGGCAAAATGTAAAGTAAACTTGGGGATTCCTTTAGAATGGTGCAAAATGGAGGAAATGCGAACAACACATAGCACTCAAACACAAAAACGAGTTGTTTTTTGTCAAATTCAAAGTATATGAGAATCCCAAAATCTTTTTCTCGAAATAGGAAAAAACATATTTCTCCTTAGCAAAACAGGGGGTGTTTCAAATTGGGCACCAACATTTGTAATAAGGTAGTATTGCCGAGATAATTTAGGATTTCGTTTGCATTTTATTTTCTTGTGTTTCCCTTTCCGTTGTTTTTTTATGTTGCACCTTGGTCATCGGTAACCTCATTACTTTTTAAAGGTTGTGAATGCACAGAGGACCACACATCATTTTAGTGTGGGGTGGAATAATGTGAAAGAAAGTGCAAGATGTAAAGTGCCAGGAAGGATTGCGTTGGAAAGCCAGTTAAATGGCCCTGTGGAAGGAAGCACATGGGAAAAAAGGTGAACAAGGATGGTTATTGTTAGGATAAGACTACATCTTGGTTCCACGTACAAGGAGGAAGAAGTACCTTTCGGCCGGTAACACACACGTAACAATATTATGTCAAATAGATTTTTACACACCAGAAGGTTGTAGGATTGTCCGCGTAAGGTTGGGCACGTGAGTGGGGGCGCTAGAGTCTAGCTTAGTGGAAAAATCTGCAATAAGTGTTGAAGTACGGTGGTAGGTGAAGTAGCATTTAATGATAAAAATAAGGGAAAACTATAAATAGGAGGTTTGGCACCTCATTATTGACATTACGAATACAAAGAAAAAAAGAACTCGTGTAGACTAGGGTTTCCAGAGTTGATCTATGTGAAGAAAAGTTTGAGGAATTAAGGCGTGAGTGACTAGATTTGATCTCGTAAACCAAAAGGAAATAATTTCACGGGTGTAGAAAAAAATTGTGGAGAAGTGTCATCTTATGAAAGAGGTTATTCCAGTTAGGGTTTGGCAGCTAGGGCATGAGCTAAAAAGGGTTTCTTCACAAGTTTGAGGTCTGAGCTTAGAGAGGGTAGAAAAGTAGAGAAAGTAAGAGAAGTTAAATTTCTAGGATAGCCTAAACCATGAAACCTAAGAAACCAACTATATCACCTAAGAAGCTGAAGGGCAAGCGAAAACAACTAGAAACCCCCGTAAGTATGAATGAAGAATGGTACGCAGAGATGCAGTACCCAGAGAGGGTTTTTCTTGGGAAGGAATGGGATTCCCACTTAAGAAAAATGACGGTGAGTAATTACAACCATTGCAAAAACATGATAGAAAAGGAAATGGCATTGGAGTTAGTGCACCCGACAAACAAGAGGACACCAAAGGGTTTACCTATCTATAGCAACAAGGTAAAAGTAAAGTTGGAGAAGGTGGGATTGTTGCAACTCTATGAGTTGCCTTATTTTGGAAAACCTGAGTGCCTCTATCAATGGTTAATGTCACGCATACATGAGGACCACTTTTACTTTGTGGGGTGCAAGATGCGCATAACTCCTCAGCTGATTTCAAAATTCATAGGCCTCATCTGTGAAGGAGAGAGTATAGATGATGACCTAAGTGACAAGGAATCCATCAAAGAAATTGTTGCCACATATGATTATAAGAAGGGGTCATGGTACTTTGATATCACAGAGATCCCTAGACCCTGTCATGAGAATGGCCATGCGCCTGGTGACAAAGCTAAATGACCAAGAAAGGTGGACACAAGTAAATAAGGCCTGGTTAAATGTGTGCAGGAAAATATCAGAAGGCACCATCTACAACTTGTCTTCCTTCATCGTAGATGAAATTATCAGCATGCACATGAAGGAGACAAGATACTCTTTGGCAATGTCCTCTTGACAATTGTGTTTTCAGAAATTGGAGTGCCAGATGTGGCAGATAAGTTTGTTTGGGAATAAACGGTATAAGGGACGCATTCATGGTAGAGTGGAGGATCCCAGAACAACTACCAACACTTACAGAGGGAGAAGCTCAATTCACAATATACCAACACTTCTACATTAGCAGGTTCAAGTTGGTAGATGAAACCATTAGCCCATGGTGTAAAATCCCCTTTTCCTTCACCGTTTAATACTTCCAAGCGGGAGTAAATAGATTCAAGGAATATAAGAAACTAAAGTTTGACCTTAGCAAAGTTGATCAAGACCACAAGGAGATGCGCAGGAAGCTAGTCTACCCCAAGAATCGCGCGTATGTGGAAAAGTACGTGTCAAAAAGTTTAAATGATGAGACCCCTGACTCTGCCAATTACAGGGAGGACTGTGGCATGTTTATATCTTTACATAAGGCAAAAATTTGAGAAGGGCACATATCTAGAAAATGATGTCTCCATACCTGACGACCCCATAGGCAGAAGGAAGCCCACACCAACAAAGAAAGGAAGAGAAGAGGTGCAAGGGAAAAAGGCACCAAGTGTCCAAGATACACCAACGGTGGGCACCCCAGAGACAAGCACTAGGACTAGTACTTACACGCACAGGAAGAGGTCTCCAGTCAAAGAGAAGGTGTCGAACAAGAAAATCCTATCACAAAAGAGAAGTCACTAGAGAAGGAAGAAGAAAGAGAAAAATCTCCTATACTAGAATCCCCAGTTAGGAAGAAACAAAAGGTGATGGAGGAGGCTAATTTAGAGGACATAGAGAGCTTGGAGGCCTACAGAGGTGAGAGGGATGATGACAAAGAAGATGAACCTGAAGGATCCTAAGGACCACTAGTGTTTGAGGTGCATGATTCAGAGGAAGAGGGTGAAGAAGAGGAAAATGACTTTCTCTTTGTGTGGAGGAAGGGTAGCCAGGAGGAGGAAGGCCCAAAGATAAGGGAGAAAGTGAAGAAGTGAGTACAAAAATCAGACTCCAAGCCTCACGTAGGAGCAGATAAATGAGGTGGTAGAAAAAGAAGTGGTGAAAATCATTGAAGCCTTGGTAGTACAAGAGTTGGAGTGCAAAGTGCTGAATTAATAATGAATGAAGATAAAGAAGAAAGTGTGGGAAAAGATCATGGCAACATAGGAGGAGGCCCCAGTTTGATGGTATGTATTCCTAAGGGAACACACACAGGAGGAAGGTGCATGGAGATCCAGAGACCAAGAATGAACTATATTGATGATCTAAACAAGGTGTTGCACGTGCATTTCCAAAGCACCGTTCCAATAGAGAAACTCCTGGCCATGACATCATTTGATGTGGAAGGTGCATACCCATGGACAAGGAAAATTCTTTCATGGGAATTTGAGTCCCACCTCAACGAGCCGAGTTTGAAGTGAGCCAAGGGGCATTGATGCAAATGCCGAAGTCTAAAGGAACCAACCCCTTGGTAAATACCCAACAACTTTTGGATGAGAAGATCTATAATGCGCTCAACAAATTCTTGGTTGAGTAGAAGCTAGGATTTTTGGGAGAAACGATAGAGTGAAGGATCTAGAGGCAGAGCTAGAGAAGAAGGATGAGGAGCTCCTAGAAAGAGCTAAGGAGTTAAAACATGAAGAATTAGTCAATGCTCAGCTAAAGCGTGAACTAAGGGATGAGAAGGAAAGGGTGCGCGAGGTATACAAGAAGGTAGAATCAATCACAGGTGTCATTATTTTGAAGCATCTAGACCTAGCACCACCCATGCAAAAGTATGGATCTACCCTGGAGTGCCTAGAGGACTTAACATGCATCCTCACCATGGAAAGGTAGCCACTGGCCTTAGAATCCATGGAAGAAGTATCAGCGCACCTAGAGAAGGAAGACAAACTGAAGGTTGTAGCAATCATCACCAAGTACAAAAAGGTTCTTGCCAAAGTAAAAATTGCTACCCAAACTACTGAGGCCACGTATGATAACTGTGTAGACAAGGATAGAGTGGTGAGAATTTTGGTTGCCACTCATGAGGTAGAGCTCAAATAATTCCAAGAAAAGAACAAAGGGAACAGAGCGGAGTGGGATAGGATCTTAGCCGAGGTTGAAAAGAAGTCAAAATCCATTGAAGCCTTATAAGGTTCAATCAAAAAATTTCTGAAGGAGTTGTACCCACAAATCACAAAGAGGATGGATGTGCTTGAGGATGTGGGCAAGCAACTAGAAGGAGTGGTTGAAATGATGGATACTCAAGGAGATGGACTAGGTTTTGAGGAGGTAAGTGCCCTAGTCGGTGACCTCTGCCAAAGAGCACAAAATGACATCAATTCTGGAATAAGTTGGAGGTCAACTTGAAGAAATATTTCCCCCTCCTATGTAAGCAGATGAATAACACTTCCCAATCTTTCATTCTTCCCAATTCTTCATTCCCTTATTATTTTTTGAAACCATTAATTTTTAGAATCTATTGTAATTCCTTATTCATTGAAGATGTGTTCTCAAGGGTGGAGAACAAGTGAAGTGTGGGGTGATGTTGGGCCCCTAAAATATTGGCTAAGTACAAAAAGGCACGTGGGTGTGCAAAGCATAGTTAAAGAAGGGCACATAAGTTGAAAGTGCATAGGATAGGGTTTTAAGAAGGTTTAATAGAACAAGTTGTACACACACAAGGAAGAACAAAGGTTTCAGGACTTAGCCATATTTGACACATTAGGTAGAACACGAGAAAAGCATGACCTGATTGTGCATGCGGAGTGGATAAGGTGTCATCCTGGAAACTTGAGGCCCACGAAAGGAATATACCTCACAATAGAAGATTCTAGAAGACCATCATTGCAAGGAGTGGAGAGCTCGGGCCTAAAGGAGCATGCCCCCATGGAGGACCACATTTGACACTTGGCGACGGATCTAAAGCCACAGAAAGACAAGTTGGTGATTCAAGAATCCTATATATACAAGCACCCACCGAGGAGAAGAGATATAGATAGATAGATATAGATTAGTAGAGAGCAGAGCTCTAAATATATCTGCAAGGAAATCTATAGGGTTGGGTAGAGATCTATAGGAAAAGGATGTAATAAGGGGTTGGGATTGTAAATTTTCTCTTGAGAACTGAGGGGTATAAATCTAGCTATGATGTATGACTTTAGTCTACACAACTGTGGTAGTTTGTAATGGATCCAATGGATGTAATGAGGTTACCAAACTTGATTGAATATGATTATTAATGATTCTGGTCCATATTTATAGCTTACAGTTCTGATTCATGAATGTTTATGGAATAAATATAAATCCTTATGCATTTCTTTTTGTTTTGGTTCCTATCTATAATCTGTTAAGTACCATTCGGTCTGGGATGACTGCATTTGTCTAGAAGTTGTTCTGAGTTCTATGATAAATGTATGTCTCATTTCCACTCACTCTTTTTAATTCCCTTTCATATATGATGTTTCCCACTTAACTCACATAAGATAGAGACTCGGCACCAACATGTGCCTCAGGTGAGTACCCAGTGCCTGCTTGGTGATAGGCCGACACGCATGGGATTCCCTTGTTCTTTGGTGGGTGTAAAAATGACTACAATCATGATTGAAATTTCACTATTCAAAGCCCTTAGATAATACAAGAAAACATACTAGGCTATAGGCCTTACCACTTGAGGGATTCTATCCCAAGTCTTTTAGAATCTGATGTTGAAATTAGTCATCTACTCATTGGGTGTGTGACTTGTTGTATTTAATTGTTCCACTAGAGATAGGTGATTTGACTTGTCTTCAAAATAATTACATAGAGTTGTTCCAATATCATCCTAGGTGGCAATAGATACATGTCTTAAACCTCGATACCATTGGAGCAATTACCTTTGAATGAAGTTGCAAGAATCCTAACTCCTACATCATCATGCATTATAGGCTAGATCGAGCACACATTCGCTACATCTTGGATATGCTCAATAGGTGTAACTTTATTTTTTCCAATGAAGTATGGAATTATCTTGAGTGCAATTGCTAGAATAGCATGTTGTGTATTAATATTGAGAGGGCTTCTACCAGTGAAGTTAGAAAATTTTCTCAGAGGAGGAGGTGGTTGTAACACCATGGCAACTTGCATAGGTTTGTTGTGAGGAGTAGAATGTGTGTGGTGTGCTAGAGATGGGGATGTGTGCATGGGAGATTTTTATGTGTGATTATTGGTGAAAAATGGAGGTACAAGAAGGATCCTTTAGCTACAACACTCTTTCTTATATGCACTCTTCTTGAAAAAGGTGCTCTAGTGATGAAACAACAGCTATGAGTGTTCGAGAATCACCAGATTTGTTGGAATGAGCTTCCAAAGGCTGGAAATTATTAAATCACACACCAAAATTAGCAAGCTTAAAATTTATGCTTTTAATGTTTATCCCAGGGTGTGCGAGAATAAGATTTGATATAAGCGAGTCGTCTAAATAACAATGGGACAATCTCCGAGTTTTGGTACCTTGAGTGCTTGATATAGACCTTCGTCGAAGGTTGGTTCCTCTACCTATTTCTACTACTACTACTACTACTCATAATGTTGAAATGGAAATCTAAGCTAATATATCAATGGACTAGGGATGGAAGGATATGTAAGAAGGAAAACTAAAATGAGGGAGGCCATAACACTAGAAAAAGTGGGATAAAAACTATCTTTTCTGAGTGAAAATGAAGGAGAAATCATGAGGGGAGGCTAGGCATGCACATAGCACAAACCAGAATGCATTTACACCATCAATTTAATGAAACACAACTAGAAAATGGAGTTGTAAGGAACTTAAAATGACACAACATAAAAATAATGCAAGGGAAGGAAAAAAAAGAAGAATATAGACATGTTAAGGCAGAGAATAACCAAAAACAATGCTTCTATTACTTTCAAGTATGCACGGTTGTTCTTACAATGGTGTTTGAAGGTTGATATTTTCATGCAAGAACCAGATCTAGAGTTATGCACCTCAGAATGTAGAGATATAGGATCTTTAGCAAACACTAAAGGATGCAAAATGTTAAAACCTTTACAATAAGATGAGATCTTACATTTATAGATATATCGATGAGAAAAAAGAGGAAAAGGAGGGAAACATGATTTGAAAACTCAACCACCAGTAATGAATTCTTGCAAATCTTCGGGAAATTTTTTTAAGTGCACTTCTCCATGTCTCTATGGCATTTTGAAGAAGGAAGGAAGGAAAATTGGATCAAATCGTGTGGTTGGAGCAATCGAGATCATTTCATTAATTCCAAGAAAGATATTTCCCTATTTCTTACCTACCAAATCCCTACTGAAATTTGAATTTAAATGGTCTAGCATGTAGCCCACATTAGCATATTTTTGAAAATTACGGGTGTGTAAGGATTTAAGCACTTGATGAGAAGTTATGATTTTCACAAGATCAATAGTGCAAACTAGGAACACAAGGCACATGGCGCATGTTGTTTGACTAAAAGAGTGACCAACTATAGGGTAGTTATTGCCATTTCTAACACGTTTCATGCTTTGGTTTGTCATATGGATTTGGCATGCTATGATTGGTTCCATGTAGCACACTCAAGATTGTCGGATGATGATCTAGCACGGGATGGTACAAAATAAGGTGCAAAGGCATGCACGTGGAAGAATGAAGCATGGGAGGAAAATAGATGGAAGGCTCATGTAAAGGTAACATGTGCAAGAGGAAATGGGATAAATACGAGGAAGCAACATATGGGAGATGTGCAATTATTAAAAATAATATGTTGGATGCGTGGAAGTTTCGGGAACTTAGCTGATTTGGGAATAAAATTCTAGGGCGTGTGCACGGGATGCATGAACTCGGGAAGAAGGTGAATTGACAGAGGGTGTGTGTGAGGGAAAATAAGACAAAGAGGAAAAGGAAAAGAAAAGATGAAGGAAAGAAGAAGTACACAAGGGCACGCAAGGAATATGCAACTAAGATAATGTGTTAAAGGAGAAAATGATGTGTGCACAACCTCCAATGTAGAACCTCAGAGCCAAAATGTGAATGTAAGTTGTCCAAATAACTAGGGGAGTTATTTGGATAACAGTTTTGGTGACTTTTGAGGCCATCTTCCTGCTAGATAAAGGATATTAGTAGCCAGTAACATCCATTATGCAAGGATTTTGCTATGTATATGAATCTCGATTTGCAACTCTAAAAAACTACCCCTTCAAGGCACTTGATGAAGAATTTATGAACTTTGTTGTAAACTGCTTAAAGCTGTTAAATGAATATTGAAATCCTAGAAGCAAAAGAAGGGGGCACGAGAAGAAAGAACTATTTACAAACAAAACCATGTGCATGTAGCGCACTTGGAGGAATTGAAACTATTCTAATATATACAAAAATATGCAGGAAAATTAATGGAAAGGTTTGAGATAGATCCCATTGAATGGGATTTGTAGTGCTCTTCCATCAAGATGAGATAACTTGAAATATTTATCCTCTTTGCATGAACTTTCGATATATGGGCCACTCCAAAGTGCATCAAAATTTTAATGTCACCATAGTTTATCTTTGTCGGCATACCATTTTAATATTAAGTCCCCAACATTGAAAGCTTGAGGCATAGAATTTTTTAAAACCACTTCTTTGTCACTTATTAATGTTGTTCCAACTTGATCATGGAAGAGTTCCTTGATTCTTCAAGTTCAACCAGCTCTACCATTCTAATTTCTCTCTCGATAAGTTCCTTTGGATTCAGCTGCTAGAAAAGTGCTAATGAATTCAACTCAAATATCAAAGGAAGCATAGCCTCCTTTCTGTAGATAATATTATAAGGTGAAGTTCTATTGCATTCTTCATAGTGATTTTTTCTACCCAGAGCGCGTGTGAGAATTTTGTATGCCACTTTCTTTGGCTGATTTTCATTATGCACTTCATGATTTTGATCAGGTTCTTATTTTTAGACTCTACCAAGCCATTACCTTGAGGGTAATAATTGGAGGAAGTCTTCAAGTATATACCTAGACTAAGAGCCCAATAAATAATTTTGGTACCAAGGAAGGATTTCACATTATCATAAATAATGGTCTAAGGAACACCAAACCTTATTACAATACCCTTGAGAAAGTCCAAAATGACTGACTCAGTTGATTCCTTGAGTCTGCTGATTATGTCCATATTTTGAAATATTCTCAGAAGTAGCTATTAGCACCCACTTATGGCCAGCACTCGAATTTAGGGTTGATCATGCCTATAAAGGATGATCCTCATGGATTAGTTAGATAGGAAACAATGCCAATCTTTTCTTTCCTACAAAGAAAGCACATTATTTACATTTCATGACCCACTTGTGTGCATCTACAAACAAGGTTGGCCAAAATATTCCTACCATTATCATCTTCATCGTTGCAGAATTGGTAGAGAAGTTTCCACTAGAGAATCCATTGTGAAATTATCCGACACTTTTTCACTCTACACTCTATTAATACACCTTAACAAACATGCCATCAAGATTCTTTTTGAAGAAAATACAATTGATCAGAACATATGGAATAGACTATAACCTCAAATGTCTTCTCTTTACTTTATTTAAATAAGGATGGTATGTTCCCTCGAAAGGAATGTGACCATCTCCTTCATTCGGATCGTGTGTGTCAAGGATGCATTTTTTTCAGGTTATACATGTAGAATCTCTTCATCTAGGAATAATGAAGTCTCAATTTCATTCTATGCATCCTTAGCAAGTTATTTTCAAATCGTCGCCTCTAACTAGCTTTGTGGATTTGATAGTCACATCATATTCCATGATTTTGGTTACCCATATCACCTTATTTTTTCTTATGTCTACTTCCATTATGAATTCCCTCACACATTAGTGTGAAAATAATACCTTGATGTGGTTTTTGTAGAGAATTTTCTTAAAATTCTTGAGTGTGTGCATGATGGCATAGACCTATTTTTCCATGTGACTATATCTCAATTCATAATCCTTGAGTGGTTGGATGAAGAAAGCCACTAGCTGCTCCAACCCTTTTTCATTATCTTTTGTTAGGAAAGTAGCAACACTTATATCAGTGCCATAAGTATAAAGGATGAAATCATTTGAATAATTTGGGTTGATGAGTGTTAGTGCGCAAGAAATTTCTTGTTTGACCTTGTTAGAGATTTCATTTCCTTACATTTGTCCACACGAAGGCTATTTCCTTTTTAGCATGAGCGTAATGGGACTTACAAGTCCTAAAAAGTTAGGAATGAATCTCTAACAAATTTAATCTTTCCTAGAAAGGATTGCAAGGCTTTCTTATGTTCCAGTAGAGAGATAAACAGGATGGATGAAATGCACTTAGGATCAATTTTGATGTCATCCTTTAAAAACACATGGTAGAGTAGCTTGCCCTATGCCACCACAAAATTACACTTCTTGGTTTTAGAGATACCCCAATTTTTGCATCTCTCAAAAAATTTCTCCAAATATGCCATATGATCCGCACCTTGCTTTGATAAGATAGTGATGTCATCAAGGAAAACCAAGATGAACTCATTGATGTATCCTCAAAATGAAAAATCCATGATGTGTTGAAAGTTTATGACTATGTTTGATAGACCCAAGGGCATCTTCTGATATGCATATGTTCCCCACTTGGTTGTAAATGTTGTTTTGTATTGATCCTCTTCCTTGACCAGGATCTGGTTTAAACTTGAATATCTATTCAACATAGAAAATCTTTGCGTGTCAGCCATAGTCTACAAAATCTATTCCATAGAAGGAAAAGGATAATGATCCTTGAGGGATTTCTTATTCAAATCCATAAAATCAATGCGAGTTTGATTTCACAGTTCTTCTTATGCACTAGAACAAGATTCACAACCCAGGTAGAGTACTTCATTGGAAAAATCATCTTCACCTCAATGAGTTTAGACAACTCTTTCCTCATGATAAGCTCTATCTTTGGATTGATTGGTTGTTGTTTTTGTCTTATGGGCTTGATACCAGGATCAAGGTCAATGGAGTGTTGAGAAACAATTAGATTAGATCCTTTGGATATTCATACTCCCATGAGAATATGTCACTGTATTTTTGACAGAGAGAGATATGAGGCCTCATTTTCTTCATACATGCAAGCTTTCTTTGAGCAGAAAATCCTTGTCATGTTCAATATTGATTGGAATACATTCTTCCGGCGATGTTCTCATTTTTTTCTTCACCCTTGAACTAATCATCACGGCTGAAAATTTTCTCTAATGTGACTAGTGCTTTAGGAAATTTATTTATATTGATTGTATCACTTGGCCATAATAGTTGTCATGCAAGTCATCTTGCATACTTGATGAAAACTCAACTTTGTTCTAAATGAACTGGAAAATTTATGTGTCACTTTCAAACACTTGTTAGTTTTTGGGATGGATGGCCGATCCCCATCTTGATGTGTTGTGTATTTCCATTGAAAAAGTCCTCGGTGGGGATAACTATGAACCAAGAGCAGCCATCTCGATAAGCTTCTTTGTTCATTTTATAGTACACCACATACAAATTGAGAGCATAAAAACTCTCAAGTAGAACCAAAAATCTATGTTTATAAGCTTTAATAATCTTATTCTTTTAAAGTGCACTTGTTTGTGACCTTGTGGATAACCATTTTTGTGTCTCCAAAGATC
This sequence comes from Taxus wallichiana var. yunnanensis, assembly GCA_018340775.1. Classification (NCBI taxonomy): domain Eukaryota; kingdom Viridiplantae; phylum Streptophyta; class Pinopsida; order Cupressales; family Taxaceae; genus Taxus; species Taxus wallichiana. The sequence goes on along the minus strand of CM031234.1, from coordinate 936,352,564 downwards.
TACAATGCCTTGATCTTTTCTTTTCAGCAATAAGCAAACCATGCACCAATGCTTCATATTCTATCACATTTTTTGAATAGGAAAACTTCACCATTTATGCTTCTAGAACCCTCAAATTATAACTTCCAAAACCATCAAATTATAACTTCCATGAGACCCACACTTTCATCATTTTTCTTCAACGCACGTGTGGTAGTACAACTTCTTCTTTAATGATGAAGTAGGTACCAAGCCCAATTTCATAAGCTTCAAGATCTTCATCATATGGATCAAATTTATAATGCCTTTATGCCCATTCACCTAGCACTAAGTTACGCGTGCGGGGAGATGGAAGAGGTTGCTTTTCAAAAACTTAAACTTATTCTTCTTGGATTAGGAAACCATATTGGGGAGGGAGGGGTCATATTTTCTTAGCTTGTATGGTAAATTGAGTACCATACCTTGTCTTGAGTAACATATGGGACCAATCAGAAGACAAGTAACCACCCATTTTAGCATAAAATCACTTGACAGACATAAGGAAAACAAAGGAGGTAGGTCAATGATTGACACGCCTTGGTTTATAGTGAGACTTGGACATACATGGAGGGTAAAATCAATATTTTTAATGATTCCTAGGGTAGTGATAGTTGAACCATCAAGTTTCAAGACTCCTTTTTCAAGGGTTGTACTTAAAACCTAAGACATCAACAATTTTCTTAGGCATGACATAAGTACTAGCACTTGATTCAATGATACAATTGTGAACAAGATGATTACCTATGATCAATGACATATAGAAGGGTGGATTTTTGACAACCTTACTTGTTTCTCCTCTTCCTATAAGATATTAATAGAAACACGTGGTTTTTAGACAAATGAATAAGTGCATGGAAGTTGAGCTAGAGCTTCATGCAGAAATTCGCTACGAGATGGAATGGTGAGGGTTTCCCACATTGTGATGTTTATATTTGTCTTCTTCATCTAGTCCACAATGTTGAATAGAAGACCCATTATTTTATGCATTTGAGGTACACTGCATCCTTTCTTGATTGTTGAGGCCTAGAGATAGTAACCTTAGTTAGTGCAAAGGATTCACCTACTAAAGGAAGGGAATGCCTTTCTTCGAAGGATCATTACGTGGAGCTTCACAATTAGGCACTTGTATGCCCTTACTTGTTGGATGCCTTTCTTCATATTTTTTCTTTTTGGATCATCCTATGTTGCTAGAATTGAGACTTGTGTGTTAGACTCGAGCATCCTCTTCTTGTACCTTGTATTGTCTTCAACCTAGGCACGTGGTTTTCTTCTATCATAGTAACTTGATTACTCACACAAAATTCCTCAGCACCAAATAATATTAATTTGAATTTGAAGGAACTTCTGGATTTTTTTTTAGGCTCACTCACACTTTTTGAAGGCTAACAACAAGAAGCAACCCAAATCATGTATAGCCTTATGCACACACATCATTAGCTCATTCATATTGGATATGAGGAATTTTTCATGGAAAACACCATTCTAACTCTTGCGCCATATTATTCTAAACTAGGACAAGCTTCCCAACTTGTAATGTGCCTTTGGAAGAGGTTGTGATGGAGGAATAACTTGCAAAGGTAAGTGTGCATTAACATGTCATCTAAAATTTTTTGGTTCTACCCATATCTTTGGTTTCCATACTAATTCCACTAAGGCTAATTGTTTTGGTTATGATCCTAATTAGAATTATTTGTAAAATCTTGTGCTTGTTTTTTCTCCAAAGATATAAATTTGTTTGACAAGTTCCTAATCAGATCTTTCATGTCTTCATCTTCCTTCTCACGGGCTGTAGAGAAGAGGACATTGATGTATCCGAGTTTCACTCTTTGTATTTGAATAGAAGAAATATAAGGTTAGGGTGATGGAGACATCTCTAGAAACAAGGGGAAGGGAGGTCTAGGAGTCAACGTTTCCACTTGAATGAGGTTATTCTCTTCCCTTATGTAAATTATGTATGCAACGGGTAAGGTTCTACCTCCCATGGATTAAATCATGAATAAAATTTCACTATTTAGAGCCCTTAGATAATACGGGAAAACATACTTGAGTTGTAGGCCTCACCACTTGAGGGATTCTATCCCAAGTCTTCTAGAATCTCATGTTGAAATTATTTCATCCGATCAATAGGTGTGCACTTAGTTGTAGTCATTTGTTCCACCAGAGATAGGTGATATGAATCATCTTCAAAATAATTACATAGGGTTGTTACAATATCATCCTAGGTTGTAATAGATATAGGTCTTAAACCTCAATACTATTAGAGTACTTTACCTTTGAATGAAGCTACAAGTAGCTTGATCGCTACATCATCATGTGTGTTAGCAGTAGACGGAGCACACATTTGCTACATCTTGGATATTCTCAATAGGTGTAACTTGATTTTCACCAATGAAGTATGGAATTCTCTTGAGTGCAGCCTTTGTTATATCATGTTGTGCATTAATATTGACAGGGCTTCCACTAGTGAAGATGGAAAATTTTCTGGGAGGAGGAGGAGGTTATATCACCATGGCGGGTTACACAAGTCTTTTGTGAGGAGTATAATGTGTGTGGTGTACTATAGATGGGGATGTGCACATGGGAGATCTGTTATGTGTGATTCTTGTAAAAATCTTGATGTACTAGAAGGGTCCCTCAACTACAACACTCTATCTTGTATGCACTCTTCTCATAAAAGGCACTATAGCTATTGAAAAATTAGATATGAGTGTTCAAAGTCACCAAATGTGTTAGAATGAGCCTCTAAAGGCTGGAAATTGCTAAATCACACACAAAAATTAGTAAGGTTGTAGTTTATGATTTCTATTCTTATCCCACTGGGCATGCGAGAAATTATTGGTGGTCAAACTTGTACCCATGTCTCAAATCGATAGAACTGATTCATCCGAACAATAATGGGACCTGTCTCCAAGTTGTTGGACGTTGAGCGCTTGAGATAGACCTCTATAGAAGGTTGGTTCCTCTACCTATTTCTACTACTACTACTACTCCTAATGATGAAATGGAAACCTAAGATAACAATGTAAGTGGACCAGGGGATATAATGATATGTGAAAAGGAAAACTAAACGAGAGGAGGTGATAACACCAAAAAAATTGGTATGAACACTATCTATTACGAGTGAACACTATCTACTGGTATGAACACAAAATACTAGCAAGCATTTACACCATTAATTTTATGAAACTCAACCCTAGAATAGAGCTGCAAGGAACTTAAAATGACACAAAGAAACACACAATGCGAGGAGGTAAGAAAGAAGAATATAGACACATTAAGGAAGAGAATAGACACAAAAACTAGTTCTATTACTTCCAAGTATGCACTGATCGATTACTGGTGGTGTCTACGAATATTGATATTTACATGGACAAACTAGATCTAGAGGTCTATATCTTAGAATGCAAAGATATAAGATCCTTAGCAAACACTAAAGGATGCAAAATTTCCAACCCTTTATAATGAGTCGAGCTCATACATTTATAGATAGATCAATGAGAGAAAAGATGAGAAGGGAGGAAATATTATTTGAAAACTCAACCACCAACAATGAATGCCTAAAAATCCACCGGAAATCAGTTATGTGTGTTTCTCCATGTCTGTATGGTGTGTTGAAGAAGGAAGGAAGATCGGATCAAATCTAGGTGGTTGGAGCAATCATATCATTTCATTAATTCCTAGAAAGACATTTCCCTATTTCTCACCTACTAAATTCTACCAAAATTTGAATTTGAATGGTCTATCATGTAGGGTACATCAGTAATTTTCTAAAAATTATGAGTGCACAAAGATCTGATTAGTGGAGCAGAAGTTATGACTTTGAGAAGATCCACATCTGCAAGCTGAAACGTAGGGCACATGGTGCATACTAATTGATTGAAAGAGTGGCCAACTACAAGTTATCTTTTTCACTTACGCCATGTGTCGGACTCTATTTTTTTCCAAATTTGGTACCCTATTGGCACTCTTTGATTAGTTGCGTGTAGCACACTCAAGCTTTTCATATAATGATGTGGCACGGGATGGCATAAAATAATACGCAAAGGCAAGAGCAAAGAAGAATGAATTGCGGTAGGAAAATAGAGGAAGGTGCATGCGAAGGTAACATGCATGGGAGGAAATGGTAGAAATACCTGAGGAAGGAACGTATGGGAGAGGTGAAATTATCAAAAATTAATATGCGGGATGCACTGAAGTGTTAGGTACTTAGCTGATTTGGGAAGCAAGTCTAGGGTGTGCACGCAAGATGCATGAACTATTGGGAAGAAGGACAATGCATAGAGGGTTTGTACAAGGGAAAATGGAATAAAGAGGAAAAGGAAAATAAATGATGAAGGAAAAAGAAGTGTGCAAGGGTGCGTGAGGAATCTACAACCAAGAGAATGTGCCAAAGGAGCAAATTAAGTGTGTACAACCTAAAATGTATAACCTCGAGCCAAAATGTGAATGTAATTTTTCCAAATAACTATGGGAGTTATTTGGATAATAGGTACATTTTAGTATTTTATTTATTCATTTATTTACTACAAAATTTCACTAGATTAGGCTACATTATTTACATTTTGGTTTAATCATTTTGGAGAACCCGACATCTTTCACACTAAGGATCCTCCTTATTCCTCTATCATGGCTCCAAAAATTCCCCAAATTTCTTTGTTTGATTCTTAAGATGCATCCTTATTTCCAATTTGTTCTTTAAAAATCCATAAATATAATGTATCTCCCTAGTAATACTTTGCCGCATCAAGTGAGTGTTATTTTTTATCGTTTATCGACGATCCTAGTCTTTTTCATTTTCCATCTAATCCACCAATATTAGAGTCCATCCAAGTTTCAGTCTTTTTTCAAGCCAAATTTCAAGCTATGGAATCCATGATTACATCTCTCAAATCTTAAATCCAATATCTTAAGGACACTTCTCGGGCTCACGCTTGTTCTCCTTCTACACCTCGCCTTCATTCTATGTCTTCTACATGTGCTCATATTAATGAACCTCAAGTCATACCATTACAGAGCCTATCACTTTTGATCGCAATACTAAGTAACACAACATTCTTACTAATCTCCTTAGTCGGAAATTGATCACCTTACCGCCTACTCATTACTAACATCTTTATCAGCTAGAAAAATATCAAGGTCTTCCATATTACAATTATCATCGAATCGATGGAAATAATGACAACTATTACTACACTTTACAATGAAAAATCAAACATCTTGAGTGTCTGGGCCTTATCTCATTCACTACAAAACATTATGTTACATGCCCGTCTATAAATGCTACATCTCTATGGGTTTCTAAATCTACTCCCATGTCTAATGAGCATCAAGCCACCGCTTCTAATGTGCTTTCTTTGGCCCTTCAAGAACCACCTATTGAATCCATGTACACTACACAATCACATCTCAATGTTTCTCTTCTATCACTTCCTCCTCCTTAGTCATCTACGGGGCTCTCAAGTCAAACTAAGTAACCCCATCTTAAGGTTTATCTCACTCATCCTCCATCTAAGGTATATGTGACATCACCAAGTCATGCTCAGCAACTATCTTCTATAATTAGAATTGTAATTCAGCCTTACGCTATAGACAATGCATATGTCAATATGCGGGACCCCGGATGAAGCTTATGATGATGATGAACCATTTGATTGTTACACTCCTTTATCACTTCATCACCCACTCACTTTTGTTAAGGAAACTACTCCTTACATTGATCCATTTAGCATTTTCAGCTAGATCTCCATCATTTACAATCCACTTAATACATTTGTATTATCATTACCTGATGACGCACTCTTTTGCTTTGGTTCACACTTGAATGTTGAGGGCATCCTATACACATGAACCTCACACAATGCACATTAGATACTACACATTAAATTTTACACCTTGTACTACATACATTAGGGACATTCTACACATACCTTGCACCTTGCATCATCATACATTACACTTTATATATAAAACTACATCTACTACACATATTACACATTCTGATCATCTACTTATACATGTTGCACACTAATCTATGATGCAGTCTAGTCTCATGATCCATCTTGTATTGTTGAGGGTATACATCACAAATGGACCACATCATACTCACACATTCAACCATTCCATTTTTTCTAATGCAACATTCCTAGATTAGTCATATACACTTTAGGCTAAATCATCACTTCTTCTAGCATCATGTTGTAGTGGTATACACCCTAGGCTAAATCATTACTCTTTTAATCATCTTAGTGATACACATTATAAGCTACATCATCATTTCCACTTGCATTATTTAGTGGTATATGCCATAGGCTAAATCATCACTCTTTCGATCATCTTAGTGATACACACTATAGGCTACATCATCACTTCCGCTTGCATCATTTAGTGATATAAATCATAGGCTAAAACATCACTCCTTCTGTTATCTTTTTTTGATATACGCTTTAGGCTAAATCATCACACATTCTCACATCTCATCTATAGGTTGTAAATCATCACTATGCATTATTCACGTGCACTACACACAACACATAGTTCGACCATTTCCCAATTATTCACTCTCATTTACAGTTCATTCTTGACTTCGAGGGGGCATATTAAGTGAACCTCATTGCATACTGACTCCACTCCATTGAGGGGCATGTGGCTCCTATAATTCACATTACATTTAATTCTTTCCATCGACAACATATTGCATTTACTCTTGTTTACTCATGATTTTATATGTATTTTTTATTACACACGCTAGATATATATCTTGTATGTCATTATCTTTCCATACACACTTACATGTTCACTTGCTTTCTAGTTGTGATCGCAGACTCTATAGATCCATTATACACTAAAGGGATGATTGGACCTAATACTAGTACCACAGTGGCTCACGGGGTCATCCACATTCGAAACTATAGGTGTTATTGTTTCATTTTGTTCATAGCACATTAATTTATCAATTCATACACAATTTGAAATATGTTTTATCTTTCTAACATGCTCACAAGTGCTTCATGTGAAGCATTGTTTATATAGGGATATTTTCTTGCATACTTGTTTGTCACTTTGTCTGTTATTGTTTATTATTATTTGTGGGCCTTTCCCTTTGTATTATGTGCACACATGTTTGTTTACAACAAGCTGTTTCCTTGAGTTTCTTACAACATCGATATCTGGTGTCTCATGTTTGTAACCCACTTTGTGCGATCTACATTTTCTTCTTGGGTTTCTACAATATTTTCTTGTGTACTAGCTTACACATTGTCTATGTAACTTACACTTTTCTTCTACATGCATGCATTTATTTTCTTGTACTAACACTTGTTTTCTAGCCATATTATTTTCATGTGCCTTGGTTTCGATCAAGTAAATCCATTCCCCCTACAAGGCATAGTTTTGTTGATAAAAGAACACTTGACAAAAAGCATATAAGAAGTCTGCACGGGAGTTGAGTCATATTCAAAGGCATGAATGGATAGGGAGAACACACGCATGGAACAAAATTTTAATTTTTGAGACTTAGCCATTTCACTCATTAAGGTATATTTTTAGAGATGATGTGTAGAGTACACAAACGAGGTAGAGACATGCGCGCCATGCATTGGCTATTTTTGGAGGATTGGATACAAAGCACTTTTCATGGACACAAGCTAGAAATAGATCTCTGCTTGATGAGATAGCTAGTAGTAGTCTATTGTTAGCACACTTGCATGTGTGGCTAGTTTTGTAAAGGTGCATGGCTAAGAATAGCATGCAACCTATTTTTGGAATGGATAAGCGGTGAAGGGAAAGTCCCCACCCTTATATATATGTAGTAAACTATGTAATAGATATACACATAGAGGGGATCAAGATATATAGAGATATGTTGTTAAAACTACTATGCACATACTACTGATATTGTAATGAGGCTTCTGTAAACTTATTGCATTGAATATAATGAAGGACATTGGTTGAATCTAAGTGTTAGTTCTATGTGTATCTGAATCTAGTATGTTTTTGATCTCATCATGGTTAGTACTTAATTCTACTTTTCCTTAGATATAGATCTGGTATGCTCTGTAGAATGATGAGCTAGTAATAGAACTATATATGTTAAGTCTCCATCATGCTAACATCCTGCTACAACAACCCTAAAGAGGGACTTGGTACCTTTGTGCACTTCAAGTGAGCACTTAGTTTAGGCTGAGTGATGTGATGACTCGTCTAGGATTTTCTCGGGGTTTGTATCATGGAATTCTAGGTTGCATCATTTGTTCCATTACCGGGACCTCTTTTTTTAGTTTTTTAGGATGGTTTGCAATGAAGACATACCAGTTGACCTTAGCAAGTATTGAAGAATGGATACATGATCTAGAAGAAGAATATGCACGGTGGTTCAACATTGGATTTGAGTTTAACACACGCACTTGGGTGGAATAAAATCTATATGATAGTCTATATGAGATATTTTTTGCTATATTTCCAGTAGAATTATACGAGTGGTTGGTTGCTTATGCATCTAAATAGAATTGGAGGTATTGTGCACTTGTCTGGACATAGGAAGAATTCTAGGCCCTTTATGATGTTGATCTGATTTGGACTCGATGCTGTGGATATGTGGTTTCATGGTTTCTTGAACAGTTATATCTTGGAATACTTAGTTTCCACCTATTCAATTCCAGAGGTATCTGAATTCCAGTTCTTACAACATCCATGGGGAGCTTACCTACAAGGAATTCCACTGGCGATCAAGATCCTAATGGTAACTTTGAACCTGGAGAGTAAACCGATGGCTAACTAAACCCCACCACATGCGGGGGAGGGACAGGATTGGTGAAGGATGGTGGACTTAGCAGTGGCAAGCGAAGAGAGAGAAGAAAGGTGGCTTAAGTATAATGAGGCACACGAGAGGGAGATAGAGAAGTAGTATGATGTTGCAGCGTAGATGGAGTTGAGGAGAGAGATGGCTCATGAAGGATTTGGAGCTCACATAGAAGACATAGAGCTAGAGCATCAAGAACTCCCCATTTGGGAAAGCATGACAGGGAACCCTCCTCAACCTCACAAGGAAGCATGCCAGTAGAGATGACCTAAGATGCGGGTGCACATCGAATCCACCTGGTAACCTAGCCCTTGCACTTAGTTTTATAGTATCTAGTATGACAAGTAATTAGTAAGAAATTTTGGGAAGTAAGAGAGCAATTATATCAATAGCAGGGCAGATGACTTCATTATTATTTGTAGGTGTGTTTTCAGGCACATCGTCCACACAGAATATGAGCACACTAAATTTTGGATTCACTTCTGGAAGTGGAACTACTTCATAGACCATAGGGGTCTAGTATAGTACTACTATCAGAGCATAGGGGAGTACATCTACAGGACCTATTCCAGCTACAAGTTTGGGATCAGGAGGCATGGGAAGTTCTGGTTTAGGTGGATTTGGAGGTTCTAGAGGTAGGGGGAACACTAGAGGTTCTGGATCAGGTGGGCAAGGTCTGCACCAACCCTAGAATATTTATATGGAAATGTCTCTTCATCTTCCAGAGTATAGGGGAATAGAAGATGCTTGAACATGTGCATATGTGTGAAATATTATGGTGTGTAAAAGGAATCACAGCTTCTAAGTGTAGGGCAAGCCAATTTGTTAGTACATTACAAGGGCATGCACATAAGCTGGCATGCAGAAATTTTACCACGATTAGACTTGCATGGATTATGCAACATTGAAGGATGTGTTCTTAAAAGAGTTTCATATCCCTGAATTTGAGCAAAAGAGTATAAGTGCACTCAAGGATATTAAGCAAGGCACTACTGAAAGTGTGCATGAGTATGATGCCCATTTTAAAATGCTTCTATCTAAACTTTCTTATGATATTCACACAAGCCAACATGCACAATGGTTTGTTGGGGGATTGATTACACCATTTAGGAGGGCATTGTCACATAAGACATATATTGATCCACATGCAAGGAATTGGAAGTATCCCTACATGCTGAGGTAGTTGGGAGTATTGACACTAGCATTATCCTATTCTTAAAGGCACAGATTACAGCTGTGGAAAAATAGCTAGAGAAATTATCAGGGAATTCAACCCATGAAACGTGCTTAATAATTTGGTGTATGATTGTGAAGTAGAGGGTCACACAAAGGATATTTTTCCTTGCAGGATAGTATGCTCATTGTTGATGGATTGTGAGATATGCCATTTAAACCATGATGATAGCCACTTCCCATTATTACAACACGTGATAAGGAACAACATCTCAAGCTACTATAAAATTTGTAGGTCCACAACTCATGACATGGAGGACTGTCGACTGATTGGATAAATCCATGATGTTATAGATATTGGTGTACGAAGACAAGAGTTTAAGATAACTCTAAAGGTAAGAATGAGCATCAAAACTGGGAGCACAATTAGGAATGCTATGATCGGAATGAGGGACGTTTTTAAGGCAAAAGTAGTGGCATAGGTTGAGGATACCATGGTGGATTTAGAGGATGAGGCCATGGTGGTGGAAGAAGTGATTTTCCTCATGAAACATGTTATACTTGCGGATCTCCTGACCACTATAGGCACAAATGTCCTCAGAATATTACATGTTCTTTTCTGGAAAGAACCATAGCTATGAATATTTCTCAAACTTATATGAGCATCTGAGTAAGCAACATAAGTAATTAAACAAAGGCATCGGGATGGTTAGGATACAACACGCTATGGACAATCAATGGATGCCCAAATTAGAAGAAGAGTTTGAGGCACTAAGAGTGAGGATCACGACCACGTCTTTGAGGCAACACATGCCAGGAAGGTATTACACCACAACCCTACCATCACTAAGGATGAGGTTCTTCATGTATGGTACCCAAATCCTGCCTATCAGAAGGAGGTTTATAAGGATACCATGGAAGTGCTAAAGAATCTTCATGGTGAGATACAATATTTAAAGGAGTATAAGTAATTATCGAGAGATGTTCCAAACTGATATAGATGACTTAAGAGAAGTGTGCAAAATGTTGCACCAGGAGAACATCATTCCACTGTTAGGAAGTTGGTTAAAAGGGAACACTCTGCACGCAAGTATTGAGACTAGACGGTAGATCCTGCATGCAAATCTCCCTCCTCATAGCCTGGATTATGACAAGGAAATCACTCTAAATGCTATTGTGGATGGGTGGTTATTGAGTAATATATTAATTGATACATGTGCGGAAGTCAATGTTCTTACCTTGGATGCATGGGTACAAATGGGGAGACCCCCATTGTAGCCATCCTCTAATGTATTATTCATGGCTAATCGGACTAAGGCCACTCCCATAGGAGTTTTAAAAGATGCATCCATTACCATACAAGGAGCCAAGTTCACTAGAGACTTTGAAGTTTTAGCTGGCAGAATCAAATAGCTTCCCAGCTCTACTAGGGCATCCTTGGTGTTATGCAAATAATGTTGATCTTTGATTCAACAAGGGCTATATCAGTTTTAAAAATAAAGAGGAAAGATTCATTATCCCTTTGAAAGATGAAAAGTATGCACCTTATGTTGAGCCTTTAAGTGAAGAATATCTGAATAGGAATTATCTACATGTCATCGAGATCTAGAGATGATTGAACCAACCAAAGAAGGACTAATTCAGTGGGAGGATGCACAGTCTATTAGTGATACTACAAGTGTTTCTTGTGATAATTGGGCTCACAACACTTATGAGTTGGTAGGGCACAAAGTAAAGAGCATATTCCCTCGAGGCACAAAACCACATTATGTCAGGAGGATAGGTAACAACTCGGTACCTTGTTACATAGGAGAAGGGGATCCCATGGTATTCCTGCATGCCATGGAAGAAAAATGGATATACCCACTAAAGATAAGAAATATTCTAGCATATACACTACATGGGATAGTAGCACACTGGTGGGTGGTCCACAGGGATAATCTGGTTGAATGGGATGAAATTAGGGTTGCTCTTACTACTAGGTTCTTTAGGAGAAATGCACCTACTCAAATATGTAATTATCATGGTGATCAACTTGTTCAACACCATGTTTAGAAGTGTGAGAGACTCTGGATAGAAGGGTAGGAAGCTTTACCACCTTCACTATGGGTGCACCGGTTTTATTCCACTTTACAAGGTTGCACACGTGCTTGGTATGTATATGCAAAACTCCATAAAGAAACTGGAAATTGGCATAATTTAATTGCAGGAATGACCCAGACGTTTGAATTCTTCTCTATAAAACCTTCGGTAGAAGAAGCATTGAAATTTATCAAGCACTTAACTATGGGGGATAGTGCCAAGGCTGAAGAACTCCTCTAGGAATTATTAGATAAAGAGGACTCAAGAGCACGTCTTGATAAAGAACCAAGGGCCGATGCAACATTACTTCAATGTGATTGCCTTGCAAAAGAGAGAGGGAAAATGGTCTACCTAGTGGATTATGAAGAATTATATAATATATATGTAAACCATTCAATAGGAAGGCATGAGGTATTAGATAGTGTAGATAGGACCACGCACGCGTATCATGAACTTATGAAGACAAAGTGGGTGAATATTGGAACAAAGCTATCAAGGGATCAATTTTAGGGTCAAATGTTCCTGAAACTTCCCTAAACCATGCCAGTGTAATATAGCCTTCAAAGAGCTTTCTGATGACTATAAGAATGTGAAAAATGGATACTCGAGCTCAAGTTATGTCTGGTCAAAGTTCAATCAACAGGGAAGTCAACTCTGGTCAACAGGTCAATAATGGACCAATAACACTGCAACACGTCACAAAAGGAGAAAAATGGAAAAATTAAGTTTGTTTGATTTGTTTGTAACCTTCCATATTCAACACACATAAAATTGGTCAGAACAATAGGTTCATCTTTTGTTATGGAGGGAGCCCGACCGTCGTGAGGGACGAATTATATTATCGCCAACGTGGTGGGTCCTCAAACCACCATGTGGCTTGCCACCACTTTGCCATATTTCATTATTGAAATATCATATTATTGTGTGGTCAAATTTCATATTGCTTTGGTAATTATTCACCATGTATTGCCATATGGTTCCAAGTCACAATGTTTAGAATTGACTGAGTTTATTATTAACTCTACTTGGTATTATTTCCACATAGCTATCCACATCTTTGTTTGGGATAGTATTATCTCCTTATAGATTTGGTGAGCCAAACAACCGACTCCACATTACCAATGGTGGCCACCAAACCCACAATGTGCAGCATAAGGTGGCTCAAAATCCAATCCAAGACCAATAACTTTAGCATTATTAAATGCTTTCCTTATTGAGTGTGCCCACAATGTGGGATTAACAACCAAAACCATGGAAAAATTGTAGGAGGTGGGATTTGATCCCCCATCCTCATTGTTTCAAGAAAAATCCATGAGCCAACTCGCCTAAGGGGCTCACTTGGTTATAAAATGGGTCACTACAACTTATACAAACAAGTGTCAGGTTTGTGTATAGGTAGAATAGGGGTACTTGCAGAAAAATGCATTTTGAGACACTTCCACTCAAAACCAGATCTCGAGTTATATATGAGAGTTGCTTAGAATTTTGATATGATCATGATGGTGTGATCATTTTTCTGATTTGGATATTTTTTGATAGAGGTATTTTCTATTAAATTCACATGAAAGTGTAAAATCAAAGGGAGACACTTTTTGCGCAAGTGGATCGGGAAGGTGAAGGACAAAGGTGAGCTAGCTCCATTAATGTCCTTCAAAGGTCGAAACACAGCTTTTCAGGGTTTTGATTCATTATTGGTTAATGTAAAGGTTATTGTATTTCCATTTTTAAACATTATTAATGGATCGGTTCACCACGAACCCGAGGACATAGGAATTCCAAACCCTGTAAACAATCGGGTGTTGTGTTTTGATTATTTTTAGTTTCGATTATTGGCAATATTGAATTTCAAAAAATAATGTGGATGAAATGATAATTAGTATTTGACAACTTTGTAAAATCTATTAAAATCAAGAAACAATGAATTTTGGGCTTTGATCAAACAGTGAATGTTTAATAAAAAATAATTTAAATTTCATTTTGAAAATAGTCCTAAATAAGAATTTGATCAATTTTTGGAGTATAAAAGACTTCAAGTTGATTAAAAATTAACAATCCTTGAAAATGTTTAAAAGTGGAAAAAATTAAACACCCATTTTCGGATCACGAGAGGTTGAGCCTAAGGAAGCCATAATTGGAGACTATTGATCGAGACTCTAAAGTACCCAAAATCATAGAGTTACTAAGGGACTAATGAAACTATTTCCTAAGGGGTACCATGAACTCAAAGGCATGCATGAATCATTAGGGGAGATGAAGATAAATCTTAAAGACGGTGCGTGCCCAGTTAGAAAGAGACCTTACAGAATGAACCCCAATTTGCGCGAAAAGGTCAAAGAAGAGATTGATAACATGTTGAAGTCTGGAATTATCAAGCCCCTTGATGAGTTAGAATGGGTTAGTCCAATGGTGATCAGTATCAAGAAGGATGGACAAATTAGAATATGTGTGGAATACAAAGAGTTGAATGTTGCATGTGTAACAGATCCATTCCCTACGCCATTTATTGAGGAAATACTAGGAGTTACAAGGTGCAAAATATATTCATTTATAGATGGGTTCTCTGGGTATCATTAGGTTAGGATTACCCAGGAGGATTAAGAAAAGACTACATTTACTACTGAATGGGGTAGCTTCACCTATACTGTCATGCCTTTTGGTCTGAAAAATGCACCTGTTGTATTTTCACGCATAGTTGTCCAAGTGTTCAAGGAATTTATTCACAACTTCTTATAGGTATATTTAGATGATTAGATAGTGTATGGATTAGTTAAGGACCACTATGATAATTTATGCTTAATGTTTGAATGGTGTAGGTAGTTGAGTATCTCTTTGAACATCAAGAAGTACATATTTGCTACACCATTTGGGATACTTTTAGGACACATAATCTATAAGGAGGGTTTGTTAGTTGACCCAGCAAAGGTTGCGTAGTCATTATAGGCCTAGGGGAGCCTACTAGTCAAAGTGAGGTGCACAGATTTTTGGGACATACAAGATATTACAGAAAAATTATCAAAGGCCATGCCAAAGTTGTCGTACCCTTATAATATTTACTGAAAGGGAAAGGTACATTCTACTGGGGATAACTTAAGTAGTAGCACGCATTCGAGACATTAAAGGAGAAACTTACTACCACACCTATTCTACATTTTCCTTTGTGGAAAAAACCCCTTCATGTACATGTTAATGCCTCTAGCACGGCCATTGGTGTGGTGTTGGCTCAACCTATAGGAGGTATTTTAGATCATCCTATATGTTTTTCTAGTAGAAAGCGGACTCTTAAAATAGAATTACACAACTACAGAGTGCAAAGCTTTGTCAATTATCTATGCATTGCATAAATTTCACAAGTTCCTACTAGTTACACCATTCATATTTTATATAGATCACATGGCATTGAATTATTTGGTCAATAAGTTTGTTTCAAAATGGTGCATATGTCGATGGGTGATCATATTTCAAGAGTTGGATTTCACGGTTGTGGTAAAACTAGGAAAAAGTAATTCTGGACCAGACCATTTATCAAGAATACAATCAAGAGAAGAAGCATAGGCAATTGAGGATACCATGCCAGATGCACAATTATATAGGTTACAACATGCACCATCAGAACTAGAGGACATTGTTGTATTTTTACGCACAGGGATGGCACTAGAAGGAATGAAATCATTGGAGAAGAAATAGCTTGTTATACGCGTTGCACCTTATATATTAATTAGTGGTGAATTGTACAAAATGGGTCGGGATGAAGTATTATGCCATTGTGTATTAGAACATAAATGCATGATCATTATGGAAGAAGCTCATGGTGGAATTACAGGAGATCACTATGCAAGTGATGCCACAACGTGTAAGATTCTACTCACTGGATTATGGTGGGAGACCCTCTATAAAGATTGTAAGGAATTTTGTAAGGCATGTGATCATTGTCAACATCTTGGAAGACTAGGTCAGCGAGATGAAATGCCTCTAAGACCTATTGCTAGTGCAGAACCGTTTGAGAAATGGGCTATATATTTTGTGGGTCCTATTTCACCAATTGTGCACAGAACTAGATCATGCTACATTATCACTTGCACATACTATCTGACATGGTGGGCGAAGTACCACCTACCAAGGACTTTACATTAACTACAACAACTCACTTTCTATGGGAGCATATTATTACAAGGTATGGATGTCCTTTGATTTTGACCAGTGATAGAGGAACACATTTTCTTAATGGGACAATCGAGAATTTTATTAGATGAGTTCATGATTGCACACCATAAAACTACACTCTATCATCCCGAGGAAAATGGAACTATCGAGGATTTCAACAAAATTTTGAGCCACACATTGACAAAAAAATTTGATGTTGGAAGAAAGGATTGGGATGATAAAGTATCTGCAGTAATTTAGGCATATAGAACAACATATAAAAGGTTGAACAAAGCCACACCATTTTAGTTAGTGTTTGGTGCGAAGTGATTCTTCCTACGGTGTTTATGTTACCTTCTTTACGTATTGTGCATGCTCTACAGGTCTAGATGATGAGCAAGATTTAGAATAATAGATTGAAAATTTAATTCAGCTGGATGAGTGACGATCCATAGCGCATTGGAGTCAAAAGCAAGAAAAGGCCAGGCAGAAATCATGGCATGTGAAACATAAGGGATACAAAGTTTGAGATTGGAAAAATGGTACTTCTCTATGACTCTAAGTTTTTGTGCTATCCAGGAAAACTTAAGGTACATTGGTTAGGACCATATGTTATCCATTATATCCTTGAAATAGGCACTTTCAGTTAGAATCACTTGATGGAACACAGCTACCCCGTTACTTCAATGGGCATAGGTGAAGCCCTACTATAAATAAGTATTCTTGGTGTTTGTAATAAGGTAGTATTACCATTTAGATTAGGTTTTTAATTCTATATTTCCTTAATGTCTTTCCTTCTTCATCATTATGATTTTTCAATTTAGTTGGTGTGTTGTGAAATAATCACACTTGCACGCATGAAGCTAATTACTATATGAATAATGTTTATGTGCAGAGGACTACACATACTTTTAGTGTGGGGTGGTTGTCAATATCTAGGTACAAGATTGTGGGAATTGAAAGGTGAAAGGAATAAGTTGCTACTACGGGTGCTCTTTAATTCAAAGGAGTGCCTCTAAAAAGTGACCAAAGATGGAGATGAATGAAGGAATAGTATAATGTGAGGTAAGCAGAGGCCATAGCAACTACCAGTAGAAATTACAGTGACAAGGTACTCAAGTGCAAGGAAGCACACTGAAGAGAAGTCTGTGACAAGAGGGTAGGAAGGTACGCTAGAAGGTTATAATTTGAGTACGAAGATGTAACGCAGAAAGGATGGAATTGGTCAATTAATGAGAGGATATTTGATAGGTGAAGGAGCAATGAATGCGTCAAAATTTTTAAAATATATATAAGGATGGGATGCAAGTTCATTTTTACTGTTTCGATTAAGAGTATTTGAAAAGGATCCAAGTGCGAAGAGCCAAGTGATCATATTGAGGTGTGAAATGTGTGTAACCAATCGTGATAAATGTATCTAGGAACTGAAAGAGCTTGCGTCTGTGATGGTGAAGGTTTTGACCTAAGAAAGGTGATAGAGAGGAGCTAGGGCACGTGATTTCACCTAGGGCATGTTGAATCAAGCTAGGGTTTGATTTACACATTGCATAATTCAAGAGGCAAGGATCTATAAAGGATTGCAAGGTAGAAATGGCACCCAAGAAAGTAGTTGCAAAGTAGGAGTGAAGGGAAAGAAGAAGGTGGTAGAAGAAGAAGAGGAGATAGCTCCGAAATCAATTTTTCAGAAATGTAATATCCAGAGGGGGTTATCATTAGCTAGGAGTGGGATTCTCACATAAGGAAAAGTAAGGTGAGTGAGTACAATCACCATACCATAGAGAATAAGAAGGAGCTTGACGCGTTGCTAAACATGAAGACAAATAAATGCATGGCAGAAGACATGCCAAAGGTATATGATGATGCTGGCGAGAAGCTCTTAAAGAAGATAGGATTTTACCAGCTATATGAACTCCCTTACTTTGGGAAATATGAGCCCTTGTACTAGTGGCTCATGAGTAGAGTGCATGAATATTTTTCTACTTTACAGGACGTCGAGCCAGAATTTCAGCCACACTCATCTCCACGGTAATGGGGTTGAAAGGCACAAGATAATATTTGAAAGATGATTTAATCAGATAAGGCTGCAATATTGGAGACAGAAAGGAGTTGGGGTACACAAAGGGTCCACGTGGCATGGACATTGATAAACTGAAGAAGTATCTAGTGGTGCAAGTAGCATCCGCGCATCTGGTTACAAAGCTAAATGACCAAGAAAGGTGGTCACAAGTGAACACCATGTGGCTACACATTGCCAAAAAGATGTCTGAAGGGGTAGTCTACAACATTTCATGTTATAAGGTGTAAAAAATTGTTGAGGAAGTGCGTGCGAGGAAAAGATCATCTTTGGAGCTGTTCATTATCACTTTGGTGTTCATGGAGATCGAGTACCTGATAGACCAAAGGAGAAGATATGGGAGTATCCCATGGAACACAAGTCACCTACAAAATGCTTCAAGAAGTACTTATGTGAGGGATCCATGATAGAGAAGGTCAAGAAAATGGCTGAGAAGTGGTATGATAGGCTCCATGTAGATTTTGAGGAAGAATGGCGTATCCCTAAGGACTTGCCTTTAGTGGTTGGAAAGGCAGTTCAGTTCGTTGTATACCATAATTTCTATATAGCATGGTTTGCCATGAAATATGGGGCATGGAGCCCTTGGTGTAATTTTCCAAATTCCTTCATAGCAAGGTACTTCCAGGTGTCAGTACATAGGTTCACATACACGTGATGACTGACATTCAATGCGGATAAGGTAGATTGTGACTACCACACACTAAGGAAGAAATATGTGTATCCAGGGTAGGGTGCATATATTGAAAGGATCATTTCAAATGTATTAAGCATTAAACCAATAAGTCTGGCTATGGGAGATATTGGAGCAGCATTGGTGTATCTTCAACTGAAGCCCAAGATGGAGAATAACAAGTATGTGGAAGATGAGTTTACACTTCTAAGCACCACCAAAGGGAAAGCATACAATGGAGAACGTCCTAGTACCTAAGCCCATAGATCCAATAGAAGTGGAGGATGAGGAGGATGAGCATGAGGATAGTGGTGGTTTGGAGCATAGAGGTAGAAGACATCCTACAAACAAGGATGAAGTTGAGCGTGCCACTACACCACCTCAACCACAAGAAGGGGATGATGAGGACTTAGATGCAGTCCAAGGAGAGCACAAATTTAAGTGAGTATTCAGGAGAACAAGGACACAAGGTGCTACTCCACAAATAGTGCGCAAATCACCTAGACTCTCTCCATAGAAGGAGACAACTACGCAAAGGAGAAGGAAATTGAAGTTGAATGAGGAGGCGGAAGAGTTAGAGGAAAGCTGCGCCTACTTCTCCTACACCTCTAGAGAATGTAGAATAGAAAGATGAAGAAATGAAGCAAGGAGAAGAGGAGGAAAAGGGAACAGATGAGATAGCTACAGAGACTACTCAGGACATGGAGACACAAGTCCCAAATTTGGAAGCTCAAGTTCCTAAGTAGCCTCGGTCTAGAAGAACAAGTGGAGAGCACATTCCACTAGCCATGGGTTATGCAGAGGACGTAGGTAAATTGTCCATGCCACCTGTTGCACAAAAGGAATTATATGGATAGGAACTAATGGATGAAGATATGGCCATAGTGCACACAAGGAAGTAGTTATCATGGTCCATGCACACACACATGGATGAGCTAGATTTTGATGTGTGTGAGGAGTCATGCGTATCAAGGAGGTTGAAGAAAACACCTCAGGCTAGACACATGATGGTAAATCCTACTATCATGTCAGATGAACAGGTGAGTAATGCATTGGTCAAAGTCTCAATAGAGGTGGCGAGGTGGAATATGGACAAGGCTACCACAATTAGGGCGCTCAGGGAAGAGATCAAAACTAAGGATGGGGAAATAGTGCACCTAACATAGGAGAGAGACTTAGTGTA
The DNA here is from genome assembly GCA_018340775.1 of Taxus wallichiana var. yunnanensis. Lineage (NCBI taxonomy): Eukaryota > Viridiplantae > Streptophyta > Pinopsida > Cupressales > Taxaceae > Taxus > Taxus wallichiana. Next base: position 936,332,427 of record CM031234.1, on the reverse strand, counting down.
GAAAAAGAACATTGTATTTATTAGCATCAGAGGATATTGGTGATAATTTCATAAGATCTAGGCCACACTTGGAGCCAAAGGTACCATAGACATTTCCTTCAGCAATACACTATGTAGGAAAGTTGGTGGACCTAGTGCTTGAAGATGAGCCTCTGCGCATGCCAACACCAAAGGATCTAGCACAAGAGGTAGAATGAGAGAAGGATTCAGTGATGTGGAAGATTGCATCCTATGAAGGACTATTGCAAGCATTGTAAGAAGAATTGAAGAAATCAGACCAAGCCTTGAACATTTGCATAGCTCCAGAGGTGCTCATCAACATAAAAACCCTGGAGGAGAACAATGAGGTCTAGAAAGAAATGAAGGATAAAACATTGGGCTGCGCAGAAATATTATCAATGGTTAAGCAGAAGTGTGAGGCCCTGATAGTAACACAAGAACCACACAAGACTCAGCTGGAAGAGCTTGGGAAGCTCATTGCGCAGAAGATGGATTTACTAGAGGGAAGGATGACTGCAATGTCCAGCATTGTGTTGGTCTTGCAAAATGAAAAAGGGGAGATTGTGAGGGATGAATTGGAGTCCATTACTTGTGGAAATTCCAGAAAAAGAAGAGGAAGCACTTGTTGAATGGCAAACCTTGGAGGCTGAAATAAAATAGGAATATCCTGAATTAGTTGTTCAAGATGAAGAAGAGACTGTGGAGTAAAAATATTCTTTCATACATTCTTTCATTCTTTCCATTCTTCTATTCTTTACTTAAGTTTTTGGAGATGACCATTGTTGGGGTGACAATGAAATTAGTGTGGGGTAATGTTGATCAAAGAACACTTGACAAAAAGCACATAAGAAGTCCACATGGGGAAGTGAGTCATATTCAAAGGCGTAAATGGATAGGGAGAACACGCGTGTGCAAAACAAAAGTTTAGTTTTCGGGACTTAGTCATTTCGCTCATTAAGGTCTATTTTTAGAGATGATGTGTAGAGCACACAAACAAGGTAGAGATGTTCATGCCACACATTGGCTATTTTTAGAGGATTGGATACGAGAGGATACGAAGCACTTTGCATGGATATAATCCGGAAATAGATATGCTACTATTGACAGTTAGCTAGTAGTAGTCTATTGTTAGTGCACTTGCATGTGTGGCTAGTTTTGTAAAGGCACGTGGCTAAGAATAGCATGTGACCTATTTTTGGAATGGATAAGTGGTGAAGGGAAATTCCCCACCCTTATATATATGTAGTAAACTATGTAATAGATATACACATAGAGGAGTCGAGATATACAGATATATGTTGTTAAAATTGCTACGTGCATACTACTGATATTGTAATGAGGATTTTGTAAACTTATTGCATTGAATATAATGAAGGACATTAGCTGAATCTAAGTGTTAGTTCTATGTGTATCTGAATCTAGTATGTTTTTATCTCATCATGGTTAGTACTTAATTATGATTTTCCTTAGATATAGATCTGGTATGCTCTGTAGAATGATGAGCTAGTAATAGAACTATATATGTTAAGTCTCCATCATGCTAACATCCTGCTATAGAAACCCTAAAGAGGGACTTGGTACCTTTACACGCTTTGGGTGAGTGCTCAGTTTAGGCTGAGTGATGTGCCAAAGCACGTCTAGGGTTTCATAGGGTTTGTATCACTGAATTCTAGGTGCATCGTTTCCGTTACATTTTTGGTCCTCTTTTAGGGCCACAAACTCCTATAATGAAATCACATGTGCCCCTAAATAGGGGGTCATCATTTTGGTTTATACTGAGTATACAACACAACACAACGATACCAATACAATTCACTTTTCAATTTTCATCTATGACACAACGGGTTACACCAATGATTGGGTTCAGTGTAGTCTACAAAACTCATACATATCAAATTTTACATGGTAGGTTGTCCTTTGCACATTACGGGAGTAGTTACATGTTAGAGGATAACACCAGACCTTCCTCTCTACACTACTTATGACATGGCATCGGATCACCCAAAAACTAGATAGAACATAGATCTCTTTGGTTTTAGGAAACAGTTACAAGTTGGAGGATAAATTAGAATTTTCTCCCTACACTTCTTCATCCAGTGGCATGAGATCACCCAAAAAACTAGCGTACTTTGACAGGATCCTTTCTTCACCATATTTCTCATCACAGATTACATGCACATGTTCCTTTTTCATTTTCGTACTTACCTTACACACTTTTTACATATGTACATGTGTTTTTATACATTATACATATGTATTTGACTACTTGGTCATCTTCTCCTTTACAGGTCCATCCCTATGGAGCAAGAAGTCAACATCACACACATGATACTAACCAAATAGGTACACCACACACATCATCATATAAACATGCATTTCTTCCATAGGTTCACTCTCATCACTTTTTATATTTTTTTCATCTTTAGTCTCCATGCTCCATCTTTTTATTACTCCACGCATTGTCTAGTCCCTTGGTGCATTTTCTATATAAATCTACATGGATATCAGGTACACATCTCTATCTACTTTATGTTACCAAGCATTCTGCTCACCAACATAATGTAGGTGAAAATATAGACACAAAATTATGCACTTTGGGTAACTATCTAGTCCTAGTTACAAGCTACTATATATATGGTTCCTATGTTAGAAAAGTACCAATTAACCCATGTATTTGGCCACTTTGCTTTCCTTTCAATTATGTTTTCATTATTTTACTTCTACTTGTTCATTATGTACTTTGACCCTTTTTCATTTATCACCCCAAACACTAGCGCCTCTCCATCACACCAGCACAAATTGCCCTCGTCACCTTTAGGTGATCTTGTGCCCTTTTTACTTTACTTTTATCTTCTTCGGTCTTGTCTAGTTGTTTGAACAATTTATCTTTTAGTAGTCATACTTTTCAGGGTTAATTACAAAGTTTGAAGCAAGAAATCATATAAATATAAAGTTATGTGACCATAATAAAGGATCAATAACTAAGCATTACTATCATCACCTAAGAGTGTATCCATCCAAGGCATCTATAGATCCATTTGTATCCATCTATATCCATCACAAGGGGAAAAGGCTAGTTTTCTAGATCACACTTCATAGGAGGAGGAGTCCTATTCTATTCCATGCACACATTATTTATATTCTATATCTATCTACTTATTTACTACCTCAAGTGTGACACACACAAGAGAATCCTAGGCACAATTCTACACGCACACACATAGAACTACATTGGGTCGAGATGTAGTAGTTGCACAATGATAAATCCATGTATTTGGAAGTTGAGGATAGTTCAAAACCTTCAAATGCATCTTTCTTTTTAGGGTTCTAATGTTTTATTTGGGGTCTTGCAAGTAATTATTTTATTGTAGGTTTATAGAGACATCCGGTGAAGTTCAACAACATACACGTGACAAAAATAAAAAAGTGCAAATATTGTGTGACCCTAAAATTTAGGTTTATGACCATCTATGTAGACCAAGGAACCCATAATAAAAACATAGTGCCCCAGATCCAGTTAATTTTCTAGATCTATAGTTTTCCAAGCTCTGTGTGATGGTCAATATTTCGTATTTTCTAGATTTCCAACTTTGTGTACTTTCCAAATTTCTAACTCTATGTACTTTCAATTGGATGAATTAACTAGGTCTTTATTTCCCCCTCCTGCACATTAGGTTTTTATATTTACATTACTTATTTGTTTGGGTACATTTCGGTATTTTATTTATTCATTTATTTACTACAAAATTGCATTATATTAGGCTATATTATTTACATTTTAGTTTAATCAATGATATGAAAGAAAATGTAATTTGCAAAATAAAAGCCCTAGAAAGTGACCTAGAGGATAGGAACAAAGATGAAACCCTAGGAATAACTATGCATATCATATGTATGATAGAAAATAGATGAAAATATGAATTATGATGTAACTAGGGTGTGGGGTTAGGGAAGTACAAATATGATAGAATAAGAAAAATAAGGATCCAAGTGGTCGATCACGAGTTAGGGTTCACCAAATGATTTAATCTGATTTGAATTAAACCTTATTTAAGAGTAACTTATTGTAATAAATGATATTCAGATGATTAAGTACAATAATATGCAAGCACTAAGCATTCAAGGATGTAAAACCCTAAGCAAATGAGAGAGGGATGATGAATTAGTTGATTCTATGCAACCTGAGAGTGATCGTGACTATGTATCTACTAGAACGGGCTAGAAACAATATCATAAACACTTGATGAGGGTTTGGAACCCTAGGAATATACATGAAAAATTGAATTCAAAAGGGTAGGAACACCCTAGGTGTTACTGCATGTTTCGATAAAATGCTCAAGTTACGATATTTTTGGATCGGATTACCTTTATTATTAGTCACTCTTTGTATCTATGATTTCATTTTTAGATCTTCGATCACACTTGTAACCTGGAAAAAATGACTACCTTCACATTCCCAAAAACCACATCAAATCTAATAAAATAATATGTTGAATGGGGAGTTATATTGACCCTAGCGGTCACCCGAAGAGTGGACTTATGACTAAGTACTATAGTACATCTTAGATTCCATGTATTTATCCATGTGTGTGTATTTGTGTATCGTGCCCTAGGTTACCCTTGTGAAATTTACACAATGATATTGGGCTAGATCTAGATTTTCCCGAATATGCAAAATGTGTGTGATGGAATAGAATGAAATCCCATCTTGTGCAAAGTGTATGTTGAGCAATGTATCCCTTAACCCTTATATGGATGTAGTAGATATGTACTTTGGAGTGCTCTTGTGCCTTTGTGCAATCCTATGTGGTGATAAGTAATTGTTATGATGTTTGGCTACCTATTTGAAAGAAATAACTAAGTATATATATGAATCCCTTGTGTAAATTTTGTAATTGACAACTGAAAGGTTGACTCAAAGTACTAAAAGGTGACCAAGAAGTGAAAGGGACTCAAAAGAGTAAGAAGAAGAAAGAGAGGGAGAGGAGTGCCTAGGAGGGATAGGAGCACTTGGGAACTTCTTTCCTAACTAGGCACTAGTGTCTGAGGCCATTAAAAGGTAAATCAGTCAAGTGTCGGAAGAAGTATAACATATGCAAAGCCAAAAGGATGCTCGGTTAATATCAAAAACATTGAAGTGCAAGAGGTAAAAGAAACTAAAAGTAAAAAGGAGTTATCAACCACTAGTTTTATTCATTAGGAATCATAGTATACTTTAGGACCTAGAAATGTACCCAAGTGCATAAATTTTGTTTCTACACTATTGTGTTGAACTATGTTAAAATCACCTCCTAAAATTCACTCAAATGTGGGCAGATTTGAGAAGATCCAATTCAACAAAGTGACACGTCTCCGTTGAGGTATTTGGAGCATATATTGAACATAAACCAATAATTCACTCTCCAACACATATAGTGGCCCAAACACATCTATGTTTAAGGTATTAACCTATAGTAATTATCTCGAGAAGAAAAGGAGAGGGTGTAGACACAAAATATATGCACTTGGGTAGAGAATACTATTATATACACGATTCCTAAGTGAGAAAACTAGTAATTGAAATTATCTTTTAGGAATTTGATTTGTCTCTTATATTTTTATTGACCTTACACACCCTACATACCTATTGGTATTGGACTGATTTACCCTTTATGGCTTCCAGACACCATCGCCTCGGCGTTATTATCCCTTCTAGGAAATTTTGACCCTATGTACTTTTTCCTTACTCTTTTGGTCTCTTTTTCATTTGGGTCATCTTTTACACTCATGGTCATCCTTCCAATTTTCAATTACAAAATTCAAACAAGGGAATCATATATACACATAGTTATATCTCCCATATGAAGGTCCAAGCACTAACATTATCTAGTATCACCTAATCTTGCATCCAAAGGCACAAGAGCATTCTAAATCATCCATCTAGCACATCCATACAATAGAAAAGGGCTACATTATTCTGCATACACAACATAGGAGGGGAAATTTATTCTATTTCATCCCACACATTCTCTACATTTTCTACATTCTATATTTATCCTACTATCATTGTGCAACTTGCATAAGGGTTCTTCCGACTCCACATTCTACATCTTTTTTTTATTGGATTTGATGTGGTTTATGGACATGTGCAACTAGACATTTATTTTGTAGGTTATAAGTATAATCGGTGACATTGAAGTGAAACATGAGCTAGGGAAAATTTTAGTGGTGAATATTCATTAATTCAAGAGTTTTTACAATTTTAAATTGGCAAATTTTTAGGGTCAAGTTAGGACTAGTTCGCAAAAATTTATGGGAACAAATTAACTTTAGGGTTCATTCTCTATTCCCGTGAAATATATATTCACAAAATTCACCTCAATATAGTCATTCATTAGCATATTTTTAGCATAGTTGATAGCATATAGTATGTTGTCGATGGGCATAAAAATTTCTACCGTCTAGTATCATATAAAACAAAAACCATTTGGTAGCATTTAATAATGATGTCATGATCTCTTGATATTCTTCATTCATTGGAAAGATAATTTTCATAGATTTTCCATATATTTTCTAAGGAATTTTTTAGGGACCCTTCAAACTTTCCCGACCAGAGAAACAATCAAAGACTAAAATGAAGCTCCTCCTGCATAGAAAAGATCACAATTATGAACATATGGGTGTACATTATTGACCATATCTATGTCCTCTCATGAGTGCTTCTATCTTACACGTTTTGTGTGTCCTACATAGTTTCATGTCTTATAACCTCCAGTTGAGCCTTGATGATTTTGTTTCTAGTTTTTTCTAGTTATTCACCCGCCCATATTATTTCGAAATCAGCTAAGTCTCTACATCTCCCTATCTTTTTTAGGTTTTTATATTTGCATGCTTATTTCTTTTCCATTTACTATATTTTATCATTTGTATATCATTCATTACATTAGTTACTCTATAATTATATTTGATTCAATTTATATTAAATTAGGGAGCTAAAAAGAGGTACACCACCTCTTCCATCCTCATGAGAAGTACAAATAGGTGAGAAATGTTTAAGAATGCAATGAAGGTTGAATAATAAAACAAAAGCACTAACTTTAACCTCTTGAAGGAATATAACCTCATAAGATTTCTCTTGCAACACCCTCTTCATGTGGAATTTCCATTCAGGGAGGGTGACTCCCCAAACATTCCATGAAAATAGAGACAATTTCATTGGACACCCTCAAAAAAATGATGCTCAACCTCATCACTAGCAAGAAAAGAAAAGTGTTTGGAATTAAAATTGGGTAAAGAGGAGGGAGATGGAGTTCTTCCAACTCTTTTTCTTGATTTGTGTTTTTTCTACCATCCTTTGAGGCTTTAGACACCTTGTGAGAATCCCCAACATCATTCTTAGGCATTGAAATAGGATTTTGAGTTAATTTTCTACCTCATGAGGAGGATCTAGTTCTCTTGCCAACCGCCTTCCAATTTTCATGCAAATGGATGTCATTTACTTGAGTTTCTAGAACAAAATCAGGAGTTGAACTATCAAAAATTTGAGTGTCACACAATTTTGGGCTATGGGTAATAGTATTAGAACCATGGTCTCTCAAGGTTGGAGATGGTTTTTTAGGTAGAATCGAGACCTAATTGATAACCTTCTTATTATCAAGTTCATCCAACCTTTGTTTCCCAAGTTTTCATTTAGGGTAGTCACAGATTAGGTGTCCATCTTCACACAATAGAAGCATGTATTAGGTTTGTTTAAATACACAACATGTTGAAGCTGAGAAAATCTTGGACCAAACAACTAAATCAAAGTTGGGAGTAGTTGAGAGAGGTATATTTCAATGCAAACTTTGGGATGGTTTCAAAGACCCGAGGAATTATATTTATCTCATTTACACCAAAGGACATTGCCCAATTAACTTGCAAGTTCATGTAGAAAAGGTATATCAACAAAGTTAAGAAAAGGGAATTCAACCCACATGGGGTATTATTATTAGGATGGCCCTTTAGGGTGAAATTTGAGCTTCCAACCCTAAAAAAAAATATGTGACCATAAATAACCCATATTCCATATTGTAGAGCTACCTAGGAAAAATCAGATGAGGCAAAGAGAACAAGAGACATACCCTTTACCTAACCCCTTACAAATTCAATTTTCCACCCTCTAGTTCCTCCCAGTGCTTTCCTTTTCCATTTGTAAAAATCACCCTTAGGAGGAATGCCTCTAAGGAAAAAAAGAACAATTGTACATTGAAAATGTCCGCAGAAATTTCAGCAAACTCATCAAACAAATGAAATTCAAAATCCTTTTCTTTTATATGGATATCATTATTGTTAAATGTCAAGGTGTTCATTGTTAGAGGTAGGTCACCCTATTATGGTGGATTCTCAAGAGAGGGATGAACATCCACATCCATATCCATACTTAAAAAAATATTATTGTCTTTAAAACCCTATCACTATCGAAAAATGGTTTCCGATCACAATAGCCTATGCAAGTGATATATTTCTTAAGAACTAGGGTTTCCTCACCGTGGCTTATTGAGGAATTTCACCTTTACCGGGTTTGAGAGCCTTTTTTTTCATAACTCTACGTCTAGGAAAATCCGTAGCCAATTCACGTGAATCCAAACCTTAAAACCCTCAATGTGACAATATATATTTAGTTTTGATCAACCCAATTTTTGAAAGCTTACATTTCAGCCCATTTTTTCATTTCCTTCCACTTCTCCATTGCTTTAGGTCATGTGAGGAATTGAACTCACGACATCCCCTAACAATGATTATTTACCCATCTTATTCTTAAACCCATCTTTTAATAAATGAGTTAAATGTAAAAAGTAAAAGAATTGTAATGCAAGTACTTAAAAATATAAACGGAAAAATAGAAAAGAAAGATAGAAGTGCTCAATCACACGACTAATTTATTCCAATGTCTAGAAATAACCCCGCACTAAAATTTTTGGAAAACCACGTGTTAACATCCCAAACCTAGAATAGAGACACTAGTAACCTAGATAAGCTTGATCTCCAACGACTAATTTATTCCAGTTGTCTAGATTTGAGTATATGAATGAATATTTGAATCCATTTATCCCTTCACATTATTTCATTCTTATTCCATCGATGTTGTTCTTGACTTTTTTTCAATGGGGTTTTTGAGTCGACCCTTTCATGCAATTCGTAAGATTTATCGTGGACAGAGTGTGGAGGGTACCCAAAAATGGAACTAACAAACCTACCACCCCATATGCATAGAGGGACAAGGAAATGGTGAAGAATTCAAGGAATGACCTTCTAGGGATGATTCCTTCTATGTGGTACACAAGGTTCTAGCTAAGGATTATCCATATGTCAAGGCCAAGCATGTGTAGGTATACCATTTTTATGTTTTAATGTGATTGGTTAAAATGAATTTTCATGTACTCTCTTTCTAATTTTAAAAATCCTCAAAGAAGACTATGTTGACATTTCGGTGACAAATTAATGGTGGCACAATGACTCTCTATAATACGTAGTGTCAGAAGAAGAGATAGTGCAATCATGTGGAATAGTTTCGCCGACATACGTCAATGCATGTCTGATATACATATATACCTAAAACAAGATGTTAAGCAAAAGTAATGGGGACATTGAAGCCATTGAACATGCCAAGATGGATAGCCAAAAAAATTGGTGCTACCATAATTTACACCCTCGTACCAAATGAAAACATTGTTGTGTATAATGCATTTTGAATTAGGTAGACTCCAGTGATGATGAATTCCCTTATTTCTTAGGGCCAAGAAGATTCAATCATGGAGTGGGTAAGTAGTGAGCATAGAGAAGAATAAGTGAAAATAAGTAAAGCATGAAAGACACATGCCAACATTTTTTTCACTCCACTTCTCTCCTCTTGTAAAACTTGAAGCCAAAGAGGGCACAACAATCATCATACAATAGTTAAGCTACAATTCCCAATTCAAAAATCAATTTTTCCCTAAAGGAATATCGTTCATTATATGACCAATTCAATTAGATTAGTTATTCCCATTGTTATATAGGAGTAAACAAAATAACAGACATGATAGTTAATGCCCGGTTGAATAAGAACCCATTAGCTTAGTGTATGGGCATTTAGCACTGGATTGGACCTTTAAGAGAGCTAGAGAAATCTTCCAAAAAAAATTATTCATATGACCACATCAAGGCAATGGCAGAGAGCCCAAAAGTTATACTCCATGGATATTTATTTAGCGCTCTTTAAGTTTCTTAAATGATAGTTTTGTTGCACCATTAAGCTTTTAAATTTGAGGGTGTCTATTCATTTAAGGTAGTGGAAACATTTTTGAAAAGGATATACTTGTGGAAACATACACAAGGCACATAATTTATTTGTTCATATATTTCATCAAGATGGAGTCTCATGAAATATATTCACATTAATTGATTAAACATATTATATAGCTATCAATGTCTACCAAGTATATAGGGTTGTAGTGAGGAAGATAACAGATATAAGAAATTCCTTTCCTAACGATAGGAAATTTTAGTGAAAGAAATTCCTCCAAATAGAACGGTTGTGAAAAGAGTTCTAAAAATTATGCAAAGTAGACAAGCTAAGTTTTCAGTTAGTTCGAGAAGGTTAACCGAGTTCAAAAAAGCAAATGAAAATACATTTTTCATGTATATGAAATGACCAACAATAATCTAATCCATTTCTTAGTTTGTTATATAAGCAAATAATATAAAACTTAAGTATAATGAATGTAAGATATTATAAATGAGGATAATAATATTTCATAAGTTTATTCCTTGGAAACGGGCTATGAGGTGATTCATATATGCAATAGAAATTGAACTATTGTCAAGTTTGTAGTTGTGTCTATCTTGATTGCTATACAAGTATGTAGTTAGTGGAATCTATTACAAGACACATGACATGTTTGACAAAATCCTTGTTACGACAAATTCATATGTAATGAATTTTTTCCAAAGGTATACAAAGTAGGAGTGAATGCATGTAAAATTAAACGCTGAGTATTTTCATTTTAAAGGTTTTTTTGTAGTTTGAGAGTGGATGCCATGATTGTGCATGTTGGAGCTAAATTTCAGCATTGGTTCTGATATATTTTATTTATAAAAGTAGCTAAGTTTAGGCTATATTTTTGGCACCAAAGGTAGTGCATGTAAGGGCATATTATAGCTGAGTGTTTGTATTATTTTTATGTTAAAAAAGTAGCATGTTAAGTTGAAATATGGTGCCAAATTTGATGATTTAAATGCCGAAATAGCAACAATAATAAGTTGATTTTAGACGCAAAGGAAAGTGTGCATGTGAGCTAAAAATAGCAATTAGAGTTTGTGTTATCCATTTTACCCCACGGGTAAAATGGACAACAAGACGAGTTGAGCCAAAGCTAAATAGGGCCACCATGGACAAATTTGGGTTTGTAGGTCAAATTTCATGATCGTGGTCTTAGAAAGGATTTGGGGCCATTCGGGTCAATTTCAGCTCAATCAGGTCATTCAGGGTTAGAGCTCGATATGAGATGAAAACAAGATCTCGGGCCCACATCGGCCTAAGAATGTGAAAAAATGGAAAAATTGTCAAAATCAGGCTTTAGGGCATTTCTCTTCCTCTCTTTAGCCTTTTGGGTTCAAGAAATTGAGAAAAAACTCTTAAAAATCCAAAAATGGGTTAAAATTTACAAAAAGGGGCCTTAAGGGGGTCATTGACACGGAAGTAGTTCTTTGAGCAGCTCGGTAAGCTTCTCGTGCAAGCTAAGGAAGATTCACATGGGTCGAGCTCCTTAAGGAGCTCAATGAGCTTAATTGCATTAGAAAATGGTTGGTTGGGAACCTAGGGCTTGGGTGAGTTGAATCCCATGTGGGGCGAGCTCGGTTAGGAAGTTGGATCTCTAGGAAAGTGAGCGGAATGAGCACATTGCGGGAATTGGCTTGGTTAGTGGTGTGCATGGATTTGGGGTCGAATGGGAAGTGCATCGGTAGGATTTATACAAGGATGGAGGGGAGTGTGAGATGTTTGGTGGGTTCCACTCCCATGGAAAATTATGTGAAGATAGGAAACTTGGGGTATTTTGGATCATGTGCATCGGGGTTTAATGTCCGAGGTTACACGCGGAAAAATCATGGGGTCAAAATTGTAGGATGTACCTCGGTTCTTGGGCATGAATGGAAAGGGGATCACTCATCTCAAGAAATAAGGGATGATCTCGGTGGATTAAGTGGAGGTAGGTGTAGGGAGTCAAATACATAATGCAACTCAGTGGGGATCACATGCCCATATAATTTTAAATCCATTTCCACTAGCATGACCCATCGAGCTATACAAAAATCCCGATGAGAGGTGGTTGAAATGAGATTAGTAGTTGAAATTCAATGCACTTTGGTTGGTGGGTGAGCTACCCATGTAGCTTTGTGGTGTAAGGATATGAACCCCCAAACATAAAATTCACCTTCACAAAAATGATCACAACTTTTACCCCGAATGTCGGATCGAGAAAAATTATAGTCATCGGAAAGAGAATTTCGAGCCTGGTAGGATGGAGGAATAAAATCTGGATTTTAGTCAGCTTTGATAGGAAAAATTTGAGGAAGGATATAAAATTCCAGTGAGCAAGCCTAGGTGAACTAGTGGCTTGGAATGGGTGGTTAGGCTGTAATAAATTCTTTTCCTTTCTCCTCCCACCTATGATTCTTCTATATAATATAAAGGGTGTTACACAAATTAAAGAGTCGATCATTTTTCCTCCCCATGCACCCCTCTTCTTCTCTTAGGAAGATCTAGGGCTTCAAGCCTTTCTCCTAAACATTGTAATGGAATATTTCCTCTCCCTACATGTAATGTATTGTGCATATTTTAAAGAGAAATAAAATATGTTTGTGTTAATATTTCTAGTCTTTCATGGTTTTTATTTTCATCTTGGCTCTCATTGCAAATCGTGTGTCTTGTGCAAATTTCATTGTTTCATCGCAGGATTTGGGTGTTTTGTGCTTATTCAAGAATGGTGAATGTTTGTATTGTGGTTGGTGATATTGATTTCTATCCTCTCCGAAGTGCATTGGTGTAGTTTGTTTTGTGGTGCATGACCACCCTCTCTAGGTTCATCCTTTCTCCATTTTATAGGTTGGGAGGAGTGTCTAACACCCCCATTTTCTTGGTGCATCACCACTCTTAGTATAGGTTTAGTTTATTTCATGGAATTTCTCTATCCTCTTCTCCTTGTAATTGTTAAAATAGGTGTAGTTAGGCATTTTATTGTATTAGGAGTAGTAGTTAGCATTAGGATTAGGAAGAGTAAGTTGGCCTTCTCCGGATGTCCACCTTAAGCCCACAATTCCCACAACCCGAGAAGTGCTACCCATGTTACATAATCAAACCGTATGCCCCACTCACATGAAAGACATTTGGGGGTGTTATGGTTTTGGTGAAAATAGTTTTGCACGCCTAGTGGAACCTCATAGAAGTCAAAGCTATTAGCACTGTGCAGATTTGACATCTAGAGCATCTTCATTTCAACAAGTTGGTGTGATCCTATTGAGGCACATGAAAATCACATCTAATGAATCCATCTGGTTAACAACCCACTCTCTAAGTTTTAGACCCTTCCTTCCATCCATTTTCCTTCCACATCTTCCATTTTCTTCCATTCCATGAATTTGTGCAATCATGACTTCATTCCCCTCTTGGAATTCACACTTGCAGCAAAATCGGTGTTATTCAAACCCTTCTCCATAATTACAAGTCTCATCCCCATATTTTTATCAACCACCTCCATATCCATACTGCTATGAATATTAGATCTAGTACACATGTCCACATGAGGAAGATATAGATCATTTCATTCTCCCACCAAACTATAAATTTGTTGAAGATCATGGGCATACAAATTTTGGAGGCTATCCTACACTGGTGATGTAGAGTTACAATTAAAGGTTCAAAAGATGGAGTAAACTATGGTGCATGCCCATGATACATATCAAATCAAGTCATTCAGGATCAGCTTCATGGTATCTTATCTCGTGGGTTGGGCATATTCCAATGCACTATAGTCTGCTACCACAACTTGAATAACGGATCAAAGAGATAAGATCTTACAAATCCAATGCAAGACCATCCTGTCAATGGGAGACCCCTGCATTTCCATCCTATAACCCTCTCCCCATTCTAAGGCCATTTCCATCTCAACTCCGAGCCTCGCTTCCCAAGATTCTTACATGTTTCCCCGTTCTGGAATCCCCTTCTCCATCTTCTACTCTCCCATCCCATCTAAATTTCTCTTCCATTTTCCCTTCCAAAATCCATCCCCTCCAAAGAGGTACGAAACTAATCCTCCTCTCCCAACACCAACAAATCAAAAATCAGTAGAGACCCCACCCACCACTCCTCTCATAGTCCTAAACCCATGTTGAGAAGAAACCCAAAAAACCAGTCAAGAGGAAAAATAAGACAAAGAGCCCAACAAAAGAAGAAATGATTAAAATTTTGAGAAATTGATCTCTAAGATTTGGGATTGATAAAATCCCCTTGATGGTTAAGCCTTCAAAGGAGGTTGAGGTCTAGCCATAGGTGGTGCAAACTAACTTTGAAGTGGGAACGGAGTAAGAATGAGAGGATGATGACTAGAAGTCCATTTGTTATGAATGTTGTGTCCACATTGCACCGTATTTTCGGGGCTTATTGATCCACCATAGCTAGAAAAGGAAGAAAAATAAGAGATAACTCCAAATCCATAAGAGGAGGAGCATCTGCAATCAAATAAAGAAGAGATCCTAAGTGTGCAAGGTGTCATGATGGAATGTAGTGACCCTGTTGTTTCACATGTCTTGAGCTTATTGCTTTTTGGTAGGTTGCATTGACCCAAAAAATCCATCATCATCAGCTACAACCAACCCCGAGGAGCCTCATGCTATGGAGGTAGACTTTTCCATTCCATAGGGCTTGAACAACAAGCAAGTTATAGAGGAAATTGCAGTCCCTTCTTCTCCTTCATCATTCCCAAAAACTAAGGTTTTGGATGAGTTTAGGCTATAAAATTTCATCTTTGAGAATGAAGGTGTCCACAAAGTGAATAGGTTACAGATCCAGAGGCCACCATGGAAGAAAAAGAACCCTTGGAGTTCTTCCACAATAAGGAGATTGATTACTTGTCCGATTAGGAGGATAGCAATGTCGAGAAAGGAACTCTTGAACTCAAGATTTTTTTTTCCCCATCGCCTATCCTTCAACATGAAGAACCTCTTTCCATGAGAATGAACGTTTAAGAAGAACATGTCATCCACAACTACCCTCTCGAACCTGAAATATAGGAGATGGAATCATATTGAAGTGCTTAATGAAGATGCAATCATTGAAGGCTTCTTGCTTTCAATTGAGGAGCCTAATCTTGTTGATGAATCTACAAGTGGTCAAGGGAGTGGAAGGAGATAAGGATGACATGATTACTAAATTATTCATCGAGGTAGAGAACTAGTTGTTTGTGGAGGCACAAAAAAGTCAGGATCAACCCACAAGAAATTACCTTTTCCTAGAAGGCTTGTAGGAAGACTTCCTTAGTGGAGTTGGAACTCGAGAGCAGGTGGGCACATCCATCGGATTAGACCATGCCCGATCATATATTTGGCTTCATTAGAGCCAAAGGAGGAGCTAAAATGGTCATGTTCACTTCCGAACATGAGGATGATATTCAAAGTACCATGCAAGCCATTCCAAGGAGGTATTTATCTTGCTTCTAGTTGATTCCTTGATGATTTGGGTGGAATATTGGCCTCTTTTTATTTTCTTCACTCATGCACATGGCCACACCCATTACAAAATCATTCGTATGGTATAATATGTTGAGGAAAGAGAGCTACTTATCCTGTCGTGTTAGGTTTCGTTTGAAGTCTCCCTTGCCTCTTGTTAATGAAGGGTAGAAGTAGGTTTGTTTCTGCAGAACAATTGTTATGCACACTCTACATGTCCCACTTTAGGGCACGTATGATTTTCCTCTTTGTACATAGTTTTTGTTCATGTTTCTCTTACACAATGCACTAAGTTTCAAAATTCCAAAAAAAGAAGGTCAATGTTGCAGGAATAGTTGTAGATGTCATAGGATTTCAAATGTGGAGCAACTAAAATAAGACAAGGGATAGTTTTGAATGTTTCTAATTTATTATCCCTTCAAGTCATTCATAAGTTGATTTATCACCCTTCAATGTACCTTACAAAATTAAAAACTAGTTTAGGGGCACCTCCGCCAAATCAAAAGGTGTTCCATCCCAACAAGTTGTTTCAAAGCAACCTTCAAGAGAGAGAAATCAGTTTTAACAAGTGATCCCAAATGCTTCGATTCAACATACACTCCTAAGCTATGCAATGTTCAAGTGCATGCCAAGAAACCATTGGTTTAGTGTGCTTCACGCTTGGAAAAATTAGGTTTTAGGACAGTTCAAGAATTCCATGTTCAATCCTATAGATCAGTTTTTAGAGGAGAAGGAATGTAAACCCAAGTTCAAAACAACTTTCCACTCTCACAAAATCTTAATTCAAGAAATCTTGTAAATGAGATGATCAATGCAGATAGCCCATGGTTCAATAGTTTCAAGTGACTTGGGATCAAAATTTGAAGAGTTTGGATCAATTTCAAGCTTCAACAATGACTCAATTCCCAATGGATGTTTCAAGGCAGCTGGTTAACCCATCTAGTAGGAAGATGGCCCTACGAGTTGTTAGAATTATTATCCGTTTTACCCCCAGGTAAAATGGACAACAAGACAGAGATGAGCCCAGGGATTAGATAGGGCCACCACTGATAAATCTTGGTTTTCATGTCAAATTTAATGATTAGGGGGCATTTGTAGGGTCTCAGAAAGGATTTGGGGACATTCAGGTCAATTTGGGCTCAATCAGATCATTCTAGGTTAGAGCTCTATTATGGGGTGAAAATAGGCTCCTGGACTCCACATCTAGCTAAAGAACATGAAAAAATGGAAAAAAATGTCAAAATTAGGCTTCATGTCATTTCACTTCCTCTCCTTAGCCTTTTGGGTTCAAGAAATCGGGAAAAACTCTAAAAAAATACAAAAATGGAAAAAAATTACAATAAAGGGCCTTAAAGGGGTCATCGAGCTAGAAGAAGCGAGATCACTAAGTACCTCGGTGAGCTAAGGCATATTTGCAGTAGTTCAACCCCTCAAGGAGATCGATGAGCTCAATTGCATTAGTGGACGACATGTTAGGCACCTAGGGCTTGGGCAAGTTTCATCCCATGTGGGGCGAGCAAGTGGGATGAGCGCATCACAGAATTGGCTCGGCCAGCGATGTGCATGGATTCGGGGTCGAATGGGAAGTGCATCAGCAAGATGCATGCGAGGATGGAGGGGAGTGCAAGATGTTGGGCAGTTTTTGTGCCTATAGAGATAAGAAACTTAGGGTATATCGGATGGCGCGCGTGGGGTTCAACATCGTGGTTACACATGGTGAACACATACGGTTAGTAGTGTAGGATGTAGTTTAGATCCCGTGACTAAATGGCAAGGTCCTTATTCATCCCACCAAACAAGGGATAAGATTGATGGATTAAGTAGAGGTGGGTGCGGGATTTAAATACACAAATCAACTCGGTGGGGATCACATGCCCATGCAATGTAGAATCCATTTCTGCCAAGCATGACCCACTGAGCTATACACCGAGCCCGAGGTGAGGTGGGTGAAAAGGGATGGCAGTTAGGTGAAATTAAATGTGTTGGTTTGTGGGTGAGCCACCCATGTAGCTTGGTGGTGTAAGGATATGAACCCCCTAAACATAAAATTCACCTTCACAAAAATGATCAAAACTTTTGCCTAGAATGTCGATCTGGAAAAATTACGGTCATCGTAAAGAGAATTGTGAGCCCTGACAGGATGGAGGTATATAATTTTGATTTTGGTGAGATTTGACAGGAAAAAAATTAGGAATTAGATATAGGTCCAGTGAGCAAGCCCAGGTGCACTAGTGGCTTGGAATGGGTGGTAGGGATGTAATAAATGATTCTCCTCTCTCCTCTCACATATGCTTCTTCTATATAATATAAAGGGGGTTGCATAAATTAAAGAGTTAGTCATTTTTCCTCCCCATACACCCATCTTCTTCTCTCAGTAGATATAGGGCTTCAAGCCTTTCTCCTAAACCATTTAATGACATCTTACCTCTCCCTACATGTAATGTACTTTGCATATTTTAAGGAGCAATAAGTTGTGCTTGTGTTAATCTAGGTACCAACACCCGAATGGCACCATTTCAACTAAAGTTGTGAAGGAGATTTGATTGTAAACCTTGGGGGTACCTTAGGTCCGATACAATAGAAATTTGAAAATGCTTTTCTGATTCATTTAACTCGAGATTTTGTGATGAATCATCGAGAGATTGTGTGCAAGAGTGCAGATCTGGGCTTCCATTTGATTTATTGCTTCCATTTGTTTATTTTGTGTTGGTACTCAAAATTGTCTTGCCCCATTTGTGCCCTTGAAAATTTATTGATTTGACCTCTGTCATTTTATCCTTTCCCATGATTGTGTTTGGTTGGTCTTTGTTGTTATTTTTAGTCCTCCTGGGTCAAAGATCATATATGGGTCCATATTTGTCTCCTAGTTTCTTTGTTCCTCTGGAAAGGTCTATATTTTGAGTTCACCGAGATCTGTCCTTTCAAAAATTTGTATTTTCCCATTCCCTCTATTGCCACGGTAAAAATTCATGTTCTTGACATTTCTTCCTTGAAATACTTGAAGAAGGATGAGTTGATATGTCCCTAAGAACATATTTGAGCTTTGTAACTATCTAAACTCTCTATCATTGAAGAAAAATTCATTTTTAGCCTCAAATTCTTGTGTTTATGTATTTTAGGGTTTGAAGGGTGTTTTCTCATGGTCAAACTTGCATCTTTACATCTATAGGGGACATGGCACCTTTTGGTTGGATGTGGCTCAGCAAAACACTTCAAAAAATCTATAAAAATCCTTAACTCATAAATATGTCCACGTGGGTGAACGACGCTCATTTGAGAATCAAATTTTTGGTCTGACTTTGAAGTAGTGTCGGGAGGGCACATGGAGGCCTCCATTCCTTGGCCCAAACTTGGAAAAAAATTTATGTAGTTAGAGCGCTTTGGAAAAACAAGACAAGTGGTGAGCTCACGCTCACTCAAGGTCTCTACTTTGGGCATCATATTGAAGTTATGCCATGGAGACACGTGGAGGAAGCGTGCATGTTTAGGGACCAGTCCTTGAGTTTCATTCTAAAGGAGTGACTCAGTGACACGTGGAAATTTGAAAATTCAAAGAGGCAAGGATTATTTTGTCTGCAAGGTGCGAGATTAATCAATTTGGCGGTTCAATTTGTGAATCTAAGGCATTTTTCAAATGAATTTTTACTCTAGTTCATGAAAAACGTGAATTACCAGATCCAAAGTTGCAAAGTAAAAATTGGGAAAGGAAAATTTGAAATGATGAAATGAAAGGGGCCTACATGCATGGGGAATGAAAAATGTGCTTCCACTTTGAAGAATGATGAAAGTTTTGTAATGATTCACCTTTTGAAAGAACAACTAGAAACTTTTGCAAGTTTGTTAAATGTCATTTTCAGAAAATATTCAAAGCAAAAGTTCTTCGAATATTCCACTTTTGGAGGGAAGATTTGAGGGGAAAAGTGAGTGTGTAAGAAAAATTTATATATTGCATGAATTTTTCATGCAAATGGTCGGAGAAACTTAGAATTTTCACAGGAAAATATAGGAAGAAGCCCATTCTCTGAGAAACCACCTAAGAACCATTTTAACTCCCTTTTGCATCAAATTTGTATCATGTTAGGTTGGTTACAAATGTATAGCCACAAAAAATATCTGAGATTGTTCTTATAACATTCCCATACTGATAAATTTGGTCATTCTGGATTATTTTATGTTGTCTCTTGGTAAAATTTGCATTTACTTATTTTTCAGAATGTTTTCAATTTGTGTTTCTTGCTCCTGTTGCAATTTGGTGTTTGGAATTTCCTTTTGATCATACAGATATAATTTTGGTAATAGCGTAGTGGCATTTTCAATTATAGAATCAGAAGATCTTTCATCTGATGAAGGGATAAACAAATTTAAATTCACTCTGCTTTCCTTGATATAGATTTGATTGTAAACCTTTAGGGGTACCTTAGGTCTGATAGAATAGAAATTTCTAAATGCTTTGTTGATTCATTTAACTCAAGATTTTGTGATAAATCATCAGATATTGTGTGGAAGAGTGCAAATCTGGGCTTCCATTTGATGCACATATCCTGGTTGAAGGAACACCTTAACCTCTTTGAAGCATTTTTATTGTCTAAGTCTTTCAAGTTTTGCAAAGGTCCTCAAAGAAGTTGGCAAATTCTGGTTAGTCTTGTTTGAATATCTCCCACCCCAAAATTCATTTCAAATTAACTCATCCTACCTATAATACCCCTACATTGTATTGTGTGTCAACAAAAGAATACAATCCATTTACAAAAATGCACAAGCAAATCAGGATCACACCATGTCTTTAGTAGCCTTAGCCTTGTCTTGAAATAATTTCCATCATTTAGTAGTGATAGCTCTGTTGAGTTTGAATAATGGGAAATTGATCATGTTTTCTCAAGGCCATCTCCATACAATCTACACAATACAAGGATATTTTCACCTCCTTCACAAAACAGAGGCTACAATATAGGTTATCTTACCTTGGTTGATAGGCACAACCTAAAATAGTGAGGATTAGATCAAATCCTTCCAAGGTGCTACCCACTTCTTCAAATCCTGAGTGCTAACAAGTCAGATAAATTTCTTCCCAGCTACAAAACAACATATAAACCATTTATCTACCTCTGAGTGTCTTGTAAAATCCATGATGCAGCTCAAGTTGTGAAGGAGATTAAATCTGGGTACCAACACCCAAATTGTGCCATTGTAGCTTAATTTGTGAAGGAGATTTGATTGTAAACCTTTGGAGGTAACTTAGGTCTGATAGAATAGACATTTGTAAATTCTTTGTTGATTCATTTAACTCAAGTTTTTTTGATAAATCATTAGAGATTGTGTGGAAGAGTGCAAACGGACTTCCATTTTATTTATGGCTTCCATTTTTTTATTTTGTGTTGGTGCTCAATACTGTCTCGCCCCATTTGTGCCCTTGGAAATTTATTAATTTACAGCCTCTATAATTTTATACTTCCCCATGATTGTGTTTGGCTGGTCTTTGTTGCCATTTTTAGTCTACCCCTGGGTCAAAGATCATATATGGGTCCATATTTGTCTCCTAGTTTCTTTGTTCCTCTAGAAAGGTCTGTATTTTGAGTTCCCTGGGATCTTTCCTTCCAAAAATTTGTGTTTTCCCATTCCCTCTATTGCCATAGTCAGAATTCATGTTCTTGACATTTCTACCTTGAAATACTTGAAGAAGGATGAGTTGATATGTCCCTGAGGAACGTATTTGAGCCTTGTAACTATCTAAACTCTCTATCATTGAAGAAAAATTTTAAGGTTTGACGGGTGTTTTCTCCCGGTCAAACTTGCATCTTTGCATCTACAAGGGACGTGGCACCTTTTGGTTAGACACACTCAACCTAAACACTTCAAAAATTCCATAAAAATCCTCAACTCATAAATATGTCCACGTGGGTGAACGGAACTCATTTGAGAATCAACTTTTGGTCTAACTTTGAAGTAGACCGGGAGGACACGTGGAGGCCTCTACCGCTTGGCTCGACTTGGAAAAAAATTTATGGTATTGGAGCAGTTTGGAATGGAAACATGGCGAGCTCATGCTCATTAAATGTCTTTGCTTTGGGTGCCATCTTGAAGTTGCGCCATGGAGACACGTGGAGGAACCATGCATGTTCGATGGATCGCCCTTGAGTTTCATTCTAAGGAATCGTCGAGCTAACATGTGGAGGCCTCTGCTCACTTTGAATTTTACTTAGACTTTTCAACAAAGAAATGAGATTACCTCGGAGCAAGACACGTGGTGCCTTCCACCGAACTTCAATCATTTAAACATACCTCATCAAGTAGAACATGTGCCGAGCCCATGCTCATTCAAAGTATCAAAATTTTGGGACCATCTCAAGGAGTGCCGTGGTGACACATGGAAATTTGAAAAGTCTGTTGGTACCCAAATTTTTTCTCCTTTTCAGTCTGAGTAGCATCAATTATATGGCATGAAGCTTTAAGATAGATAGATCATGATGTGTGTCATTTTGTAGCCGGGATGTGATCTAATTAGCACTCAGATTTGTGGAGAGATAGATAGCACTCAAATAGGACTTGATCTTATCCTAACTATTTTAGGTTGTGCCTTTCAACCAAGGTAAGAGGACCTATTTTGTAACCCTCAAATGGTGAAGGAGATGAAGATATCCCTCAATTTGTGCAAATAGTATGGAAAGGGCCTTGGGAAAATATGATCAACACTCCAAATCTGAATTTCACAAGTTGTCACTCCCAGATTATGGAGATACTTTCAATGCAAGGCAAGGGTTACTGAAGACATTGTATGATCCTGATTTTCTTTGTACATTTTTATAAATTGATTAAATTCTTTTGTTTACACACAATGCAATACAAGGGTAGTATGGGGTAGGAGTAGTTATTCGAATGAATTTTTGGTGTGAGATTTTAGACAAGACTAACCAGAATTTGCCAAATTCTCTTAGGACCTTTGCAAGAAATTTGTAAGACTTAAACAAGAGAATGCTTCAAAGGGGTTAAGGTACTCCTTCAACCAGATATGTACACCAAATGGAATCCCAAGTCTGCTCTCTTCCACACAATCTTTGACAACCGCCACAAAATCTCAAAGCAGATGAACCAACAAAGCATTAAGATATCTCTATTTTATCATGACCTAAGGTGCACCCAAACGTTTACAAATAATCTCAGAATTCAAGGAAGGTGATTTTAAATTTGTTTATCTCTTTATCATATGAAAGCTCTTCTAAATGTGAGATTACAAATGCCAATAAACTATCAACAAGAAATGAGACCATGTATGATCAAGAGATATTGTAAACACAAGATTGCAACAAGAGCAAGAAACACAAATTGAAACCATTTTGAGATATAAGTGTATTCAAATTTTGCTAAGAGACAACACAAAATAATCCAAAATGACCAAATTTATCAAATGGGAGGAGGATGCCCTTAAATATTTTGAAGGAATCAAAGAAGCATTGAAACCTACACTTGTCTTGGCAACTCCAAATTCCAATAAGCCTTTCCAAATCTTCTCTTTTGCTTCTTAAAATACTATTGCATCTGTTTTGCTGAAGAAGGATGAACATGGGGCTGAGAGGCCTATTGCCTTCTTTAGAAAGGATTTACAAGTTGCTGAGTTAAAGTACACAATCATGGAAAAACAAGCATTTTCCTTGGTGAAAGCAACAAAGGTTTTCAAGCCTTATATATTAAGTTCAAAAGTTGTTGCTTATGTTCCCCACCATGGTAAAAGAAATCTTATCGAGAGATGGAGATCTCTAGAAAATGATGTAGATGGGTGAAAAACTACACGATTATGACATGGACATCCAAACCACAAATTTGGTAAGAGGTTTGGGTCTTGCTAAGCTCATGGCTAAGAGCAACTTGCAGATGTGGAAGTGAATGAAGTGGAGGAAGAAAGGGTAGATGTTCTTGATAAATTGGTAGGTTCGAGTGGTACAAGGATATAATATTTTACCTCGACACCTATGTTGTCCTGTTCATTTGAATAAAAATCAGAAAATATCCCTCAAGTTGGCTTCTCAAAAATACATCATCACCGACTGGCTGGCTTGGAAGAACCCCGAAGGTGTCCTCTTGAAATTTTTAAATGAAGATGAAGCTCCCAAAGTAGTTGTTGATTTCCATGAGGGAGTTTGTGGAGGACACTTTCTGGAAGGGTTACAGACACAAAGTGTTGAGAGCTGGTTATTGGTGGCCTACTCTCTTCAAATATGCAACCATATTGATTAGAAAATGTGAAATTTTCCAGAGTTTCTCTCGAATAATGAAAGCTTTAGGTTCCCTTCCTTTACACTGTATCAATTAAAGATCCTTTCAAAAATGGGGGATGAAATTCATTGGTGAAATTTTAGACCCTTCCAATCTTGGACATAAGTGGATCCTTGTAGCCACAGTTACTTCTCCAAGTGGATAGAAGAAATCCCCACCAAGAAAGCAACACACCAAGTTGTTATGGATTTCTTGTTGAATCATATCATATGCGATTTGGCGTGCGAGTCAAGATTGTGGTTGATAATGCAATGTGTTTTGAGCTAAACCTTTGATGACAATGTTTAAAGAGTATGGAACCAATCTAACTTATGCTTCAAACTATAACCCTCAAGGAAATGGACAAGTCGAGTCCACTAATAAGAATTTTTGAAGATCATTAGGAGAACCTTGGAGTTAAACAAGAGAAAATGGGGTGAACAAATGAAATTTCTAGTTTGGGCTGATAGAATCACTATCAAAAGAGCTACCGTGGTAAGAGACCATTTGAGTTAGTGTATGGAACTCAAGCTCGCTTCCCTTACATCCGTAATTATCTTCATTTCAGTTTGTTCGACAACTTGAAGATCAAGAGGTTTGTCCATATGAAGCAAGGATTAATTAGATTATCGAGATGGATGAAGAAAGAAGAGCATCACACCAAAGGCATGTTAGATTTAGAGATAATTTGAAGAGGTTGTTTAATAAGAAGGTCACTCCTAGGGCCTTTAATATTGGAGATAGGGTTTTTTTGTGGAATAGCAAAAATGAAGATAAGGGCAAACATGGTAAGTTTGATAAATTGTGGATGGGCCCTTACTCCATTGATGTCGAATTGGTGAGAATACCTTTTTCGTCAAGGAATTAGATGGGGAATTTCTTGAACTACCTATTAATGGTAGGTATCTCGAAGCATTTCTTTGATTAATCTCCAAATTTTAGGTATTCTCCAACTTGTACGGTGATGATAGTGTCCGGGTTTTTCTCTGTTTTGGTGTTTTTTCGGTTTGTGGTTTGCCTTGGTGTGTGGTAGCCATTTTTGTCAGTTTCTCAACTGGTTTTTGGTGGCTTTGGCTCATGACTCCATTTTCCCAATGGATTATTTTGGCACTTGGTCTACTTTGTTCTTGTGGCACTCACTGGGAGTGCCCATCCCGAGCAGGAGCCAATGTTGGTGCCCATTTTGATCCTCTACCATTTTGACCTAAATTTTCCTTTGGTTTGCATGTTCTAAAATGTTTTTCTCCCAAATTGGTGGTCCAGTAAATTTTCCCTCCAGATTGAATGCCTTGAAATTCTCACAAACTTATTATTTTGCCCCAACTTGAAAGAAAAATACATGCATGCCTCTGTTTTGTGCCCTAATTTTTCCAAATCAATACCTCTGCCATTTTTTCCACTTTTCCCAGCCTTTGGAGCTCGTGGTTATTCGTTTTATGCTTATTTTCCCTCAAAAATCTATCCCCATGGTTGAAAATTGCCTAAAATCACTTTCCATTTGTTTTTTGACCAAAAAATTCTTCACCCACGAAGAAAAAATTGAATTCGGGCATCTCTGGAAAATTCTTGTGTTTTTACGGTCATACGGGCATACTTTTCCCATCAAATTCTATCTCAAATGTCATCTCCTACGTGGCCATTTGTGGTTGGACAAGGTTTGGTGGGTTTGTTTAAAAAACTTAACATTTTTGTGTTTTGGCAAAAATCAAAATTTCCCCGCAACTCTGCAAGTCCCAGAGGAGGACACATGTCATGTTCTCATTCAAAGGTAGAATGGAAGGCTGGCAGAGGACTTAGACAATTTTTTCCTTTTGGCGAGAAGGGAAAAAGGTTGAGGAAAGGGTCGCGGATCCATAATGAATCATAGGGAGACACGTGGCGGGTGTAGAAGGGAGTGCGGGCCACCGGAGGAAAAAGGGAAATTTTTCCCTTTTGGAAAAATGACTTAGAATGAAAATTTGAGGCATGGCTCCATGACGAAGCAGAGGGAGACACATGGTAGGGATGGAATCGGAGGTGCGGGTCCATGGAGGAAAAGTGAGAAAATTTCCTTTGGCAAAAAAGGGAGTTAAAATGTGAAATGAGCCCGTAGATCCTCAATGATAGAGAAGGTGACACGTGTCAAGGACAGAGGCGGAGGTGCAGGCCCATGGAGATTTTTTGGAAAAATTTCCTTTTTTCCAAAAAAGGTAGAAATGTGAAGAATCAAGCCATGATTCCAATGGGGCCCACATTGTGCCACGTGTCAGCACCAAATCTCAAGGGTGGAGGGGCGGAGAAAATGTCAAAATTTTACATTTTTCCAAAAATATTAAAAAGTCAAAAAGTAATCCCAAACCCATTTCCAATCATATTTTGACACGTGGAGGGCTCAGATTGAAGGGTAAAGGCAGATCAATAGTAACTATGCATTTTTCAGTTTGGCTACCATTTTTCTCAGGAAGCTTGGAGATGTGAATTTTGCATCATTTTTATCGAATCTTTGGCAAATTCATGTCGTTTTGGCCTTCAAGGAACAATGGGATCAATTTGAAAATTCAATTTGCAGATTTGAGGCATTTTTCAAATGAATTTTTACTCTGGTTCGTGAAAAACGTGAAAGATCAAATCAAGAAGTTAGCAGAGTAAATTTTGGAGGGATAAGGATGAAATAATGAAATGAAAGGGGTTTGCATGCTTTGAGGATGAAAAACGTGCCTCCACAATGGATAATGATGAAATTTTTGTAATGATTCACCTTTTGAAGGAATAACTGGCAACTTTTTGCAAGTCTATTAGATGTCATTTTCCAAAAATATTGCAAAGCAAAGGTGCTCGAATATTCCACTTTTAGAGGGAATATTTGAGAGGAAAAGGATCAATTGTAATAGAAAGTTATATATTGCATGAATTTTTCATGCAAATGGTCGGAGAAACTTAGAATTTCATGGGAAAATCTAGGAAGAAGCCCATTCTCTTGAGAAACCACCTGAGAACCATTTCTAATTCCTTTTTGCATCAAATTTGTATCATGTTGAGTTGGTTTCAGTTGTAAAGCCATCAACAAGCTCTAAGATTGTTCTTATAACACTCCCTTGCTAATAAATTTGGTCATTCTGGATTATTTTGTGTTGTCTCTTGGCAAAATTTGCATACACTTATATCTCAGAATGTTTTCAATTTGTGTTTCTTGCTCATGTTGTAGTCTTGTGTTTAAAATCTCTCTTGATCATACATGGTCTCATTTCTTATTGATAGTTTAGTGGCATTTGCAATCTCACATTCATAAGAGCTTTCATCTGATAAAGAGATAAAAAATTTAAAATCACTTTACCTTCCTTGAATTTTGAGATTGTTTGTAAACCTTTGGGTGCACCTTAGGTTATGATAAAATAGAGATTTTTGAATGCTTTTTTGGTTCATCCGCTTGAGATTTTGTGGCAAAGGTTATCAAATATTGCGTGGAAGAGTGCGGATATGAGCTTCCATTTGGTGCACATATCCTAGTTGAAGGAGTACCTTAACCCCTTTGAAGTATTTGGTTGTTTAAGTCTTACAAATTTCTTGCAAAAGTCCTCAAAGAATTTGGCAAATTCTAGTTAGTCTTGTCTAAAGTCTCCCACCAAAAATTCATTCAAAATAACTAATCCTACCCCATACTACCCCTGCATTGCATTGTGTATCAACAAAATAATTCAATCCATTTATAAAAATGCACAAATCAAATTAGGATCATATAATGTCTTCAGTAACCCTTGCCTTGCATTGAAAGTATCTCCATAATCTGGGAGTGACAACTTGTGAAAGTCAGATTTAGAGTGTTGATCATATTTTCCCAAGGCCATTTCCATACTATTTGCACAAATTGAGGGATATCTTCATCTCCTTCACCATTTTAGGGTTACAAAATAGGTCCTCTTACCTTGGTTGAAAGGCACAACCTAAAATAGTTAGGACAAGATCAAGTCCTATTTGAGTGCTATCCATCTCTCTACAAATCTAAGTGTTAGTTAGATCACATCCCCGGCTACAAAACGACACACATCATGATCTATCTGTCTTCAATATTCATGCCATATCTTTGATGCTGCTCAAACTGAAAAGGAGAACAAATTTGGGTACCAACAAAGTCAAAGAGGCAGGAGGTGGACCATCGAGGGTAACTTGGAAAGTTTGCCTCTTGTATTCAACCGATTCAAAGTATCAAAAATCACGAGGGTCTCGAGGGAAATAGTCAATGTTTTTCCCCGGTCAATAGTGGAGGTGCAGAAATCTAGCGAAGGAAATGTTAAAAATTTTCCTTCGTGAAATATGATTAAAATATGAAATGAGACTGTTTCCCCTCAACCAATCATATGAGGACACATGTCTTGCGGTAGGTAGAGATGCAAAGGAAAATTTAAAAATTTCCTTTGTCTAAAAAGATGTAAAATGTGTAAAATTGAGCCGCGACTCCGTATCCAGTCATATTGTGCCATATGTCAGACCCAAATCGCAAAGGCGGAGCAGTGGAGGAAATCAAGAAATTTTGCAAATTTTCCAAAAGTAGTAAAAAGGTAAAAAGTGTCCCCGAGGCCCATTTTTCCCGAATCTACCACGTGGAGGGATCATATTTAAAGATAAGAATAGATCGACGGTAGCTATGCATTTCACCAGTTTGGCCGCCATTTGAGCTCCAGGAAGTTTGGAGATGCATTTTTTACATCAATCTTCATCAAATTTTTGCCAATTCATGTCATCTTGGCCTACAGGGTCCAAATTAATCAATTTGGGGGTTCAATTTGTGAATCCAAGGCATTTTTCAAATAAATTTTTACTCTGGTTCGTGAAAATGTGAATTACCAGATCCAAAGTTCCAAAGTAAAAATTGGGGAGGAAAAGTTGAAATGATGAAATAAAAGGGGTCTACATGCGTGGGGAATGAAAAACGTGCTTCCACTTTGAAGAATGATGAAAGTTTTGTAATGATTCACCTTTTGAAAGAACAACTAGCAACTTTTTGCGAGTTTTTTAAATGTCATTTTCTAGAAATATTGTAAAGCAAAGGTGCTTCGAATATTCCACTTTTGGAGGGAAGATTTGAGGGGAAAAGTGAGTGAGTGAGTAAAAGTTATATATT
This sequence comes from Taxus wallichiana var. yunnanensis, assembly GCA_018340775.1. Taxonomy (NCBI): domain Eukaryota; kingdom Viridiplantae; phylum Streptophyta; class Pinopsida; order Cupressales; family Taxaceae; genus Taxus; species Taxus wallichiana. The sequence goes on along the minus strand of CM031234.1, from coordinate 936,303,362 downwards.
GCATGAATTTGTCATGCAAATGGTCGAGAGAAACTTAGAATTTTCACGGGAAAATATGGGAAGAAGCCCATTCTTTGAGAAACCACCTGAGAACCATTTTAACTCCTTTTGCATCAAATTTGTATCATGTTAGGTTGGTTACAGATGTATAGCCACTAACAAGCTTTGAGATTGTTCTTATAACATTCCCCTGCTGATAAATTTGGTCATTCTGGATTATTTTGTGTTGTCTCTTGGTAAAATTTGCATTTACTTATGTTTTGAATGTTTTCAATTTGTGTTTCTTGCTCCTGTTGCAATCTAGTGTTTGGAATTTCCTTTTGATCATACAAATCTAATTCTGGTAACAACTTAATGGCATTTGTAATTCCAGAATTAGAAGAGATTTCATCTGATGAAGGGATAAACAAATTTAAATTCACTCTGCTTTCCTTGATATAGATTTTATTGTAAACCTTTAGGGGTACCTTAGGTCTGATAGAATAGAAATTTCTAAATGCTTTGCTAATACATTTAACTCAAGATTTTGTGATAAATCATCAAAGATTGTGTGGAAGAGTGCAGATATGGGCTTCTATTTGATACACATATCCTAGTTGAAGGAACACCTTAACCTCTTTGAAGCATTCCTATTATCCGAGTCTTTCAAGTTTTGCAAAGGTCCTCAAAGAAGTTGGAAAATTCTAGTTAGTCTTGTCTGAATATCTCCCACCCCAAAATTCATTTCAAATTAACTCATCCTACCTATAATACCCCTGCATTGTATTGTGTGTCAACAAAATAATACAATCCATTTACAAAAATGCACAAAGCAAATATGGATCATACCATGTCTTTAGTAGCCTTAGACTTGTCTTGAAAGCATTTCCATCATTTAGTAGTGACAACTCTGTTGAGTTTGAATAATGGGAAATTGATCATGTTTTTTCAAGGCCATCTCCATACAATCTGCACAATACAAGGATATTTTCACCTCCTTCACAAAACAGAGGCTACAATATAGGTTCTCTTAACTTGGTTGATATGCACAACCTAAAATATTGAGGATTAGATCAAATTCTTCCAGTGGTGCTACCCACTTCTTCAAAGCCTGAGTGCTAACAAGTTAGATAAATTGCTTCCCGGCTACAAAATGACATATAAACCATTTATCTACCTCTGAGTGTCTTGTAAAATCCATGATGCAGCTCAAGTTGTGAAGGAGATTAAATGGGTACCAACACGAATGGCGCCATTGCCGGGAATATTTTAGTATTTCAAAGCCCTGGTAATACGTTTTATGTGATTTATGTGCAACTACATTGTTGAGCATCATTTTCTAATCAGATTTATAAGACTGGAATGAGAGTAGAATTATGAGTTTGATATGTTCAAGTGTCTCCAATTTTTTTCAAACTTTGCACAATAGTTGATAAATTGAGTGAAAGAAAATCAGATCTGTTCAAGCTTTGCATAGTGCTAATATTTGCAGTCATTTGATAGATCTTCATAGTGCATTTACACAAACTAGGGTGAAAGTCCTTAGTGGAAACTCCTTGTTGTTATATTTTTATAAATACCAGTACCTTATCATACATTAAGTGAAGTGTGTCATATAAATCTGCAAACCTGGAAGGAAGAAGATCTCTCTTCAGGAGAGACCCAAGTAGAAAATTATTTCAAGAATTTGGAAAGACAATTTTAGAGGAGAGAAAAGTTTGGAAGGTTGTTGAAGGACAGACATCAAGCAAAGGTATATCCATTGGTGAGAGAGATCAGCCTTTAATAGAGGATTATCACTCTTCTTCTAGTGATTCTGATTCAAGCAATCTTCTCATAAACTTGTTTACTTCAACTAGTGAAGGTCCTTCGCTATACCTAACCTCGCACTCCTCATCAACTTGTGTCACCCCCAAGATCACCTCCACCAGAAAACATAGCTCAACCTCCACCTAGACCTCCATTTTTGGTCAATACCGTTGTCCCAATAAATTTTAGGGGAATGGCTGGTTATCCTAATGTTGTGCCGCAAGATGCTAGAAATAGATTGCTAAAGTTCCAAGGGAACAATGCCATAACATGTGATCAGCATTTGAAACTCTTTATTAATATGATGGAGGATTTTGAAATTGGATTTGAGGATGTGTACATTAATTTTTTTGTACACACTTTAGAGGAGGATGTTAGGGATTAGTACAGGGCCTTGCCAAATAATTCTATTGATTCATGGCCCGAAATGCAGAATGCATTCAAGTTGCAATATGGTGAAAAAACTGATCCCAGATTCCTCTTATCAGAGTTTGAGAATATCAAGAAAAACCCAAATGAATCGGTCCATGACTTTAACAAAAGGTTCAATAAAAATTTGAGGAGATTACCGATAATTTTAAGACCATGTGATGAATCTTGTTTGATAAAATATTCTGATGCATTTGACAAGAAGGTTGCATATTACTTGAGGGAAAAAAATCCTGGCAATTTAAGGTAGGCATTCACCATGTCACTTCAAATTGAGAACAATATCAAGGTTGTTGGGAAACCTCCTAAGAGAGATGGAGTTAAATTGGTAAACCCTGACAAGCCTCAAGAAAACAAGAGTGTAGACTTGGAGGAAGTGGTGAAAACTTTGGCAGGGGTTGTCAAAGAGATTTCCTACAAGTTGGAAAGAGCTGAGAAGGGAATTAGACAAACTTCACAAGGTCAGCCTAGGCAACAAGCACATGATAGATTTGGAAATCACCATAGGAATGAGCAGATATTTGATGACAAAGGTAAAGGACCTATGGGATTTTGAAATAGACAATCTCAAAGCTAAATAAAGTAAGGTAGTGCCTGATCCGTTAAATGTTAGAGTGGCTGTTGTTGATGATGCAAATCAGATTGACTAGTGTGATAGATGTTTCTTACCCCATCCGCCATGTGAAACAGATCAGAAAATTAAAGAGGAAGTTGATGATTATAATATGGATGATGATGCTTGTATGATGGACTGCCCTACACACTCATGTCAAGGAGCAACATCTACTGAAGTGATAAGTGCATGGACTACTGCTAGCTTTTGGGATTGCATCCAATGGGTACATCTTCTTCCTCCTTCTCATGTTTTAGAAATTGATAATGTACAAGCCTTTGAGCTGCCCAATAATGATTTTGAGTACTTGAGGGCATTGATGATCAAGAAGTATGATGGAGGTATACCCTCGGAAGAGGATAGGAAACTACTTATGAATGTTGTGGTGGCCCAAGAGAAGGAGTATAACACAAGAAGTAAGGCTATCAAGGGAGATGGGCCTCAGGCCAAAAATAAAACCCCATTGATTTCTAATATCCCAAAAGAAGTTCCTAAGAAATAAACATTTGTTAAGAGCCCTGTTGTCCCAAGTAAAATTTATGCTTCACCCCATGCTCAAAATGTTAAAAACCTTGTGCCATCTGATGAAATTTCCATCCCTCCTTCTACTGTTGTTTTTCCTAAATACATTCCCTATGACATTGCTCAAGTTCTGAGCCAAATCAAGGTCAGTGTTCCAATTGTTGAGCTGCTTAGAATTCCTGAGCACAAGAAGAGAGCACTTGAGTATTTGGGATTGAAAGAGGAGAAGGTTGTCATGAAGAGGAATGTGAATGTTATAGAGGCTCCACTTACTATTGTGCAGAGGTAGGAAAGACATCAGCATTGGAAGAATTTGGTGAACCACCGAAGGTATATTTGGGAACATCCTTGGTTGAATCTCAATTGAGTGTTGACCCTTTCTTCACAACTTTGATCATCAAGGACAGGTTACTACATAATTGTATGTTTGACTTGGGCATCATGCAATGTCATGCCTTTAGAAGTTATGAATGAGTTAGATATCAAAGTAACAATAGCGTATGACAAGTGTACTGCCATGGATTCCAGGGAAGTGCCAATTGTTGGGTGTGTCAAAGGTTTGGTGGTGCAACTTGCAGCCTATCCAAGTAAAAATTTGAAACTTGATGTTGTAATTGTTGATTACCCTGCCAAATGGGGTATGTTATTATCAAGAAAGTGGGTTGTAAGTGTTGGAGGGAGTGTCCAAATGGATATGTATTTTGCCACCATTCCCATTGAAGGCAGCCTTGTAAAATTATATGGAGAGAAGAAGATGTTGCATCTAATTGAGGATCCAAACAATGCTTCTTATGAAGTATTATTTGTTGATGTTGATGTTGATAATTTTATTGGGTTTGCTGATGGTAAGGAGCACAAGATGGATCAGTCTAAGTGTCTTGAAGAAGTAGGCTCACCATGGACCTTGTTATTTGATGGAGCTTGCTCCAAATTTGGAAATGGTGTCGGTGTTGTTTTAATCTCTCCAAGTAATGAGGAATTTATTTTCTCTTTCAAACTTAACTTTGAATGCACCAATAACATAGCTAAGTATGAGGCATTACTATTAGGGCTAAGGATTGCTTGGAAGTATGGCGTAAAAGATGTTGTTGTAAAGGGAGATTCTAAGTTGGTTGTCAAACAAGTTAGAAAATTATATGCAACAAAAAATCAACGGATGAAACAATACAAACATGCAGTTTGGGATCTGATTGATATGTTTGATTCCTTCAACATTTTTCATCATGACAAAAGTTTAAATATGATTGCTGATAAGTTGGCAGTGTTGGGGTCTAGATTTGACAATTGTACCATTTCTCCATATTGTGAATATGATGTTGAGATACTCACTAGGCCTGTAGTCCCGGATAACATCAAGCATTGGCAAGTGTTTGATGATGATGCTCAAGTTCTAGAGGTTTTTACAGAACCAAGGTGATTTTGTGGATCAGAATATTGATTTGGAACCATTGGTGTGTAATGTTGATGGAAAAGAAACCTTGTTTGGCAAGGATATCATTCAATTGAAGACTAACACCATCCCTAGAGGGTTGGTTGCTCTTGAGTCAAATTTTAACAATGTTGATTGTGTAATCAATAGAAACATGTTTGCATCTAGAGATGTTGAAGAGCATGACTTGGGAACAAAGGAAAAACCAAGGAAGATTTGGTTAGGGAGTGGTTTAAACAAGGAAGAAAAATAGTCCTACCTCCAATTGTTGAAACAATATCAAGACTGTTTAGCTTGGTCTTATTCCGAGCTGAAAGCATATAGAGAAGACTTATTCCAACATGAGATCCCTCTTGAGAAAGATGCCAAACCATTCAGACAGAAGAAAAGGCCAATTAACCCACTCCTTTCTGTCAAAATGCAAGAGGAATTGAAAAAGTTGAAGGATGGAGGAATCATTCAGCCCACAAGGTATTCTTCTTGGGTTGCAAACTTGGTGTCGGTTAGAAAGAAGAATGGAGATATCAGACTTTGTGTGGATTTCAGAAATCTAAATAGAGCATCAATAAAGGACAACTATCCTTTACCAAACATGGAGAACATGCTACAATTAGTGACTGGTTCTGAGATGCTTTCTACTTTGGATGGTTTCTCCGGTTATAACCAAGTTGTTGTCAAAGAATCAGAGAGGATTAAAACTACCTTTACTACTCCGTGGGGAACATATGTTTTTGTTAGGATGCCCTTTGGTTTAATGAATGTTGGAGATACTTTTCAAAGGGCCATGGATGTTGCTTTTGCTGGTTATATCAATGATTTTATTGTTGTTTATCAAGATGATATTACTATTTTTTCTAGCAAAAGAATTGACCACTTGCAACATTTGGAAAGAATGTTGATCAGATGTAGAGAATATGGCATTTCACTCAATCCAAAGAAGTGTCATTTTGGAGTGCAAAGAGAAAAACTAATTGGTCACATTGTGTCTAAAGAGGGAGTTATGATTGATCCACAAAGGATAGAAGCTATCAAGCAAGATCTTGGTTCCAAAAACTAAGAAAGGAATCCAATCCTTCTTTGGTCAAATCAATTTCATTAGAAGGTTTGTGTCTAATTTTTCTGAGTTGACTCTCCCCATTACTTGCATGTTGAAGAAGGAACAGAATATCAGGTGGGAAGAGGCTGCCCTTAAAGCTTTTGATGGAATCAAGGAAGCATTGAAGCATGCTCCTGTTCTAGCAGCCCCAAATTACAAGAAACCTTTCCAAATCTTCTCCTTTGCTTCTGAGCACACCATTGCATCTGTTTTGTTGCAAAAGGATGATGATGGAGCTGAAATACCTATTGCCTTCTTTAGTAAGGCATTGCAAGCAATTGAGTTAAAATACACAATCATGGAGAAGCAAACCTTTGGATTGGTGAAAGCAACAAAGGTTTTCGGACCTTATATTTTGAGTTCCAAAGTTGTTGCTTATGTTCCCAACACAATGGTAAAATATGTTTTATCAGAGATGGATATTTCAAGCAAAAGATGCAGGTGGGTTAAAAAATTGTAGGAGTATGATATGGACATTTAGACCACAAAGCTAGTAAGAGGTTTGGGTCTTGCCAAGCTCATGGCTGAAAGCAATTTGCAGAATGCTGAAGTAAATGAAGTAGAAGAAGAGAGGGAAGATGTTCTTGAAAAATTGTTGAACTCTGAGTGGTACAAGGATGTAATATATTATCTCAGACACCTATGCTACCCTAGAAATTTGAATAAAAATCAGAAAATATCTCTCAAGATGGCTTCTCAAAAATATATCATTACAAACTTTGGGTTGGCTTGGAAGAACCCTGAGGGAATCCTCTTGAGATGTGTGACTGAAGATGAAGCTCCCAAAATAATTGTTGATTTCCATGGGGGAGTTTGTGGAGGACATTTTGCTAGGAGGGTTACTGCACACAAGATTTTGAGGGCTGGTTATTGGTGGCCAACTCTTTTTAAAGATGCAACTCAGTTGGTTAGAAGATGTGAGAGTTGTCAGCATTTCTCCGGAAGAATGAAAGCTTCAAGCTCCCTTCCTTTGCAGCTTGTATCAATTGAAGCTCCTTTCAAACAATGGGGGCTAGAATTCATTGGTGAAATCTCTTATTCATCAAGTGCTGGACACAAATGGATTTTGGTAGCTACTAATTTCTTCACAAAATGGGTGGAAGCAATCCCCACTAGGAAGGCAATGCACCAAGTTGTAATGGAATTCATATTGAATCATATCATCTGCAGATTTGGAGTGCCAGTCAAGATTGTTGCTGATAATGCCATGAGTTTCAGAGTTAGACCTTTAGTGGCAATGTGCAAAGAATATGGAATAAAGTTGACATATGCTTCTAACTACAATCCACAAGGAAATGGACAGGCTGAGTCCAACAATAAAAAATTGTTGAAGATTATTAAAAGGACTTTGGAATTAAACAAGAAGAAGTGGGGTGAACAACTAAAGTTTGTTGTTTGGGCTGATAGGATCACTGCCAAAAGAGATATTGGTAAAAGCCCATTTGAATTAGTATATGGAACACAAGCTCTGTTGCCCTTGCATCTGCAGTTGTCTTCATTTTAGTTTGTTCAACAACTTGAAGATCAAGAAATCAGTTCATATGAAGCAAGGATTAATTAGATTGTTGAACTTGATGAAGCAAGAAGAGCATCCCATCAGAGGCATGTCAAATTCAGAGAGAGAATGAAGAAGTTTTTTGATAAGAAGGTAACCCCAAGAGCTTTCAAGTATTGGAGATCTTGTGTTGTTGTGGGATAGTAGGCATGAAGATAAGGGCAAGCATGGTAAATTTGATGCTTTGTGGATGGGCCCATATTCCATTGACATAAGAATTGGTGAGAATACTTTTTTCCTCAAGGACCTAGATGGAGAATTGCTTGAGCTTCCTGTTAATGGTAGACATTTGAAGCATTTCTTGGATTGATCCCCAAAACTGAAGTTTGCATATCACTTGTAACAGTGTATATTTTTTTTTGTTTTTGCTCTATTTTTTGTTGTTTTGGTCGGTTTTTGGTTTGCCTTTGTGTGTGGCAGCCCTTTTTATTAGTTTATCAGTTGGTTTTTGGGTGTTTTGGCTTGTGACTCCATTTTCCCAATGGATATTTTGGCACTTGGTCTACTTTTGTTCTTGTGGCACTCGCAGGAGTGCCCATCCCGAGTCAGTAGCCTATGTTGGTGCTCAAAATTGTCTCGCCCCATTTGTGCCCTTGGAAATTTATTGATTTACTGACCTCTGTCATTTTATCCTTCCCCATGATTGTGCTTGGCTGGTCTTTGTTGCCATTTTTAGTCTGCCCCTGGGTCAAAGATCATGTATGGGTCCATATTTGTCTCCTAGTTTCTTTGTTCCTCTGGAAAGGTCTGTATTTTGAGTTCCCGGGCTCTGTCCTTTCAAAATTCACGTTTTCTCGTTTCCTCTATTGCCACAGTAGGAATTCATGTTCTTGATGTTTCTGCCTTGAAATACTTGAAGAAGGATGAGTTGATATGTCCCCGAGGAACGTATTTGAGCCTTGTAACTATCTAAACTCTCTGTCATTGAAGAAAAATTCATTTTCAGGCTCAAATGCTCGTGTTTCTGTATTTTACGGTTTAACGGGCATTTTCTCCCAGTCAAACTTGCATCTTTGCATCTACATGGGACGTGGCACCTTTTGGCTAGATGCAGCTCGATTAAACACTTCAAAAATTCTATAAAAATCCTCAACTCAGAAATATGTCTAGGTGGGTGAACGGCACTCGTTTGAGAATCAAATTTTTGGTCTGACTTTGAAGTAGCGCCATGAGGACACGTGGAGGCCTCTGCTGCTTGGCCCAGACTTGGAAAAAAAAATTATGTAGTTTAGCGGAACATGACACATGGCAAGCTTGCGCTCATTCAAGGTCTCTACTTTGGGCGCCATCTTGAAGTTGCACCATGGAGACACGTGGAGGAACCGCGCATGTTTGGGGACCGGCCCTTGAGTTTCATTCTAAAGAAGCACCAAGCTGACACATGGAGGCCTCTACTCACTTTGCATTTTACTTAGACTTTTCAATAGCCAAAAGGAGATTGCCTCGGAGCATGACATGTGGCGCCTTCCGCTGAACTTCAAGCATTCAGACAGACCTCAGCTGGAGCAGGACACATGGTGATCCGCGCTCGTCAAAGTATCAAAAATTTTGGACCATCTCAAGGAGTGTCGTGGTGACACGTGGCAATTTGAAAAGTCAAAGAGGTGGGGAGGCAAACCATCGGGGGCAACTTGGAAATTTTTCCTCTTGTATTTAAATGACTCAAAGTATCAAAAAAGCTCGAGGGCCCAAGGGAAATAGTCAATGTTTTTCCCTAGTCAATGGTGGAGGTGTGGGTGGCGGAGGAAATGTTAAAAATTTTCCTTCGCGAAATATGATTAAAATATGAAATGAGAGCGCTGCCCCTCAGCCAATCATATGAGGACATGTGTCTTGTGGGAGGGTGGAGCCGCGGAGGAAAATTGAAAAAAATTCCTTTGTCTAAAAAGATGCAAAATGTGTAAAATTGAGTCGTGACTCCGTATCCAGTCATATTGCACCACGTGTCAGACCCAAATCACAAAGGCAGAGCAGCGGAGGAAATCAAGAAATTTTGCAAATTTTCCAAAAGTAGTAAAAAGGTAAAAAGTGTCCTCGAGGCCCATTTTTCCTAGATCTACCACATGGAGGGCTCAGATTTAAAGATAAGAATAGATCGACGATAGTTATGCATTTCACCAATTTGGCTACCATTTGAGCTCCAGGAAATTTGGAGATGCGTTTTTGCATCAATCTTCATCGAATGTTTTTCCAATTCGTGTCATCTTGGCCTGCAGGTCCGAATTAATCAATTTGGGGGTTCAATTTGTGAATCCAAGGCATTTTTCAAATAAATTTTTACTCTGGTTCATGAAAAACGTGAATTACCAAATCCAAAGTTACAGAGTAAAAATTGGGAGGGAAAAGTTGAAATGATGAAATGAAAGGGGTCTACATGCATGGGGAATGAAAAACGTGCTTCCACTTTGAAGAATGATGAAAGTTTTGTAATGATTCACCTTTTGAAAGAACAACTAGCAACTTTTTGTGAGTTTGTTAAATGTCATTTTCCGAAATATTGCAAACCAAAGGTGCTTCGAATATTCCACTTTTGGAGGGAAGATTTGAGGGGCAAAGTGAGTGATTGAGAAAAATTTATATATTTCATGAATTTTTCATGCAAATGGTTGAATAAACTTAGAATTTTCACAGGAAAATCTGGGAAGAAGCCCATTCTCTGAGAAACCACCTGAGAACCATTTTAACTCCCTTTTGCATCAAATTTATATCATGTTAGGTTGGTTGCAGAGATGTATAGCCACTTACAAGCTCTGAGATTGTTCTTATAACATTCCCCTATGAGATAAATTTGATCATTCGGATTATTTTGTGTCTCTTGGTAAAATTTGCATTTACTTATGTTTCAGAATGTTTTCAATTTGTGTTTCTTGCTCATGTTGCAATTTGGTGTTTGGAATTTCCTTTTGGTCATACAGATCTAATTCTAATGTGACTTAGTGGCATTTGCAATTCGAATCGAAGAAGAGCTTTCATCTGATGAAGGGATAAAAAATTTAAATTCACTCTGCTTTCCTTGATATAGATTTGATTTTAAACCTTTGGGGGTACCTTAGGTATGATAGAATAGAAATTTCTAAATGCTTTGTTGATTCATTTAACTCAAGCTTTTGTGGTAAATCATCAGAGATTGTGTGGACGAGTGTATATCTGGGCTTCAATTTGATGCACATATCCTAGTTGAAGGAACACCTTAACCTCTTTGAAGCATTTATGTTGTCTGAGTCTTTCAAGTTTTGCAAAGGTCCTCAAAGAAGTTGGCAAATTCTGGTTAGTCTTGTCTGAATATCTCCCACCCCAAAATTCAGTTCAAATTAACTCATCCTACCTATAATACCCCTGCATTGTATTGTGTGTCAACAAAAGAATACAATCCATTTACAAAAATGCACAAAGAAAATCAGGATCATACCATGTCTTTAGTAGCCTTATCCTTGTCTTGAAAGCATTTCCATCATTTAGTAGTGACAACTCTATTGAGTTTGAATAATGGGAAATTGATCATGTTTTCTCAAGGCCATCTCCATACAATTTGCACAGTACAAGGATATTTTCACCTCCTTCACAAAATAGAGGCTACAATATAGGTTCTCTTACCTTGGTTGATAGGCACAACCTAAAATAGTGAGGATTCGATCAAATCCTTCCAAGGTACTACCCACTTCTTCAAATCATGAGTGTTAACAAGTCAGATAAATTGCTTCCCTAGCTACAAAACGACATATAAACCATTTATTTGCCTCTGAGTGTCTTGTAAAATCCACGATGCAGCTCAAGTTGTGAAGGAGATTAAATGCAGGTACCAACATAGTGATTTGCTAAAAAAAAGACATGAGGTTTAGTACAATGATAGCATCTTGTTGTTAAAACCAATTGGGACACCATGTTTGGAGGATAAAATATTTATTTTATTGATTGCATGCAGTTACCAGCAGTAGGGTGATATGCTAAGTATGGAAGAAAAGCATTTAATAAATAAAATATTATCATGTTAGTGTTGGTGTAGTAGCTCAGCAGGAGGGAAAATAATAAAAATATAGAAAATTGTATGCAAAAAAAAGCAGTCAAAGGAAAAGCAATTAAAGGGAAAAAGACAAAAGGAAAAGATGAAAAGAAAAGCATGCAAATTTTTAGTGTTGGCATAGTAGTTGGGGAAAAACAAAGGAATAAAAGCATGTAGTTTAGACACGGAAGCATGAAGAAATAATTTGATAGATAAAATTTATTGCATGCTACAGCAGTTGGCGCTAAGGATGGAGTTTGAGGGAATTAAATTAATAAATAAATTGCAGCAGACCTCTGATTTTGGCACACTAATCTTAGAAGTCTTATTATTTTATTATTTTATCATCATGCATGCCCCCAAGGGCACAAGATGATTAAATAAATAAAATAAAATATTTTGTATGCATATGAGGGCTGAAAATATGAAGTAGCAGTCCATATAGATGGATTTTTGCATGAAAATCGGATACACACTACTTCCGTTGTTCTACTTTTGTAATCCTAGCTTGTACTTGCATCTCTGAATAAAAAACCCCATTTTTTCCTTCTCATATCGTTGGTTTTCTGAGTTTTCATCATGTTTATCAGGGTATTGTATTGCTTTGTTGTGGAAATTTTTCCCTATATTGTTGTCCCTTACCCAAACCTTTGAATTAATTTTGTAAATTAGCCTAGAGTTGTGCAGGTGTGTGGATCTATATATTTTCTGTATGCAATAGTACATGTGTGTGTCAAATTATTGATGTATCACCTCAATTTTCCATTTCCGCATTCCTTCTCCTTTTCCTTATTAAATTTGTTAGTTTTAGGTGATTCACAAGGGAACCAACCCACTCTAAAGGTTCACCTCAGTTATAGGTTACCCACAACCTTAAGGTGTTCCAATTTTGTCAACAGAAGAGAGAGTACACACACCATTCTCTATCAAGGTGCACTTCTGGGTGACAACAATACCTCAATCAGTTGTATCTTCAAGATATGCATTCACCGCTAGATATTCACAAATGGACTTTTTTGAGTGAGCCTTGGTAGGTTTTACAAAATTAATATGTTGTGGATATTGCAGATGGCACCATTCTACTTCTACTTGAGCTAAATTGAGAGCTTTGGAACAGGGTATATGATGTATTTGACATTAATATATTTGTATATGCAACTTCTATGGGGATGGTTGCCTACACAAATGAACAGTATCGTAGAATGAATTTTATGTTGGATATTCAAAATATGGCCTTGTTGATTGTGGGATGAATTTTTAAGCAAATGCAATCAGCCCATATAGACCTTGTCTCAACATCCTAATCGACATCTTCTAGCATATGCCATAATGGTGCTTTGGAAAAGGGTATGGAGTTCTAGCAAAAATTTGGAAGTGGATCTTCGTCAGATCCATGATAGACATTATACAAAATGTGGAAGCCTATAGGAGGCACAGAAATTGTTTGACAATTTTCCTGAAGGAGAAAAATGTAGGGTATGAACAAAGTGGGCTTGTGAATAAGTTTTGGATATTTATAGCAACTGTTGTTGCAAGTGTAAATCCAAGCTCAACATCCTGGAGATTTCTACTAATTGCAATTGAACCTCCAGTTGCTTCCATACCAGGGGAAATCTAGTGTAGTGCATGCCGTGGCATTATCCATATAACAATACATGTTTGTTGTACTCTAAATTTTAGTACTTCGACTTCTTGTAGTAAATCTATTTAAGAGTGGTGACAACATACCGAACTCATATTTGTAAATCTTAATCAAAATTTACATGTATTCCATTTCAGGACAATTTGAAAAAGAAAATGATAAATGGGGAATAGTGTGGCATATAGGCTTCACCATGTTTAATCAAGTTCAAGATAAAATCATAGCGAGAAAATGCTTAATCCATGTTGTGAGATGAGAGTTAGATATGAGACACATAATAAACGTGGAGGTGGGAGGTGGAAGGTGGGATTGTGGTGTTTAGTTTGTTTAGTAGTCATGAAACACATAACTAAGAGATGAAAAATGTTTGTTAGAATATTTAGGTAAGTTTTTGTGAAGACTATAAATGAAGACACCTAGTGGATTATAGAGTGTTTAAAATGGGACATATGCTTTAAAAAGGTCGAATATGTATTAGTAAACTAAATATCACTTTAGGAGCAAAATGTATTGCTCATGATAGACAACTAGTATGTTATAACTTATTGACAATGTTGGAATGATGGATATGAAGTTATAACCTATAGCTGCTGATAAACAATGATCATATATCATCCTTATGTAATGGTACTCCAATGAAAAAAAGTATCTAAATCATGACATGCATACTCATACAACACCAAACTTTTCATCAACTATATCCCTAAAAGTATCCCAAAAGGAAGAAGATATATTTAAATCATGGTATGCATATTTTTTATCAAATGAAGAGTAATTTCCAAGTAAAGAATGAATTCAAATTTGCCCAAACTATGTCTGAAAGGGAGGGCTAGAAACTGTCCCATATAAAGTAACATTGATCCCTTTCATGGAAGCGTCCATAAGAATGCTACAAAAATCTTAATCGATCTAGAAAATTCTACCGTTACAAGCACAAGGTCCCACAAATGCTGGCAATTAGCATTGAAAATTTTACCCTCCAAAAACAAATTTCAGCCCAATCAATTTGATCTTGCTTTTCTTGATTCACTAGAATGTGAGAAATGTTAACTACAAAGTCAGAACACTTATTCTGAGCTTACATTTTTAGAAGAGGCGTGACTTTCTAAAGAATGGTAGTTTGTAATCAAAATTAGTACCTGAAACTCCAATTTTGGGGTAAAAAGGCTTTAGCACTACAAATTCAACCTTGCTTCTTAAACGAAGCTACAACACAAAACAAATTGATAGCAGAGCATAATCCAATACAGTATTTAACACCTTAACTTCATAAGTGTCATTTGTAGCTTCACTTGAAATTATTTGTTGCAAGATTACATAAGTTTGAATCAGAAATTTAGAAGGATCTACTTACAATATAAGATTGGTCTGCATCAATTTCATAGATCTGAACTGATTATTTGGCTGCATCGGTGTTCCTCTTTAAGGTTTGAAGAGAGAGCTAAACGAAGTGTCCCTCTAGAGGTATATGTTGAGGTCTTATTTTGTTGGTTGAGCTCAACACTTCACGCAGTTCAGATGATACACAAGAATGCATAAGGTAAATTTATGGGTTCACATACATGTTATTGCAATTTCATGCTAGTATTTAGAAGACCTTGTTGCCTGTTATAGAAGTATTTGCAACACTTAATGAATGTGGAACCAGGCTTGTAGCCATCATACAGACCCAAACACAACATGATCCTCACATACATCAACATCTGAAACTGGTAGTACAGACCCAAACAATGAATCATGGGAAAAAAGAGCCAGGCCTCACTCCAGCCAATCACATAATGAATCATGCTCATCAAACGTTTAACAATACAAGCTACAAACATCACATAAAGCAACCAGAAAAAGGCTCCAACACAAACCAAAGATCATGTATGGACCCTGCACACGGGACAATCCTAGAACAGACATGAAAGAGGAGAAGGAGACCACCCCTTCATCGACACTAAGAAAGGGTTGCATCCCCATGAGCACCCGCACAACAACCAAATGTTGTCCCAGGAAGCATCCCATTATATGGCTCCGGGAAACGCATCAAAGAGCAACAATTGTGGGTAGAGGGAGAGGGAGAGAATAAAATGGCCATGGAGCCCGGAAGAAGATGCAGCCTTACACAAACTGGTGGAGAATATGGGTCCACGCAACTGGTCCCTTATCAGCAAGGGCATTCCGAGGCAATCGGGGAAATCATGTCGCCTGCAGTAGTGCAATCAGCTGAGCCCGCAGGTGCAGCCTCGCTCTTTCTCCCCTGAGCAGGATCGTCTCATCATCCAATCCCACGCTCAGCATGGCAACAAATGGGCCATCATTGCCCGCATCCTAACCTAATGCCACACCGACAACACCATCAAAACCACTAGAATTCCACCCTTCGCCACAAGTACCTCGCCGCCACTGATTTCAATCAACGAGAAATCCCCCTCAAACGAGAAATCCCCCTCTGTGGCCGCGACGAATCTACACCAAATCTGAGTTTTAAAGTTAAATCACGAAAAAACATACCAAAAAGGCATGGTAAATTCAACTAATAATCATAGTGAACAACCGTAGGGTCTTTACTATAAATGGGAGAATGTCTTTCGGCATAATCATAAAATATGATATATTTTAATTTTATAATTTATATGTCAATAAAAAAAATTAAAAAATAAAATGAATCCCAATTGTAATATGTTTTACAAATTAATTACTTTGTGGTCACGAAACCAATTACTTAATTATTGATTTTTTAAGGAAAACTTCACGAGGAATTACATACCAAATAATCATGGTAAATTAGATACTAAGTAATCATAGTGAATATGAAATTATTCTACTATATATGTTTATCCATGATTGACTATAAAATATTTGAGACACACCCAAATAAAAGAAGACATCAATGAATTTGAACGTCCAGAGAGGCTACCAAAGAAATTGTCTACTATTTAGATTTAAGTTAGTTAACATAAATAAACATAGCTTTAAGATTGTTTTACAAATAAATAAAAAGATTGAATTTTGTGGTCATTAAAAATTAATTTTATGGTGGAGTTATTTTTGCAGAGCTTAGGATAAACATGTCAGGGGAAGTTTCTAACCCAAATCAGAGGGAGATGGAACAGCCAAAGAAACAACTTGACCACATGAGGTGACCAGAAATGAAATGGAAAAAAAAATAGTCAAAGTGATCTGAAACATTCATCTAGGCAATATCTTATAATCATTATAATTGCAAAAACAATACCACAGAAGAAGAAGAAGAAGAATATTTTAACGTCCAAGAGGCTACCAAAGACAGTCCTGAAGAACAACTCAAGAACAACCAATAAAAACAATAACAATAAATAACATATATATGTAGTATGAGCAATGCTCATTTCAATGAATAAACAAATTCTATCAGCAGGAAGATGATGCAGCACTAGTGTGGAGTTATTTTTGCAGAGCTTAGGATAAACATGTCAGGGGAAGCTTCTAACCCAAATCAGAGGGAGATGGAACAGCCAAAGAAACAACTTAACCCACAAGGTGACCAGAAATGAAATGGAAAAAAAATAGTCAAAGTGATCTGAAACATTCATCTAGGCAATTTCTTATAATCATTATAATTGCAAAAACAATACCACAGAAGAAGAAGAAGAAGAATATTTTAACGTCCAAGAGGCTACCAAAGACAGTTTTGAAGAACAACTCAAGAACAACCAACACAAACAATAACGTATATATATAGTATGAGCAATGCTCATTTCAATGAATAAACAAATTCTAGCAGCAGGAAGATGATGCAGCACTTGTGTGCTGTCAAACTTTCTTCACAACTTTGCTGCTAATTGATTCCTTTCAGACTACATTTCTTTGCTCTCCTGATAGGAGAAAGTTTTAGCTAGAAAACATAAATAGAAGGAAGATGATGCAGTATGACAAGCTCATTTCATGCCTCAGGAAGATGATGCAGGATTTTTCTTCATGGCTTAGGAGGAGGAAGTGTCAGTGTCATCTTGGAAGACCCTGAGGCGGCCATGACACTTTCGTTGTGGAGCAGAAGTGATCTCAGCTGCATTGGTCGCCTTGGAGATGCTAGGCACAGTGACTTGTTCAAAGTCCTTGCTATCTGGAGCAGGAGAGACCTCAGCTGCATTGGAGATGGCAGGCACACTTACTTGTTCAAAGTCCTTGCTATCTGGAGCTTCAATGAATCCCAAAGTATCCCATGGATCAACAAAATTATTGTCCTGCATTAGGAAGGGCACTGTGTTGATGCTTGTCATTGCCATTGCCTTAGTTGGCAATAGAGGAAGATCAAGTTCAACCCCAATGGATTCAAATGACAGTGACCTCCTAGTTGCAGGTCTTGTTTCATTCCTCAAACTTTGGCCTAGAAATGAAGGCTTTGTTTCACTTTCCAAGCTATGGCCTAGAAAATAAGACCTTGTTTCATTCTGCAAGCTCTGTCCACCAAAATAAGGCCTTCTTTCATTCTGCAAGCCCTGGCCTAGAAAGGAAGTCCCTGTTTCAGTCTGCAAGCTCTGGCCTAGAGAGGAAGGCCCTGTTTCATTCTGTAAGCTCTGGTCTAGAAATGAAAACCTGGTTTCATTCTCCAAGCTCTGGTCTAGAAATGAAGATCTTGTCTCCTTCTCCAAGCTCTGGCCTATAAATACTTTTGGGATTGCTGGAATTTGGTTTGTAGGCCTCTTTGTATGTGTAGTAGGTCCATTGACTGCTGAACCCAATACCCTCTTCTTTTCTTCAAATGGCATCCTTGGGTTCTCATTTGTTCTCTTACACGGAAGGAGTAATCTTTGATTGGTCTGTTTAGAGAAAAAGGAGGAGCTGCACTATTCAGAACTGATTGATCTCTACAGGAAGATGACTGGGTAAAATTTGCCCTGCCATTTTCCTTCAAGCAAATTTTATCAAGCTTCTGCCTCGGGATATCTGTATCTTGAGGAAGCCCAAAAGAAGGCCTGCTTTTCAAGGAAGCTGGGACATTAATGGTGGTGTTTTTATTCATATTTTCATCGACAAAACCACCATCTTCCTCTGTGAAACCATTGCTAAACATTGAGAATTGTGAATCTCTGTCTGAGGAGACAACAGAATTCTGCTGTGAGGCTCCGAATCCAGATTTTGCGAGGAGTTTAGTAGCATCAGAATCCACTGGGACAAGATTTTGTTTCTCATCTTCATTCTGATGATTGCCACACAGAGGACAGGGCAAGGATTGCCACACAGACGATTTGAGGCTTTCAACAGCAGAAATTTCAAGCTCTCTTAGCATCTCCTGTGCTCTTTCATAGGATTTCAAGTGAGAATCAAGTCCCCATGGACCATTTGCAGATGCAGGCTTTACATTTTGTAGCATTGCTTTGGCCTCAACGACCCTTCCTTGATGCATTAAACATATGCCAAGATTGCACATCTTGTTGTTGTCTAGTTCAATTGATAGGGCTTTCCTGCATTAATAAAACCAACATAAATGTTAATGCAAAACATCTTTGGAAAATTGGAAATTGGAAAAATGATTAATAGAGAACTCTAATGCCTTAATCAATGCATTATGATCTTGACCCCTACCTGTATACAGCCTCTGCAGCAATATAATTGGATTGTTGCATATAAGCCCAACCCAAGTTTCCCAGCAATCTTGTAGCCTCTTGTTCTATAGAAACCTGAAATTTCTTTCCCTGAGATCTGGCAGTCTTGGTCCTTTTTCCATTGAATGCCAAGCCTTGATGAATCAGATTGAGCTTGTGCTTCAACAGTGCAATCTGGTCATCCAATCTTCCGCATCTCTGCAAGAATAAGAATTTTGTTAAGGAATAAACCCCAAACCACATCAGAATAAAACAATAGACGAGAGGAGGACATTGCCTTGACAGTTTGTGAATAAAAATGCCTAAGAAGACCCATCTGTTTATGGTAGTATCTTTTGAAGTATTTGGGATTGAGAGTTATTTTACCTTGTATAAGTCTAGCAGTACATTGTCCAGAGACTCCTGGCTTTGATCAGAGCAACGGTTTCTCAGTGACTTGATAGCTTCAATGGCTTCTTCAGGCCTGTTTTGCTGTTTCATTGCAATTGCCATGTCTTTAAGAGCACTGTCTACTCGATCTCCTGCATTTATTGCAGCCCAAAACAGTGCTACTGCTCTGTCTGGTTCCTTGTCCACCAGCTGCAGTAGAGAACAGCATATATGAAATCTTTCCAATGACAAGAAACAGAAATCCTACCAATGTCAAAGTAAACAAGCCAAAAAGTTTCAGAAAGAAAGCATCTGCAACACCAAAAATCTCAGTTGAGCCAATCAGATCGTCATCATCTAGAATCCTAATCACATTAATACAGATCCAAAAAAATAAAATCAGAAAGAGGGCATACCTGCTTGGCCTTGACATATGGAGAAAGAGGGGATACCATTGCCTTGGCCCTCTCCGCATATGGAGTGGCAGGATTGTTACTGCCATTGTCGAGTCTCCTCCACGCTCTGTCCATGATAATCGCATGAAAGGGTTGACCCACAAACCCCAATGGAAAAAATAAAAAGCCAAGAACAGCAGCTGAAGGAATAAGAATGGAAGCTGCGAAGGGACAAATGGATTCATATACTCAAATCCAGACGTTGGAATAAATTAGCCGTTGGAGATCGGGCTTCTCCAGGTTACTAGTGTCGCTTAATTTGTTGTGGAATTATTTGGGAAAACCATACTTAAAAGGTGTCACTGGAAAAGGTTGTTATTTCCACATGTGTAGTCTTATAATATAAGGTGGGATTCCACTCTTATAAATTGAAGAGATGGAGATTCCAATGTTTACTTATGAAACTAAATTTATTGATAATTATTAATTGAAATATGTATGACTTGGAATTCTCTATGTGGCAAGTGTTGATAAAAGAACTAATGGTTCTAAATTATTTATTATCTTAGTAACATGTAATTGGTCAAACGAAAAACATGATGTATTTGGAAAAGTTCTATGTAATATGGATATCAAACTAGTGTCGCTATTGGTTGGTCGATCTAGGCTAGATTTGGTATCTAGCCTTAGCAGGGACTAATAATAGTGGTTGAATGATGTGAACATGTATTAAAATTAGAAGAGCATGCTTGAGTATGCCCACATGGAGCATTTTTCTATTGTGTTTTAAGTTACATTAATCAAGAGAGTTTTGAAGAAATCTCACGTAAGGTTTATTTTGATATGGACATTAATGGAAAATCTATTAGTTAAATTGTTGTGGAATTATTTGGGAAAACCATACTTAAAATTGTAGTGAATTCTCAAGTGTTTTTTGTGTAAATGAAAAAGGTGTCATGGGAAAAGGTTGTAATTCATTATTACAAAGAAAGTTCTTTCCACATGATTATGTCTAGCCTTAAGATATAAGGTGGGGATTCCACTCTTATAAATTGAAGACATGAAGATTCCAATGTTCACTTATGAAAGTAAATTTATTGATAACTATTAATTGAAATATGTATGGCTCATCTTGTAAGAGATAGTTGTAAGCATTTTACAAAGTTTCAGGTGTTGTGTTTGCAGGAAGTCAAAATCTCTGGCTTCCATCTTTCTGCTACTATGCATACCATCTGGCCTGGTTCTCTCTGCCAAATGTCAGCTCATGATAATGGTCGAGGTGGTGTTGTCACTCTTTTAAGCCCTGACCTCACCTCTAATATCATATCATGGGGTTCTGACCCCACTCATTGGGTGGTGTTGACCCTTTTTTATTTTGACAACCACATTCTTGGGTTGGCCAATATTTATGCTTCCAACGATGCCTCTGAGCATTCTTCTTTTTGGCGGTGGTTGGCTGATCATTTGCCCTCTGCTACCTAGATTTTTTGTGGTGATTTCAACATGGTTGAATCCCCCGAAGACAAGTTGGGCCGACTTCCAATGCATTGGTGTGCTAGTGAACGTGAAGCCTGGTTTTACTTGCGCAATAAACTTTGTCTATTTGATCCCAACCACCACAAGAACTCTAATGTTGCCACTCCTTGGTTCACTTGGTCTAATTTTAGATCTGGTGATGATAGAGTTTATAAGCGTCTTGACAGAGCTCTACTTTCATAGCAGCAATGGTTTTCCTTTGACTCTTCATACAGCCTCTCGGTCTCAATGGTGGACACTGCTTTGGTTTCTGACCATAAGCCTATCTTCTTTGGGATTCAATCGAACTTTCAGTGTCCCAAGCCCAAGTCCACCTAGTTCTATTTAAATACGTCCCACCTTTCTCATCCCAAAACTTTGGATTATATAAGACATATTTGGAATCTTGACCCAAGACTCGTTAATGGGATTATTTGGATAAATTGGTGGTCTCATGCCATCACTCGTACCACTTCTTTCCTTCACTCTATGGGAAACAAGTTGCTTTTTTGTAAGAATGCTCATGAAGCCTCTCATATTGAATATTTGAGGGCTATTCAAGAGCTTAATCTGTCTGCTTTCAACACCCACTGCCGCAAGTGCAAGTTCTTGCTTTGAAACATAAGCTTCAAATTGAGGAGCACTATAAGGCTAGAGGATCCCAAGTTCGAGCCCATATGCACTGGCTTCACATTGGTGACAGAGTTACTAAGGATTTTTTTCTTCCCTTAAATCTAATCAAACTCTCACCAAAATCAAAGCAATCAAGGAAGGCAATCAAAGGCTTACTCTCTTACCTAACATTATGCAAGATTTTGTGCATCACTATCATGTTGTTTTTGCTACTCAGCCTGCTACTCCGGCTCGCGATGCTGCTCTCCTCCAATACATTGAAGTTGTTTCCTGCAAGCTCTCTGAAAGTCAACGCATTGCTTGTGATAGACCTCTCACTCTTGATGATTTGAAGGAATCTATTCTGCAGATGGCCTTTGATAAAGCCCCTGGTGTTGATGGTTTTCCCTGTGAGTTTTACCAGTCTCTTTGGACGACTGTTGGTTCGGATCTTTATCAAGTCTATCTAAAATCTATGTCCTCCAACACCCTGGGTGATCTGATTAACCAAGGCAACATCAAATTCATTCCCAAATCTGGAGATCCCGAGCTTATCACCAATTGGCGGCCAATAACTCTACTCAATGTCTCATACAAAATTATTGCCAAATCTCTTGCTATCAGGCTCACTAATTTACTGCCCTTGATCATCAAGAGCGAGAAAACCGGCTTTATCAAAAATAGATATATTTTGGACAACATTATTGCAGTTTGGGAGGGCATGGAATATGCCCGCTAGACTTCTCAACCGACTCTGTTTGTTAAAATTGATTTTGAAAAAGCCTATGACAGAGTTGAGTGGCCTTTCATTCTGGCCATGCTACAAGCTATCGGTTTTGGACCCAAATTCATCCGCTCTGTTAATATGCTCTTTCAAAATGTGGGTTCTTGTATTACTATCAATGGTCAATAGTCTGAGAGATTCTCTCTTCATCGTTCCATCCGACAAGGTTGCCCTCTTGCTCCTTCTCTTTATGTCATTGTTGTTGAAGGTCTAAGCTACTTGCTCGCTAATGCTACTAATGTTGGTTTGGTTAAAGGTATTCAACTGCCTTCCTCTCCTAAGCAGTTGATTAATGGTCATTTTGCAAATGACTCTTTTCTCACTCTGGCTGAAACAGAGGCCTCTGTCACTAATGCCATGAAATGTCTTGATATTTTTTGTCTTGCTTCTAGTTCTGCTATCAATGGAAGAAAACCCAATGTTATAGGAGAAGGCGATGGGTCCCAAACCTCCTTGGCTAGAGGGATTTCAATGGCTTTGTATTGAACCTGGTGTTCAATTCAAATTTTTAGGCATTCCTTTTGCCTTTATGGCATCCCCTGCTGACCTTTAGAACTATGTGATTATGAGTTGAGCAAAAATGTCTTTTTGGATTACCAAGCATTTGTCTCTTGCTAGAAAATTCCAAGTATGTTCCAAGGTTCGGTTGTCACTCATTTCTATTACTCATCATGTTGGGCACCTTCTAAAGCTGCTTACCACATGCTGGAGAAAATTCTACGTGATTTCTTGTGGGCCAACTCCGAAGGGAACCATGGTTTTCACAGAGTTGCTTGGGACATATGTTGTACACCCAAGGACATTGGTGGTCTTGGCCTAATCAACATTCATATGCAAGGGTTTTCTCTTATTGCCAAATGGATTATTCGCAGCCTTGAAGGTGAGGAATCTTGGAAAATTCTTCTCAGAAATTATATATCTCAAGGGTCTCCACTTAATCAAAAGGCATGGTAGGGTTTGAACTACTACTCCTTACTTTTATGCCCTACTACTATTAAAATAGGTGGCTCTTTTGTGGCCAAAATCATATGGAAATCTTGGGAACTTCTCAAACCCCATCTACTCTGGCAGGGTGATGGTTTCCGGAATGGGCTCTCTCTTAACTCTCTTAGTTTGTGGTGGAATCCGGTGTTTCAATTTCATGACAAACCCCTTGCTCTTTCCTTGTAGCTCAAGGGTTTGCGTTTTTTCAAAAAAGGGATTCAATATATTCAGGACCTTTTTTGTCCTATCACCAGGGATTGGCTTCCATGGGATAGCCTAAAAGCTAATTTTGCTCTAAATGAAAATGACAAACAAACCATTTCTATCATTCAAGATCTCATACATTGATTGTTTGCATAAAATTGGTGTCACTACGCAGCGCCCGTGGTGGTTTGATTGGCATTGGCCCTCTTGCCACCCCCTTCAAAAATTATAAACCTCGGGTGGGCTACAAGATTCTCACCCAGAAGTAACTTCCTCTCAATAAGTTAAATGCTCGCTGGAGCCTACATTCCACTCATTTTGGGTGGAAGTAGCACTTCACTGTTGTTTGGGCCATTCCTATAGAGCCCAAAGTTGCACACTTTCTTTGGAGCATTCTTCATCAAGGGCTTCTAGTGGGCAAGTGCCTTGTTCTTTCTGGGATCTCCCCAGTTGCGCTACCCTGGAAAGGCATGGCAGGGGTTTGAATTATTTATTATCTTAGTAACAAACAATTGGTCGACAAAAACACGATGTATTTGGAAAATTTCTATGTAATATGGATATCAAACTATAAACTATAACCAAAAGGAAGACATTATAGTAAACCAAAACACACAATAAAAATTGTGGACATTGGAGTGTTAATTTTTAAGGTCAAAGAAATAGGTATATTTTTATCTATTTATTCTTTGATTGTGATCATTAACAAAAGCTAGAAAAAATGACTATGGTATATCCACAAGTAAATAGCATATTATGACCCATGTGTCCATTAATATTTAGACATGCGCACAACATTAAGAATGACCTTATTTACATCCAAAATAACTGAAAATGTCTAAACACCTCACAAATTTCAACATTGGCAACACCATATAGTGCCCCTAGTTGTGGACTTTGAATCAAGGAGGAAACTATACCCTCGAATCCTATCTAATAAATGATCAAAACCATTCTCCATCCAAGCATTTGAGGGTAAGAATTGGAGATACCCCTTTGAGATGATATTGAGGCATGTCTCTAAGCTTACCACACTTATGGCAATAATAGTCAAATAAATCTAGTTAGTTAATGTTGAAACCTAAATAAACCTCATTGTATAACATCTTAACAAAATAGAGTGGAACCTGGTCATTGTTAGGATATTTCCCTCAACTAGCATCAAACATATGTTGAATGAGAGGTGCAATAAAATAACACATACATCTAATAATAATGTATTCATAGACGCTAGTTTGGCCAACGAGACTAGAAAACATTGCCTTCTCATAACATCTTTGGATGAAAGCTCATGTGTCCCCTTCAAACCAAAAATCCCTCTCACACTATCTCTCAATTAGTCCATAAATCTAAGAAAAACTATATTTGTTAAAAGGGTTGTATGTTTTAATGGATATAGATATATTTTGTTAGGTCATTTAAAATTTTTGATAGTAGGTTGGTTATATGAGCACACACATGTAGGTTGTTCTAAAACTTTTAGTTTAGTGAATTCTAAATTGGTTCTAGGGGAGAGGTTAGTCATTATAGTTACTGTGTTTACATACAAAAAATAACTTAACTTAATTTGAAACTAAACTGGAAAAAAAATGATCCCCTTCTTTTTAGATGTAAAATTCTAAAAGCATTTATTAGAACACCAACTCAACTAAATAAAACAATTCCTTCTCATTTATTTCCTCATTTTATATTTTAATGTTTTAGAAAAGAAAACCAACCCACCTATCTCAAGCCCAAACTAAACTAAAAATGTTGACATGCACATGAAATAACTTGAAAGGGTGCATGAGTTGAGGTCATGCATTGACATGTAGAGTGGTTTTAGGGGTTTTAATGTAATTATTTGACAATAAAAAAGTGAAAAATGAAAATCACCACGTATGTATGGGGTTTTGATCAAAACCCCAAAAAATGAATTGGGGATTTAGATCAAAACTATGTCAATCAAAATAAATATTTCGAAAGAAAACCCTTAAATTAGTATGCACCCAAACAAAAAATTATGTTTGACCAATCAATTGGACAAACTATTATGCTTTCATTTAGCAATATTCTTCCTCATCTTTTCAAGGTATACCTTTTCCTTTTGTTGAACTCTTCATCCTCATGAATTCCTTATGTTTGAAACATGTAGTCACTAAAAAAACTTTCCATTATTTATTAGGTTGATCATAATTGCATAGTTTATTGCACCAATAGTCAACCTTCGAACAAAATACTAGTGAATTCAAATAAATGATTTCATTTTTCTCTTTAATTAAACATGTTTCCTACTTTACGCTCACTTGGGTGTCCTTTGTAATTCATTGTAAAATTAATCCTATATGGATGATAACCTATTTAGTCTCATGAGACCACCTATGAATCCTTTGGAGGATCCTATCCCTCATGTATATTCATGAGATAGTTCTTGGGCCCCAAAATATTGGTGAAGTACAAGAAGAAGGCGCATGGGCGCGTAGGGCCTATTCAAGAAGGGCACGCGGGTTGAAGGCACATAGGGAAGGGTTCTAGCATGGTTTTGCAGAACACACGACACACTCACAAGGAAATACGAGTGTTGGGACTCATCCATATTCGGTGTCCCAACAAGCACACGAGAAAGCGCGACCCATCTCTAAAGCAGCAAAGTGGATAAGGTGCTAGCCTAGCGAATGTAGGATCAAAAAGGGAATATTCCATGCATGTAATGGAAGGTTCCAGAAGAACATCATTGCACATAGTGGATAGCTTGGATCA
Organism: Taxus wallichiana var. yunnanensis; assembly: GCA_018340775.1. Classification (NCBI taxonomy): domain Eukaryota; kingdom Viridiplantae; phylum Streptophyta; class Pinopsida; order Cupressales; family Taxaceae; genus Taxus; species Taxus wallichiana. The sequence continues at coordinate 936,277,113 of CM031234.1, read as the reverse complement.
AAAAGAGGATGCTCCATTGGAGGACCACTTGGACACTTGGCAGCCAATCTATTACCTCAGAAGGCATGGCGGTGAAGGCAAAAAAGCTATATATAGAGGTGCGCGGATAGTAGAAAGTGGGGAGATATACTAGAGAGTGCAAGAGAAGAGATGTAGAGAGAGTAGTGCACTGGAAAAGAGGCGAAGCTTTGTAGAAATACCATGGAGGATTCTATGGGTTGGGATTAGGAAAATATAGGAGTGATGACATATTTAGAGGGATGGGTCTATATTCATCTTTGTAATGTGAAGGACATAGTGTAGTTCTGATGCATGACTTTTCTCTGCATTGTTATATGGGTCTATTATGACCTCAAGGAATGTAATGTGGTTACTAGACTCATCAATATGAATATAAGACTCTATTCTAAATCATATATGTGTTCATGAGCATAATCCTTGTGCATTTCCTTTATGTATGAATCAGTTCTATATGTTGTTTGTTATTTCTCTTTTATGGATGCAATGGTGTGATAACTCATCCTAGGTTCTCAAAATGATGCATGGTTATTTTCTATTCATTTGCACTTGAATATATGTCATAAGATGATGTATTCTCACAAGACTCACATAAAGGAGAGGCTCGGTGCCCGTGCATGCCTCGGGTGAGCGCCCAACACCCATTGGGTGATAGGCCGGCATGTATGGGATTTTACTATTAATCTAAGGGTATAAAAATGACTACATCTTGGTTCCATTTCTAGGACCTCTTTTCAAAGTTGTTGTGAGAAATGGCATACATCTTTGTCCCTGTGATGCGTGATGACAAAACGTCTGACCTTGGAAAGTGTTGAAACATGGTTCAAGAGCATGGAGGATGATTTTTCTCAAATATTCAGCACTGGACCTGAGTTTGATGCACATAGATGGGTAGAAGAGAACCTATACCATGAGTTGTATGAGAAATTCTTCTATTGTTTTCAATAGAACTATATGAATGGCTTTCAACATATGCATCCAAATCAAGTTGGTACTATAGATCACGCGTATGGACCCAAGATGATTACCAAAGGCTGCGCAGGATATAGATATAACTTGGACGCATGCATTGTTGATCACTGGTGGAAAAGAGTGTTGACCAATTATACTCTAAAATACACCATTTCTACATATTTTTCCCAGAAGTTGCTAAGTTTGAGTTTCTGAGGGAGCCCAAAGGATCATTTTTTCTTATTATTCCTTTGGCTATGAAGATCTTGATCATTACCTTGAGTTTAGAGGCATTTCCCATGGCCGACTAAGTTTATCTAAGCGTTGGGAGAGGAAGCTAGGGTGGAGGAAGATGGCAGATATTGCTACTGAAAAGGAAAGGAAGGAGAGATGACTCAAGTATAGCGAAGCTCGTGAAAGGGAGATGACTAGACAATGTGAGGTTGCAAGTGTGATGGATCTATGGAGGTAGACATTACGGGAAGGAGTTGAGGTTCACGCAGAGAACATGGAACTGAGAAATCTATGTTACCCCATCTTGGCAAGCATGGGAGAGAAGCCCCTTCAACTTCTGATGAGAGTTCATTGCATGGAGAAAGGAGAGTCATCGGTGTGCATCTAAACCCACCTAATGACCAAACCCTGGAGCTTGGTTTTCTAGATCAAGGGAGAAGTATTGTTAACCAGTTGGTATCGGTGGGAGTAATCGATTTGCACCCATGAGATATAATTTCTCATTTGTAACATCCATGGCTTACAAACCATTCCGGTATTTGGAGAATTTTTGGACAAGGTATAAGTACACAAGGTTTGGGTATCACATCTGGGAGTGGCATGGGACACATAACTGGTAGTGGGACAATATCACAAACCATCGATGCGTAGTTCAATGGGACGTTGGGAACACTAAGCGCAACCACTTCAGGCCATTTGTTAGTTGCAGGAGGTGGATCTGGTGGTATAGGAGGAACAAGACCTAGTGGACCTAGTGGATCTGGAGGATCTAGTGGGTTAGGAGGAATAGGACCTGGTGGATCTAGTGGATCTAGTGGAGGAGGAAACACCAAGAGGGAACCAAGGCTCTAGATCAGGAGGACAAGGGCCTCAACCACCTCCACAAGTATTTTTGAGATTTCTTTGCACTTACCAGACTACATGGGTATTGAATATGTTGCAGAGCATGTGCACAAGTGTGAATTACTATGGCACGTGAAAGGGATCACTACCCCGGAGTGGAAGGTAAGTCAGTTTAAAAATTGCACATACTTGGTACCAGAAAGTATGACCCCCTGTGGTATACTACAAAGTTGTTCCATAGGATCAATTCTGAAGGAGATCCAATAAGGAATGGTGGAGAGCGAGATTATGATGCAAGTTTCAATTTTCAGAGGCTCAAATTTTCTCAACGGCCAAGTAGTTGGAGAAGTTATCTATAAAATTAGCGCATGAGGTTCATGATGGGCTTTGGTGTTGATACTATGAAGTGGAAGGTCATGCAAATGATAGTTTCCCTCAAAATTGAGGTTCGCTAGGGTTTTTGTACTAGGTGGATGGGTAAACTTTGAAAATTTCCATGGGGATCATGATACAAGTAGGTGCTCTCTACTATAGTGCGTAATTCATAGAACACAAAACAAGAATTTTTGTTGCTATTGTAATATTTGTACCTCTACGACCCATAATACCAAGGATTGTAGACTAATTGATCAAATCCATGATGTTATTGATCTTGGTGTGCCATACTATGCAAGTAGTTCCAAGGATGATGACCATCGTTATGAAGGGGAGCAGATGGAGGAGTGTGTGGAAGGGGTTTTTGTGAAGGATTTCATGGTCACAGTAACCATGGTGGAGGATGAAGTGAGTTCCCATGAGGAACCTATTATAATTTTGGATCTACAAAGCATTACAAACGTGAGTGTTCTGATCTATTATAATGCTCGTGGTGTGGGAAGAAACATAAGTACAAAGAGTTTCTAGAGCTTTATGATCATATGAACCAATAGTACCGGAAATACAAAGGCATTGGGATGGTAAGCATTAGGAAATCTAATTCATAGTGGATGCCAAGAGTGGAACATGATTCAAGACTAGAACCTGTACTAGTGACGACGCGGGTAGAGGTCACGCGTGCCAGGGAGATGCCAAGACAAAGGACACTAGTTTTAAGAGAGGAAGTGGTACATGGAAAGTATCTGGACCCTTCTCATTAGAAGGAGGTGTATCAAGAGACTATGGATGTGATTTGGAGTTTTCAAGGGGATATCCAATGTCTAAAGGAGCAATCAAAGTAGTTGGAGCAAAGGAAGAATATCGAGGCTCCAAAGGAGGACCTGGATGAGGTCAAGGAAGTATGTAGGATATTAAGGAAAGAGAATATTATTCCCTTTCTAGGAGAATGGCTGAGGGAGAAGGTACCACACACCGGAGTAGGGTGTGAAAGGTAGGTTTTCCATGAAAACCTTCCTCCTCACAGCCTTGATTAGGATAAGGAGATTACATTGAATGTAGTTGTTGATGGATGACTTCTTATTAATATCCTCATCGATACAAAAGTAGAGGTAAATGTTCTTACCTTGGATTCCTGGACATCAAATGGGAAGGCACACATTACAACCATCTTTGAATGTGTTGTATATGGAAAACAAGACTAAGGAAATGCCCATTGGAGTCTGAAGGATGTAGTTATCACCATTCAAGGGACCAAGTTCACTAGAGACTTTGAATTCTTGGCACTCACCGAGGAAGACAACTTTCCAACATTACTTGGGTGCCCATGGTGTTATAAGAACAATGCCGTGACTTGGTTTAACAAGGGGTATATTAGCTTTGAGAACAAGGAAGAAATGGTGATTATCCCTTTAACAGATGGGAATTCAACGCCTATACTGATCCCTTAGGAGAAGAAGTCCTTGAAATAATCTATGTGCACTCCATCAAAGATCCTAAGATAATTCATCCCACGGAGGGAGTCATCTAGTTTGAAAGATGCTCAAACATGACCTTGAGTGATACTTATGAGTTGATTGGGTGACAGTTGAGAGGACATGTAACAGGGTAACAAAATTAGTGCCAGGGAGGAAAGAACAAGTTACTTTGAGTTGATTGGATGAAATGGAGTTGAGAGGATTGTAACAATGGGAAAAGGAGCACCTTTGGTGCTACACATCGAAGGTCCTAGAGTGGCGAGGAAGAAGAAGTTTCCAAGTTACTTTGGAGGAGCATTATGAAATTTTCTTGGTAAAGAGAAATGGATATCCAAGTGGAAAAATGAGGATGAGAGAAGGGGAATGCTCAATGGGTATATAAGTTTTGTTCAACCTCAAGGGAATGCATGTATGGTATATTCATTTGGTGGGATACACATAAAATAGGCATCCTAGAATGGTGTGAGGTAAGAATCACATTTTCATATGGATAAAGGTTCTCAATGGGAGATAAGTGCCCATGGAAGAGGATAGGCTAATGGATTACCATGAAATGTGCCTAAATAATCAAAAAGGTCCTAATTTCATGTGTTTGGAAAGAAAAGGAAAGATTCCTAGATGGGAACAATGAAGAGATGGAAGCTATGGATGTTAACCATCTAAAGGGACATAAGTTAGTAAAATTAAGTTGAAAACAAATAAAGATCTGAATGCGAAGCTATCATGGACTATTGGTTTAAGTTTTTCGTGAGGTGGAGATTTTCTCCCATGAACTCAAAGGCATCCACCTTTCCTAGGGAGATGAATATCAAGTTGAAGGAAGGTGCATGCCCGATTCGGAAGAGGCCTTATCGGATGAATCCAAATTTACACATACGGGTCAAGGAAGAAATAGACAAGATGATAACATTTGGTATCATTGAGGTAATGGAAGAATCAGAATGGATAAGCCTAATGGTCATCAATATCAAGAAGGATGGGAGGATAAGAATCTATGTGGACTATAGGGATCTAAATGCAGTATGTGTCATCAATCCTTTTCCAACCCCCTTTACTGAAGAAATTTTGGAGGGAGTATGGACGCAAAGTCTACTCTTTCACGGATGGGTTCTCAGGGTATCACCAAGTCAGGATTACAAAGGAAGACTAGAGGAAGAAAAAAATTTCCACTGAATGGGGAAGTTTTTCCTACATGGTTATGCCTTTTGGATTGAATAATGTGCCTATTGTGTTCTCACGCATTGTGGTATAAGTATTTCAGGACTTCATCCATAAGTTTCTTCAAGTTTACCTGGATGAATGGAATGTGTATGAGTTGGTGAAAGACCATTGTGACAATTTGAAGGCTGAAGTTTGAGAGATGTCAGAAACCAAGGATATCCCTCAACATTAAGAAATGTGTCTTTGCTTACTCCATTTAGAACCTGTTAGGACATATTATATACAAAGACGGCTTACTAGTGGATCCCGCCAAAGTTGCGGTTATTGTGGGATTAGGGAAACCTACTAATAAAAGTGCATTGCGTGGATTCCTTGGGCATACGGGGTACTACAGGAAATTCATCAAGGGGTATGCCAAGATTTCTGTGCCCTTGGATGAATTGCTAAAACACAAGAGTGCCTTTCATTGGGGAGAGGCAAACCAAAGGGTGTTTGACACTTTAAAGGATAGGCTTATCACAAAGTGCCCATCTACTATGTTTTCACTCTTGGGATAAGCCTTTCCATGTGCATGTTGATGCCTTAAGGACAGCTATGGTAGCAGTACTAGCACAACCCGGTGAGGGGATTGTTGATCATACCTTATGTTTTTCCAGTAGGAAGTTGACACTAGTAGAAAACAATTACACAACTACTGAGCGTGAAGCATTGTCTATGATCTACACACTACATAAGTTCAAGTAGTATCTATTGGAAACACCATTTATATTCTACACGGACCACATGGAATTGAAATACTTAGTCAACAAGCCCATTTTGTAAGGATGCATATATCGTTGGGTCCTATTATTCCAAGAGTTTGAGTTCATGAGTGGTTGTAAAACCTAGAAAAGAAATTTAGGACCTGACCACTTATCAAGGATTAACTCAAGGGAGGACGTGCAAAGCATTGAGGATACCATGTTAGACACACAACTATTTAGGTTGTGGCGCACGCCCTCAAACTTGGAAGATATCACAGTGTTCTTAAAAATAGGTGTGGCATGGAAGGGATGAAGGCTTGAGAGAAAGTAGTTAGCAATACGCGTTACACCCTATATGTTGATTAGTGGAGACCTACAAGTATAAGTTAGGTCATGATAAGGTTTTGTGCTAATGCGTATTAGAACAGAGCATGCATAGCAATTATGGAGGAAGTGCATGGTGGGATTGTAGGAGGACACTATGTAAGAAATGTTACCACGTGGAAGATTTTACTAGCAGGGCTTTGGTGGGAAACCATCTACCAAGATTGTATTGAGTTTTGTAAGGCATGTGACCATCAACACCTTGGAAAACCTGAAAAGAAGAGGGATGAAATTCCTTATGACCAATAGCAGATCTTGAACCATTTGAAAAATGGGAAATCAAATTTGTAGGGCCAATTTCACCAGCCGTGTGAAGGACTAGTTCACGGTATATCATTACTTGCACTAATTACTTAACACACGATGGGCAGAGGTAGCACCTACAAAGGATTGCACCACAGTGACAACTGTTAGATTTTTATGGGAGAACATAATTAGGTATGGTTGTCCTTTAATCTTAACAAGTGATAGAGGTACACACTTTCTCAATGAAATAGTAGGATTCTGTTAGCATAATTTATGGTGGCCCATCATAAGACTACCCCTTATCACCCACATGAAAATGGAACTGTTGAGGCATTTAACAAAATACTAAGTCACATTGACTAAGATCTGTGACATTGGAAGAAAATATTGGGATGACAAAGTATCATTCGTTATGGGCATATAGGACAACCTACAAGAGGTTGAACAAGGCCACACCATTTCAATTGGTGTTTGGTGCAGAGGCTATTTTTCCAGTTGAATTCATGTTACCATCATTGTGTATAGCGTGCACAAGAGGATTGGATGACAAAAAAGCATTGGAATAAAGGATTGATAAGTTGATACAATTAGACAAAAGGTGATCACTTGCTAGATGGATTAGAAGATAGAAAAAGCAAGAAAAAGGCATGGCATGATCATCATATCAAGAACAAGAAGTTTGAGGTTGGGTAGATGGTGTTGTTGTATGATTCCAAGTATTTGCGCCATCTTGAGAAGTTAAAATTCCATTGGTTGGGACCTTACATCATCTCATACATCCTTGATTTAGGTCATTTCGATTACAAGTGCTAGGATGGGACAAGATTACTAGGTCATTTCAATGGGAGTAGACTAAAGCCCTACTATAAATAAGTCTTCTTGGTGTTTGTAATAAGGTAGTATTGCCAATTAGCTTAGAATTTCCTTTATTATTTTATTTTCTTGTGTTTCCCTTTCTCGTTGCTTGTTCCTTTCTTTTTGTTTTTCGTTTTGTGCCTTGTGCACTAGTAACCACATTATTTTCCAAGGTTGTGTATGTGCAGAGGACCGTGCATCTATTTTAGTGTGGGGTGGAGTAATGCAAAGCAAAGTATAGGCTGTAATAAAAGTTGAGTGGCCTAGTAGAAAGAAGCGCATAAGGTTGAGAAAGTGTGTAGGAAATGGTGGATAATGAATTATGGTGTCAAGAAGGTTGTAACAAAGACCATGTATAAAGGATGAAGAGCACAAGAACAACATGAGGTAGGCAAGGAAAAAATCAGGTAAAGGATAGAAGAAGTTCCTTTGGTGCATAGACGCGTGCGTAAAGATTCTTGGTTATATTGGATTTTGCATGCCAAAAGGTTGTAGAAGGTTTTTTTACACATGATGTGGTGCATGGGTAAGGGCACTTAAAGTTGGCCTAGTGGAAAAATATGCATTTAATGTTAAAGTACATTGGTAGGTGGTATAACATTTATTACTAGAGGGAAGCAAAAACTATAAATATAAGGTTGGGCAAGTCATTATTCTACCTTGCTATTATGAAGTTGAAGTGCTCTTGCAAACTAGGGCATCCAGAGAGAGATTTGTGTGAAGGAAGAAGAATCATAGAAATATTAGTGTATAACTAGAGTGGATCTTCAAACTAGGAGGAAGGAGTACACAAGTGTGAGAAAAGGTTGTTTGAATTGTGCATCATCTTGTGGAAGGTTTTCCTAGTTATTTATTAGGGCAGAGATAGAAGGATTTATTTGGATTTGAGCTTTGGAGTTAAGTTTGGAGTTAAGAAGAGTAAGAAGTTCTTAGTTTACCCTGACATAAAGCATGACACCTAAGAAGGCAACCATTTCACCAAAGAAAAAAGGAAAAGGGAAAAGGAAATCAAACCGTTGTTGTTGTGAGCTCCAATGAAGAATGGTATGTAGAAATGCAATACCTAGATGGATTATTGCTAGGAAAGGAATGGGTATCGCATTTAAGACAAATGACTGTGAGTGATTATAACCATCACACGAGCACAACTAAGAAGGAAATGGCATTAGATTTGGTCCACCAACTAACAAAAGGACACCAGATGGGATGCCTATATACAATGATGAGGTGAAATTCAAATTGGAGAAAGTAGGGTTATTACAATTGTATGAGTTCCTTACTTTTGCAAGCTTGAGCACCTTTATCAATGGTTGATGTCATGTGTGCATGAGGATCACTTCTATTTTGTAGGCATAAGATATGTGCATAACACCACAGTTGATATCCAAGTTCACAGGCCTTATTTGTGAAGGAGAAAGTATAGATGATGATCTAAGTGACAAGGAGGCTATCAAGGAGACAGATAGTAGCGTATGACTACAAGAAGGGTTCATGATACTTTGACATCACAAAGATTCTAGACCCTATTATGAGGATGGCCATGCACTTGGTGACCAAGCTTAATGATCAAGAACAATGGATCAAGTGAAAAAGGCATGGCTAAATGTATGTCGGAAGATATCAGAGGGAACCATCTATAACTTGTCCACTTCATTGCGGATGAGATCATAAGCAGCGCATAGGAGGAGAGAAGATATTATTTGGAAACATCCTCCTCACCATTGTCTTTTCAGAGATTGGAGTGTTAGATGGGCCAGAAAAATTTGTTTGGGATATCAGAAGAGAGGATCCTCACCCATAAAAAGGTTTGAAAAGTACACTTGTGAAACCATGATGGACCACTCACAAGGCGCGCTGGAGAAGTGGTATAAACAAATGTGTGACACATTTGGGGAAGAGTGGAGGATCCAAAGTAGTTTCCCATGCTCATGGATGGAGAAGAAGACTTTGTGGTTTACCAACATTTTATGCATTGGCAGAGTTCACTTTAACAAATGGGACTAAGATCCCATGGTGCAAGCTTCCCTTCTTCTTCACCACGCAATACTTCTAGGAAGGGGTCAACATGTTCAAGGAGGCCAAAAGACTAAGGTTTGACCTTATTGAGGTGGACCAAGACCACTAAAAGCATGTGCCAAAAGCTCATGTACCCTAAAAAGTGGACATATGTGGTAAGTATGTCACCCCATGAAGTTCAAATGATGAAGCCAATAATGTTGCCAATCATTGGAAGGGATGCAACAAGGGTATATCTTCGCATAAGGCCAAAGTTTGAGAAAGGCACATATCGGAGAGTGATGTCTCCATTCTAGAAGACCCCATAGGGAGAAATAAGGTTGCACCAAAGAAGAGAGAAAGAGAAGAGGGGCAGGAGAAGAAAGCACCAAGTGTGTAGACCACACAATCGGTGGGCATGCTCCTGAAGTAGTCACGAAGCCTAGCACTTACTTACGCACAGAGAAAGAAGTCCCCTATTAAGGAAAAGACCCTAGAAGAAGAGGCGTCGAAGCATGAAGAACACCTCACCCATGAAGAATCACCAACGAAGAGGTCACCTATCAAGGAGAAGGAGAAAGAAGAATCTCTGTACTTGGAATCCCCAGTAAGGAAGAAGCAAAAGGTGATAGATGAGGCAGACTTAGAAGAGACGGAAAGTTTAGATGCCTACATTGGTGACAAGGATGATGATGAGCCTGAAGGAGGTGAAGACCATCCAGTATATGATGTACATGATTCTGAGGAGGAAGGAGATGAAGAGGAGTATAACAAGGAAGATGAGGAGAAGAATGATGAGGAAGAAGCTGAGGATCAAGGCAAGGGGGTGAGTGAAGAAGTAAGCACCAAAAACAAAAGAACCCCAAGCCTCACCAAGGAGAAAGTGGAGAAATACATGGAGAGAGAAGTGGCAGGAATCATGAAGGAGTTTGGTGGAACAAGAGTTGGAAAGGAGCGTGGATAAAATTATAAAGGAGATGGAAGAAGAAAGCATTGGGAAGGAGTATGGCAAAGCATGGGTGGGGATCCCAAATTGGTAGTAAGCTTCCCAAAATCTATGCAAATAGGTGGAAAAGGTGTAGTGGTGGCACAAGGATAGGAATGGGATACATTGATGATCCTAGCAAGGTGTTACATGCACGCACTTCCAGAGCATTGTACCAATAGAGAAACTCCTAGCTATGTCATCGTTTGATGAAGAAGGCGTGTATCCTCGGACCAAGAAAGATGTTATCTTGGGCATTTGAGTCTCATGTAGATGAACCTAAGTTTGAAGTAAGTTAGAGAGCACTAATGAAGGTGTATAAACCAAAGGAATAAATCCATTGGTGAACACTCAACAACTATCAGATGAACAAGTCTATAACATGCTTAATAAGGTTTTAGTCAAAATTGAGGCCAGACTATTTGGGAGAAATGATAGAGTGAGATTCCTAGAGGAGGAATTGGAGAAGAAAAAGAAGGAGCTCGTGGAGAAGAGCAAGGACCTAAAGCAAGAGGAGATGATCAGTTCTCAGTTGAGGCGTGAGCTAAAAGAAGAAAAATCAAAGGTGTGTGAAGTCTCAAGAAGGTGGAGATGATTACAGATGCCATTTTCCTAAAGCACCCCAACTTAGCACCACCCGAGAAGAAGTATGAATCATGCCTTGCAATGTCTAGAGGATTTGACTCACATTCTCATGATGGAGAGGTGACCACTCACTTTAGAGTCTGTAGAAGAGGTGTAGGTGCGCCAAGAGAAAGATAACAAGATGAAGGTTTTGAGATAATGGCTCGATACACTAAACTTCTTGTAGACGTAAAGGCCTTCACACAAGTGATAAAGCTACTTATGATAATTATGTGGATAGGGATAGAGTGGCAAGCATCTTGGTTTGCCACCCATGAAATGGAACTCAAGGAGTTCCAAGAGAAAAATAAGGGAATAGAGTGAAAGAGATAAGATCCTAGCGAGGTGGAGAAGAAGTTAGAAGAAATCAAGACCCTATGAGGCTCGATCAAGAGCCATTGAAGGAATTATACCCCAGATCACCCGCAGGATGGATGCGCTTGAGGACTTGGGAAAATAATTAGAAAGTATTGTTGAGACCATGAGCGCAAAGGGAGGAGCAAAGTTTTGAGGAAGTGAGCGCCTGGTGGGTGACCTTTTCAGCAAGCTCATAACGAGGTCGATGCTTGGGGGAAGTTAGAGGTAGAATTAGGGAAGGATTTCCCTCTCCTCCTCAACAATAAACAAGTTCCCCATTCTTTCATTCTTTCTCCCAATTCTTCATTCCTTTATTCTTTCTTTCCAACCATTTAAGAGCCTGCCATTCTTTATTATTAAAGAGTGTTTCGAGGATGGAGAATAGGTGTAGTGTGGGGTGATGTTGGGCCCCAGAATATTGGCTAAGTACAAGAAGGCATGCGGGTGCGTGGGGCCTATTGAAGAAGGGTGTGTGGGTGAAGGTGCATATGGAAGGGTTCTAGTAGGGTTTTGTAGAACACACGACGTGTGTGCAAGGCAAGACAAGTTTTGGGACTTAGCCATATTTGGCATCCTAGGTAGCACATGAGAAAATCGTGACCCGTCTAGCATGTGGAATGGATAAGGTGCTAGCTTAGTGTTGTAGGATCAAAAAGGGAATATTCCATGCATGCGATGGAAGGTTCTAGAAGAACATCATTGCATAGAGTGGAGAGCTTAGATCAAAGGAGGCATGCTCCATTGGAGGACCACTTGGACACTTGGCAGCTGATCTATTACCTCAAAAGGCATGGTGGTGAAGGCAAAAAAATATATATATATAGCTACGCGGATAGTAGAAAGTGGGGGGATATAAGAGAGAGTGTTATGAGAAGAGATGTAGAGAGAATAGTGCACTGGAAAAGAGGCAAATCTCTATAGAAATACCATGGAGGATTCTATGGGTTGGGATTAGGAAAATATAGGAGTGATGACATATTTAGAGGGATGGGTTTGTATTCATCTTTGTAATGTGAAGGACATAGTGTAGTTCTAATGCATGACTTTGCTCTACATTGTTATATGGGTCTATTATGACCTCAAGGAATGTAATGTGGTTATTGGACTCATCAATATGAATATAAGACTCTGTTTTGAATCATATATGTGTTCATGAGTATAATCCTTGTGCATTTCCTTTATGTATGAATTAGTTCTATATGTTGTTTGTTATTTCTCTTTTATGGATGCAATGGTGTGATAACTCGTCCTAGGTTCTCAAAATGATGCATGGTTCTTTTCTATTCATTTGCACTTGAATATCTATCATAAGATGATGTATTCTCACAAGACTCACATAAAGGAGAGGCTCGACACCCATGCATGCCTCAGGTGAGCGCCGGTGCCCATGGGTGATAGGCCGACACGCATGGGATTTTAATGTTAATCTAAGGTTATAAAAATGACTACAATAGTTATCTAAAATTGACCTCACGACCTCCATCTAAATAGCCACATGCCCCACCAATGCACTTGTAGTCAATATTTGGATAAATTTAGTCACTTGTTGACTATATCGACTCCCCCCAGAAACATGTGTGGGGGTTAGGAAAACATTATCCTCTCCTATGGCTATTATCAATTTATAAGTTCTTCATTGATGCAAGAGCATTCAAGTTTTAGATAAATATTGCATCGCATTTTTGGCGGGTGATTACATGAAATTATGTGGATGGTTTTGCAAAATGGTGATTGCATTGATGAAGTAATGTAGGTTCATAAGGAGGATCAAATGGATTACATCTAAAAGATTACACAAGTGATACGCACAGTACATAAGTGAATTTTGACATAATTTTTCAAGGTGTATTGCACATAAGTAATGAGCGCAAAAATTACAAGACATTGTTGATGTTTCAAGGGGTCTACTTAGTTTCACTGTGTTCTTGTATAGAACATACTCACCTCAAGCATGCATTAATTTTATCAACACATGAGCACTATCATTCATGGTGCTCTCCATGACCCCTTTCCTGAGGATCTTATCACACACTTCATTCCTTGTTCACATTTGTCACACTAGCTCACAGTGTTAGCTCTATACCACCATTACAATCCTTGCATTCATATAAACACTATAGGTATTTCTTGAACATCCATATCCTTATCAACATCATCCCTACACACTCTTAATGTCATTTCATACCATGATTCCTTATATAATCACAAATCATGCACTATCCTTGACACACACACCTAGAACTAAATAGGCCTCTTTGTACTTAGCGCTAAAAATGACATATAGGTTTATGAATCACTCCCTACAAAGCTAGAACACATCATATATTCTAACACAATATATTTAGACCCTTTGTTTAGTCATACCCTTGCATTTCAATATAGTTCTCTCTATGGGCCTTATTGTCCTACTAGCCCTTTCAATATACAAATTGAGCTAGATCTTAAATTTATCCGAAACAACCCCACAAACTCAAGGGTGATCTAGAGACCCTTTATGGAGTTCTCAGACATACCAAAATCTTATGCCCTATTCATTTATACAGATGATTACTTCTAGACTATCACCTATGCAAAGTAGGTCTAATTTTCCCCATTCTTATAGCAGTAGATACTTACCTACCTAACTTCACCTGAAATCTTATGGATCCACCTCTGAAATGTTGGTAAGATGGTGTCTACCAAATTTGGTAGCTTGATTATTTTTTTAGTCCTTCATGCAAGTCTTTCTCTCTCCAACCCATACATAGTCACGGTTTGCAGTATAAAACATGTTATATCTTTTACACACGTGTGAATTGGAGGATGAAATTTGGTACACTTCTCCCCCTCATCCAGACAAAGGTTTTCACAAAATTTAAGGATTTTTTACTAGTTAGAACTTCAGATAGATGTTGCCCTAGTTTAGGGCTCGAGAAAATATATTTGGAGTTACATGACAGATATTGAAGTTTCAAGAGCTACAAAAATTCACTATTACTCCTATCACCTTCCTCCACACTATCATGCAATCAAATATTTTCTAGGGGTACTTATTATAGGACTGTCATTTTTTAGGTCTCTTCTAGAGCGGGGTCTTCACTACAGTATTTGAAATATAAATGATTTAGGAAAAAACACACTTTCTTTATCTTGGAAATAATAAATGCATCTTCTTATTCATGGTTGGCCTCTGATACACCTCATTCCATTCTTTTATTCATTGGTATTCATCTAATAACTTCCCTTTTTCTTTATCTAGACTAGCTAACTACATTATTTCCAACTCCTAAAATAAATCAACCTCATACTAAATCTAGGAATAGGATGAAAATAACATCCCGAAAATTTCTCCATTCGCTCCCAAGTCCTATTCTTACTCATATCACACCAAATATGGTCTTATTTGATCATGGAAACAACTAATTTACCTCTTTTACCCTACTTACACACCTAAACATCACTTTTACAACCATATACACTCTTACACTCACTCAACCAAAGAAAACACTCACTTTCATGAAGAAACACATTTGAATAGTTTCCCTATGAACACTCTATCGTATTGATTCTCTTGCATCATATTTCCCTTGTGGGAAAATTTGAGCTCCTGCTCAAATGTAGTGTTAGTCTTTTCTTTTTCCTGGTTTTCTAATTTCTTCTTGTTTCCTTTGCTTATTTATATTCACTTACTTGTGTTTCCTGATGGATCACCACTACTCTGAACTTCCACTTGCATTTCCTCTTCTTGAATTTTGTTCTCTTGTTTGTTTCTTTCTCTTCTTTAGTCTTATTCACCATGAATCTCAACTCTTTCCTGCATTCTCCATGCTTACCTATAATCATATCATCTATGATAGTATTAGGCATCCAATCATAACGATTTAGTGTCTTTCTTACTTGTTCTATCACCATTCTCTTCCCATGTTCACATTTGGCTCCCTTATAGGGTTTTTTCACTTTGTTAATGAAGTAGAAGTCTTCAATGTTGAAGTTTAACTCCTTTACAATCCTCAAGGACCCATTTGACTTCTCAGCTTTCATATTATACCATTGTAGTTTTTTTCCTCTTCTTCATCATTGTATGAGACATCTTTGTTTATATAATTTCTTTGTGCTTTGTAGTTCACTAGCACTTCTAACTCCTTGGAAACATTTTCTTCTTCCTTTGCATTTGATTTTTTTATCCTTGTATTGACCTTTTCATTACTTCTTGACTGTAGATAGGCACTATTTCAATATTTTGACCTCTTGAACAAGTTTTCTGACCTGGTTTGTACCATCTTTTTCATGTCTTTGGATGGCTTCAAGTATTTTCTTCTTCACTATTTGTTGTTTGTCAAATTTCACCTCATTCTTCTTAATGTCCTTGGCCTAAATTTCCCTTTGGTTTCTAATTATACCATTGTTTTTAAGCCTCTTATTAGCCCAATTTAAACAAATATCTAGGTCCTTCATCTTTGGAAGTTTGAAAAGTAGTTCTTCTTCTTCATTATATTGTCTTCCCCATAGTTTTTCTTGTTCCAAAAGCGCATCAGTTCACAAACTTCTAATTTTTGTCTCCTTCCTTGCATTTCATCATAATTCAAAGGGTTTATAGTCTTCTCCACTTGGAATTATAAATTTTCCATTGTTAAATATTTCTTATACCATTAGTATGCAATTGAGAACATCAATTTCCTCATTTTTGCTCTGTTTCACTATACCAACACTGTCAAATGCCTTACTTGCCAAATGATAATCCTTCATGTTTATTGTATTCATAACTTTATAGCATATGCTCTATAAGCAACAAAATGTTCTCCTATACCCTACCTTGATTAGTTTACCTCTCACTTCACATATTTTCTCTTTTTCAACTCACATTGGTCTAGAAGACTCATTACATAGTGCAAAAATTTGTACATGAAAGGTATCACCTATGAACAAACTCCTACAATTTTCTTGAAATTTAAATACATGCAAAAATAAATATCATTCATAACTCCCTGTGGGTTTGGATGCCTAATTAAGTTCTCCATTAATCCTTTTGCTTGTGCTAAGCTTTGGTTTCCACTCCATGGTCCTATATTCAGCTCCATCCTTCTTGATAACCTGTTTTGATTTGCTATCAACCATGTGGACTTCAGAATTACTTCAAGTATTCTCATTGCTTCTTGGTTCTGTGCCATGCTCCATATGATTGTTTGATTTGAATCTCCTCCTTTCTTTGAATCCATCATGTCTTGACTACATTTGGTATTCATCTTGTATATTTCATCCTCTTGAATAGATATCTTCAAACCTTTTGAGGTCTCTAGGAAAATTTCATTGTTCCATCTCTCACTAAGTTCACTTGATCTTTGTCCATTCATGAATTTTTTTATAAATGATCTCTACAATCTGCATTCACACATGCTAACACAAGGTTAGATTAAAAATTATAGGTTTTTTTAGCTCCTTAGTTTCTTCATGTATGCTTCCAACTTGTTTGCCACTTGGATTTTCTTCTAGGCTAGTTTGTAATCCTTTTTCCTTCAACTTCCTATGTTGTTCTTCATCACTCATGGTGTCTTCATCAAGACATTATTTTTCTTCTTGAGAATCATCTCCCATCTCTCTGAATTCTTCCTCATTTCCTCTTGCTGATATTCTTTCTTCGTATTTTATTCTTCTCTCACAAGGACTAACTATCTCTCATCCTCTTTGTCTTGGTCTTCAAGTGACCTATCTGCTTCTACTCTTCTCATGACACCCTCTTGTGTCTTCCCACTCTCTTGTTCTTCATGATCTTGCATAATATCTTTAAGGACTATCTCCCATGTCCTTTCTTCTTCCTTTCTCCTCTAATAGGATTTATTTTTGTTGCATCTATCTAGGTGACTCAACTGACCTTCTTGGTCATTCTTCTCCTTCCTTGAGAACTTCATGTTCTCTTTCAACCTCACTTGGGCTTGCTCCTTCTCTTTCATTTGGTTTTCTTGATCCATCTCTGTGGAACCTAATTGTTTCACCTTCTTGGGAACATTTGTCTTGTCTCCTTCTTCCAAGGATTCATTCTCTCCTCCTTCATTCATGAATGCTAAGACCTTATTCTGGGTCTTCTCAACAAACTCCTTAATTCCAAACACCATACTTCTCCTTTCATTACCTACATGTTGATCCATCAAAGGCAACAAAACATGTTTCTTTCCATCCTTCATTAGAAAACACTTATTTAGTCTACCATTGTATACTACTCTCCTGTCATATTTCTATGGTATTCCTAGAAGTAGATGACACACATCCATAGGCATCACATCACACAAGAATTCATCTCTTAGACTACCAATTTGAAATGGAACCATGCATTGTTGATTAACAAGAATTTGATGATCTTTCTGAACCCATGCTACCCTATAAGGTGTAGGATGAACTAACCTTCTTAAGCCCAATTTACTAACCATTTCCTATGAAACAATATTATTTGTGCTACCATTATCAATAATGACATTGCAACACTTACCTTTTGTTTTGCATTTGGTCCTGAATAGGCTTCTCCTATAGATTGGCTCTTGAACTTTGGTTTGTTGTTGTAGAAGTACTTTTCTTACCAAGAACGACTCTCCCTATTCGATCATCATCTCTATCATCCGACCTCTACATATTTGAATACATTGCCTCCATTTTTTCCATTCTTGACCCTATACTTCTGATCTCATGCTCCATGTGCTTCGTGCACTCATTACATCATCTATCTTTCCCATCACTCCTTCCTGGATTAGATTCATAATCCCCTACAGGATGGATTCTCTACCTTTTCCATATTGTCAACAATAAACTTTACTCTATCTCGATCTTCTTCACACTTTCTATCAATGTCAAATGCTTCAATTCTCTAAAATATATTTATTCTAATTATATAAAACCAGCTCTAATACCAAAAATGTTGCAAGGGTTCTACTTAGTTTCACTTTGTTCTTGTATAAAACATACTTCCCTTAAGCATACATGACTTTTCTCAATGGAAGGGCATTTTCATTCATGGTTCTCTCTATGAACCCTTTCCTAAGGATTTTATCACACACTGTATTCTTGTTCACGTTTTTCACACTATATCACAGTATTAGCTCTATACCACTATCACAATCCTTACATTCATATAAACACTATAGGCATGATAACATGAAATGATTACCTTTCTCTGTTTTGTAGCTCCATTTTTATTAAACATCCATCTCCTTTCCAACATCATCATCCTTGAACACTCTTAATGCCATTTCATACCTGCATTCCTTATACAGTCCACAAATCATATGCTATCCTTGACACACAAGCCTAGACCCAAATAGGCCTCTTTGTACTTAGTGCTCAAAATGACATATAAATTCATGAATCACTCCCTACACTCCTAGAACACCTCATGTATTCTAATAAAATATGTTTAGAGAATTTATTTAGTCATATCGTTGCATTTCAATATAGTTCTCTCTTTAGCCCTTATTGTCTTATCATCCCTTCAAGCATACAATTTGAGTTGGATCTTAAATTTATCTCGAAATAACCCCAAAACTCAAGGGTGATCTAGAGAACTGTTATCATCGAAATAAAATACCCTATGATTTTTCAAATGTGTGTGCTTGATCTATCGGTGTGACTAGGTAACATGGGTACCATATCTCAAGCTGTGGGACTTGCGAACTTGAGATGGACCTCTAGAGAAGGTTGGATTCCTCTTCCTAATCCTACTACTACAACTACTCCTAATGTAAGAAAGACACCTAACTACACCTAGCCTAACAATTCCAAGGAGACAAGGAGAAAAGGAGATAAGGAGTGCATAAAAGGGAAATCCTACACTAGGAGGTGGTGATAGCAACAAGAAAATGGGTTGTTGGAAAAGCTTGATGCCTGAAAAATAGAGAGAGGTGAGCATGGAGAGGATGGACATGCATCACAAACCAAGATAATACACACAGTACACCATTTTCAAGTTATAAGCTCCAAATCTAAGCATGAAATGAGAAACACAAAGTGCACAATCACTTGCAAACATGAATAAATGAAAGAAAAGACAACAAAACAAATGCAAGGACAAAGAAGTCATAACACATCAATTTTATTGCTCCAAGAGTATGCACAATACACCATTACAAAAAGAGAGGAAAGATTAATCAATACAAGAATCAAACATGGAGGCTAGAAGCTCTACAACATTCTTGCAATTTTTGTAATTTTAAGGCAACATATGTTAAGGATATAAGATAACTTTGGGAAGTCTTTTTTTTTTCTTCATATTCTCTTGGGTCACCTTGTTGTTGAAGCCCTTCTTCCCATTAGGATGGAAAGTGCAAGATGATGTTATTCACCCTTGGATTTGATTGGACCCCGTGTTACTTGCTCTTCTCCCTAACAACCTTGAGTGGTCCTTGGTGTTCCTTGTGCTCTCTTTATGGTTATTCCGAGCTTGAGTAGGAAATAAGATAAATAATCCCCATTGTGCTTTAATGTATGGTGCTTGAATTGATATGTTAGTTGCTAGGGGAGATATATATATATATATTTCTTTTTCCATATGGTTGACTTCTTTAGATTTGGTTGGTATGGTGTGTTTGATTCTTAAAACAAAAGTGTAAAAATTAGACTATAGGAAACCTTGTGGTCATGAATTTGTTTAGTATTACCATGAAAATTTAATTGTGCCCTCTCGATTTATAGAAGTGCTTTCCTTGAATAGTTCCTTTTTTTTAAATGCTTGCTGATTTAGGTGTCCTTGTTGGTTAACCTCATCTTTTGTGATCTCAATTTTTGGGTCCTTGAGTAGACTTGTTCCTCGTACAAATTTGATCATAGTTATATTTTGCTAGCCTTGTCTAAACAACGAACCTTGAAATCATGGCTTAGACATGTAGAAACCTTAACTTCTATTAATGTGGTATGTGTATCATGAGGAAACTATGTGGTCATCTCAAGTTATGGAAATTATCCCTGAAATTCTCTTACTTGGTGGTTACTCTTAATAATCTTTTGGAACTCGTCATGTTATATTGTTATGTGTTGTATCTTGTTTGATAGTGTAAAGTTACTCCTTAGATTGAAATACTCGTAGCCTTGCATCCGTAAAGTTTAGAACTCATCCCTTGCAATCTCCCTTCTCCTTGTTAAAATACATTGGACCAAACTGGAGTTCTGAGACCCACACTTGTTTGAAGCAAACAATAACATAATGGGAGTGATCCTTTTTCTGTTGCAGTTGTTCCTATCTCTCTTTCCTATGACTTCTAGGAGGAAGTCGAGTCTAAGGGGAGGGGGATGTAGTGCCCACTTCCCTTTGGCACCTTTTATTACTGATCATGATACTGTAGACTATATGATGGACATCCTTATAGTTTGGATTTAGTATGGTGTTAGATGTCAGATCCTAGATTATTGTTGGATCTGATTCATATATGATGCATGATGATTGTTGGAGACATTTTATATAGATGTTGACATGTTGTCGGACATGGTTATATTGTAGATGTTGTTTGGACATGTGATATTTGATATTTGGAGTAAACCTAGAAAATGGAAATTATTTGATGATGATATAGTTGTTGATTAAAAATGTAAATGATGTAGTTATTACTTCGATGTTGTTGTGATTCATTTATATAGTTGGTTTTGTGATTTTATTTATATTCATTTTGAATGTTCTAATATGGCCACGAGGCCGAAGGAGGTATTTGTGTTTTGTAGGTTAAATATCACAACAAACATCGGGGGATCAGAGACCAACCACAATAGAATTCTAGGTGAATTCAACAAGGTCACCATGGCAACATGTCTTGTGTGTGTGTGTGTTGTATTTTTTTAGGGATTCTGTTATCCAAAATTCACCCCGGGGTAATTTTGATAACATGCATTAGAATATTCAAGTCCGTGCAAATAGATTGATTCAAGGCCCAAAATCATGTTTCGGAGTCCCCGGCTTCTTTCTAACTCCCCTGTCCAAGAAAGAAACCCAACAAGCTTTAAAAATGTGGAAAATTTGCAAAAGCCAAGCTTGGAGCAAAAAAATCATGAAAATCGGCTAAGTCGAGTCCGAGACAGTTTGGACGTTGGGGCACGATTGGTGAAAAGCTGCGCCAGTGGTCTCGCTGCATTTGGGACAGATTCGAGACATCGGGACACGCGGGGCCTCAAAAAGCCGAACCGGCTGAAAGAATGAACAAAATTGCCTAAGTCTTGTTTCGCAGAGTGAGGGACATCCAGGAAAAAAGTACGTGAAAGACGCGGATCGACCGGTTTGGCGCAAGTCAGTCCATTTCGGGCGGTTCGAAAAAATTTGTCCCAGGCAGTCCAGGACAGTCGGGACAAAAGTACGCGGAGGACGCGAACCGGCCGGTTTGGCCGAAGCAAAGGAATTTCATCAGAGACATTTGGGCCAAAAGTACGCATGGGACGCGGAGAGCCGAAAGAGCGAGAGTGAATGGAAATGTGCCATGTGTCTTCACCTCAAAGAGGGACAGGGAAGCCCGAATCGGGCGGATCGGAGAAATTTGTCCCAGACGGTTTGGGACATCCGGGCCAAAAATATGCGAGGGACGCGAAGACCGAAAAAGCCGCCAACGAATCAGAATGTGACGCGTGTCACAAGGGGAGGTGCAATAAAAATTTCGACTAAGTGTTTTTGGGCCCAAAAGTTCAAAGGGCGAGGTTTGAAGGGTCGGCCCGAGCCAATAGACACAGGACACGTGTCCTAAGGCGGGAAGTGCGGAGCTCGGGGAGGACTTAGAGAATTTAGCAAAAGTTTGGCTGAAAAACTAAAAGGTAAAGGATGATCCCGCGCCCATGTCCTCCAACCAGATCACGCCACGTGTCCCAAGTGGCGGGGGCGCGGGGAAAAAATGGAAAATTTTCCAAAGTGTAAGTGTTGATGCAAAATCACAGCACCCCTGGATGCATATTAGGTTTCTAGGTTGATCACTTTGGCATCCAGTGTGATTGCATAACATTGAATCCTTTCTCCAAGTGTGGGACTTGAAAAATGAGAAAGAATTCTCCAGAGAAGGCTGGTTCCTATTCCTCTGTTTAGATGCACATGAAATATGCAGAGGGTTTTCTCAAAACCTAATCTAATCTGCCAAGGAGACAAGGTAAGAAGATGCATAAAATAAATCTAAGCTAATAGAGGTGATGCACCGAGGAATGAAGAACACCTATTTTGCCAGTGAACATAGACCATTTGAATGTGATATAAGATCATGCACAGATGACAAAACCTGCAGTGAAAGACCAGGAGGATGCAAAAATGAACACAGAGAGGGCTGAGAATCATCCACAGACATGCATTACTTGCTCCAAAGATTGATACAATACACTACAGAATGCCATGAGGCAGAATAGTATTATAGTTCAAATGAGAGGTTCAAACTCCACAAATTCACCTGAGGAGAAGAAGGGAGAGGCAAAACAGAAAAATGTTCGACCTCTGAAAAGAAGCTCCTCTTTACAATATATAGAAAGAATGAGAGAGGGAAGAGAGAGAGGAAAGCCAAATCTACCCCAACCACCTCTAGGTTGCATTCCATTCATCTCATTATGGTAGAAGCAGCAGATCCTGGCAAAACGGCGGGGTCAATCCTAGCGAATGCCTCTGTCATTGCATTAAAGTTGTTTGTTGAAGCATTACTTCTGCTTGTTATTTCGCGCCAGAGGCGTTTCTTGATTTTCTCTCTCCAAACTAAACCAAAATGCAAGATTGACCCCAGAATTGTGTAGAGAATTTTACCAGCTTTCCATTGATATAAAGAACGTGCCAATCCGAGCTCTGGATCGAAAGTTATGGCGATCTGAAGATTTAGGGCAAAAACGGGCCAAAACGTGTTTTGAAATCTTTCCCGCGCTCTGCCACCTGGATGACACGTGGCACGTGCTGATTGGACGAGCAATTCTCTCTCTCTCGCGCTTTCGTGGGCTTTCCTTTGAAATTTCCTTGTGGGCCCCTTAAACTTGGACACGTGGCGCTATTTCATTGGTTCGGGTCAGTGCTCGAAACCTCGCCCTTTGACTTTTGGACTATCTCCCTTGTGACACGTGTCGTGATTTGATTGGTCCGCGGGTTTGCCGGCTTTTCACGCCCTTCGCGTCTTTATGTCCCGGATGTCCCAAACTGTTTGGGACAAAAACCTCCGATCCGCCCGAAATGGGCTTCCTCGTCCCTCATTTGCCGATGACACGTGGCGCAATCTGATTGGCTCTCGGCTTTTTCGGCTATCCGCGTCCCTCGCGTCCCTGCGGCCCAGATGTCCCTTTACGAACTTTCTCTGTTTCGGCCGAACCGGCCGGTTCGCGTCCATTTGTCCCAAATGTCCCAGTGCTTCGTGGGACAAATTCTTCCGGTTCGCCCGATCCGGCCGATTCGCGTACTTCTGGCCCAGATGTCCCTTTTGCTTCCGGACTGTTTGTTCTCATTTCGGCCGATCCGGCCGGTTCGCGTACTTCGCGTACTTGTGTCCCGTTTGTCCCAGATGAAGACTTGGGCAAATTTTTCCTTCTTTCACTGATTCGGGCATTTCACATCCCGCGCATACCTGTGGCCCAGATGTCCTTTTGCTTCACGGGCCGCCTGGAGGCTTTTCGGCCGATCCGCGCCTAGATGTCCCAAATGTCCCGACTGCTCCTAGGACTAGGACTTAGCCATTTTTTGTGATTTTTCCTGTTTCAATCTACTTTCCTGGAACTGCAAAACTCTGATGCATGTTATCGAAATTTACCCTGGGGGGTGAAATTTTGACAACAGTTTTGACAACTCAGCAGGGTCACCTGCCTGCTAGGTAGAAGATCAGTGGCCTTTTAGTGATCCATTGGGCATGGAGTTATAAGCAATAACTCAAACGAGGCGACATCGCAACTTCTTCTCCATGACACACGAATCAGAAAACAACCTGAGAGCAACAAAACCTGTGCCAAAGCACTTAGGGAAATAGAAACCTAACTACCACAGGACAATGTGCATACGCACTTAGAGGAATTAAAAAAATCTAAACTAATATTTACAAGGGAAAACCTTTTCTTTTTTAGTAGCAATGTTTAAGATAGATTCCGTTAACCGGAATCGGAAGTTCCTCTCCATCCAATGCAGACAATTGGAAGGCATTACTATTTTTGCATCCCGTGACCATGTAGGGACCACTCCAGATGGCATCAAACTTGGAATGCCTTCCTGGTTTTGCCCGATCTGCATCCCATTTCAGAACTAGGTCCCCTTCCTGGAAGGTCCTTGCTCTTGCTCTCTTATCAAACCATCTTTTTACTAAGGCCTGATCCTTTTCAATCGTCTGAACTGCATGTTCTCTGATTTCTTCTAATTCCATCAATTCTGCATACCTGACCTCCATTGGTTCGAACTCAGATAACTCAAACTGCTTCATGAGCTCCAAGGCTGGCAATTCTAATGATATAGGCAATACTGCCTCCTTCCCATAGACCAACTTGTAGGGAGAATTACCTGTAGACCTCTTTGGTGTTATCCTGTCAGCCCATAACACTGATTTTAGCCTTGTATGCCATGTTCTTTGATTTTCATCCAGAGTCCTTCTGATGATTTTTAGCAAATTCTTGTTTGTGGACTCTGCCTGTCCATTACCCTGCGGGTAATAATTTGAAGAGGTGCTCAAATAGATTCCATTCTTGACAGCCCATTCTGTAATTTTTGAACCTATGAATGCTAATGCATTATCTGATATGATGGTGGCCGGCACACCGAACCTGGTTGTTATTTCTTCATAAAATTCTAGTATGTTAGACTCACTTGCCTCTTTGAGCGCTACCGCTTCGGTCCACTTGGTGAAATAGTCATGTCATTTGTAAGAATCCACTTGTGGCCTTGACTCGAGTGGGATTGATGACTCAATGAAGTCCAATCCCCATTGCATGAATGGATGATCTATTGAAATTGGACGAAGGGGCAGTGCTGCTAACCTTCCTTTCCCTGTGAAGAATGCACATTTCTTGCATTTCTTAACCCATGAGTAGCAATCATTGAATACAGTAGGCCAATAGTAACCAGCTTTCATGATTTTGAGAGCTGTTACTCGTGGGGTGAAATGGCCTCCTGCCTCCCCGTCATGGAACTCGTGTAAGATCCTCTCAACCTGACCTGTCCCAATGCATCTTAATAGAACACCGTTGATGTCTTTTTTAAACAAAACACCATCAACAAGCACATATGGAACTACTTGTAATCTGAAGTACCTTCTTTTTGCTTTGCTCATTTCTGGAGGGCACATGCCCATCTGTAGGAAATGTATCATATTCTGAGTCCAACAGGGAGTGGACACATCATCATTTTCCTATTTTTGATCATCTTGTAATAGCAGGATAGCGTCTTCTTCATCTTCTGGGTTGTCTGGTTGTTTGGAAGCGAGCTGCTCACACAAACCTTTACCTCTTACCAGCTTGGTGATCTTGATCTCAATGTCATACTCCATGACACGGGTGATCCATCCTACCCTTTTCTCATTCAAATCCTTGTTGAGGAGGAAGTCCTTAACCCCAGCATGTGAGACTAGCAACTGGACCTTGTTGTTTGAGACTAAATGCTTGAATTTCTTCAAGCTTCTGATTACTGCAAGCACATGCTTTTCAATAAAAGAGTACCTCACTTCGTAGTCATCTAGGCTCTGGCTGAAGAAGGCAATCGGCTGTTCATCATTATCTTTGTTCTGCTGTACCAGAATGGCAGAAATAGTGTCATCACCTCCAAATGCATAGAGGATGAAATCCTTGAAAAGTCCTGCAGGTTGATGAGAGTGGGTGCTTGGGAGATGGCTTCTTTGATTGCTTCAAAACTCTCCTTGCCTTCTGCCATCCACTTGAAAGCCATGCTTTTCCTTAACATTTTGGTGATGGGCTTGACAAGGGCTACAAAATCTGGGACAAACCTCCAAACAAAGTTTATCCTTCCCAGGAAACTCTGAAGGGCTTTCTTGTGGCTTGGCAATGGTAGAGCTCTTATGGCTTCAACCCTCTCTGGATCAATTGCTAATCCTTCCTTGGAGACAATATGGCCAAGGAGCTTCCCTTCATGTGCAAGAAAGATGCACTTCTTAGGATTCAAAGACACTCCGAACTTTCTACACCTCTGAAACACTTGCCTGAGGTGAAAGAAATGGTCTGCTGCATTCTTTGAGAAGACAATGTAATATCATCTAGGTATATCAAAGCACTATCTTGTTGATCAAGCCTTTGAATGCCATATCCATAGCTCTTTGGAATGTTGCTCCGGCATTCGACAGTCCAAATGGCATCTTCTTGTAAGCATATGTGCCCCATTTGGTTGTGAAGGCTGTCTTGAACTGGTCTTCCTCCTTCACCATAATTTGATTGAAGCCTGAGTAACCATCAAGTAGTGAAAACCTTCGAAACCAACTACGACCTGCAATATTTGCTCCATGGAAGGGAGTGGATAATGGTCCTTGAGAGAGGCTCTATTCAAATCTCTGAAGTCAACACACAGCCTGATCTCTCCACTCTTCTTCCTGACTGGAACTAAGTTGGCAACCCAACTAGAATGCTTGATTGGGAATATGATTCTTGACTCAATCAGCTTGTCCAATTCTTTCCTCATGAGAGGCTCCATGTGTGGATTGACTGGTCTCTGTTTTTGCCTGACAGGCTTAGTATTTGGATCCAATTCGATGGTATGCTGAGCTAAGTTGGGATTGAAACCTTTCAAGTCTTCATAGCTCCAAGCAAACACGTCAGGGAATTCTTGACATAGCTGTATGAACTCACACCTTTCTTGCTCAGTTGTCATCTTTCCAATTTGCAATGGCTTGTTTTCTTCAACCAATATGGATACCGAATCTTCTCTCTTAACCTGAATGTTTTCTTTCTCCTTTCTAAACTGATCATTGGGGTTAAAAATGGACTCCAAAGTGATAAGTCCCTTGGGCAGCTTGTCAGTTCTCAGCTGTATCACTTGGTCACCATATTGCTGTTCCAACTTTTCTTGATTCTTAGCTGAGAACTCAGCTTCTTCTTGCAAGAAATGGATGATTTGCTGGTCATTCTCAAATACTTTCCAACTGACATCGTTATCCGGCACCGAAGGCCTGACAACCACGTGGATGTTTGGCTGTACCTTGTCTTGTTGAATGTTTTCTACAATGTCAAAGGCTGCCCCTACTGCTGCAAGCCTGTCAGCAGCTTGATTCTCTTTCCTAGGAATGGCTTTAATGCCGAAACCCTCAAAATCTTCCATGAGGTCCCACACCCTGTTCTTGTAGCACCTGAGTAGATCATTTTTGGCCGCATGTTGTCCCTTGACCTGATTTACAATCAATTCACTGTCCCCAAAGACTTGCAAGTTCTTTATTTTTTTCTTGATTGCCCAATG
Source organism: Taxus wallichiana var. yunnanensis (assembly GCA_018340775.1). NCBI lineage: Eukaryota > Viridiplantae > Streptophyta > Pinopsida > Cupressales > Taxaceae > Taxus > Taxus wallichiana. The sequence continues at coordinate 936,249,549 of CM031234.1, read as the reverse complement.
CATCCCTTGCACCAAGGCTTCATATTCAGCAGTGTTATTGGAGCATGCAAATTGAAATCTAAAAGCTGAATAGTACTTTACTCCTTGAGGTGAAACAAGCATGGCTCCACCTCCTGCACCTTGTCTACTCCTTGATCCATCAAAAAACAGCTGCCATACCTCATTGTCATCCTTGTGGTTTGGCTTGGTGATGCTAGGAATAGGTTGACTTTCTTCGTGTATACAATAGACTCCTAGCTCAGATTCTTCTATTCCTTGATAAGGATCAAAAGCATGCACCTTGTTTGCCCATTCATCAAGAGTCAAATCTGGGATACTTCCAACCTTAGTGTCAGCTTCATCAGTGCTAGGGTGATCTTCTTGATCAAATGCTGAGCAATTGACATTAATCTGACTTGGAGTGTAGGGCTCAATATGGAAGTTTGCAATAGGTTCAGATCTGATTGTGGCCTTAGTTCCATATCTCGTTCTGAATAGCATGTGTGACCAATCAGTGGACAAATATCCCCCAATCTTGGCAGTGAAGTCCCTTGACAAACAGAGGGCAAAGAGTGGTGGAAGGTCTATGACTGACACATCTTGTAAAACAACAACATTTGGACATGCGTGCAAGGTAAGACTCAAATTTCTAATCACTACAACTATTGCTATTGTTGTCCCATCCAACTGCACTACTCCCTTAGATGTTATTTCATACTGAAGCCCTAGCTGATCAGCTATTTGTTTGGGCATGATAGAGCTACTTGCTCCAGAATCAATCATGCAATTATGCACTAGCTGATTTCCAATGATTAATGAAACATAGAAAGGAAGGGGTTTCAACATCTTACCTTGTTGTCCTCCATGATTTCCCTCAGATTGGGCAGCATTTGTAAGCACTTTATCTTGCATCTGCTGGTTCAAAGCTGGCCATCCTTCATGGCAGCTTGCAGCAGATCTCTTTGGCCTGGGATGGATAGGGATTCCCACATAGATATATTGAGGTTTGTCTTCTTCATCTGATCAATGATACTGAATGGTGATGAAGGATCTCTCTGCTATCCCTTGGTTTGCACATTTACTCCTTGTATGTGGGCAGCAACAGCTGGCATTTGAGTTGGCCTAGGGGCTGTTTCATGGTTGTCCTTGTGCATTTGAAGTGGGACTTTGCTTGACAATCATTTGTGGAGCCATGGAAGGTTGTGGATTGGCTGGGGCTAATGGCTGTTCTTCACCCAAATTTCTCCTTTTTGACCTTGTGTTTTCTGCAACACCTTGAGAAACTCGCCTGTTTCATGCCACAAAATCCTCTCGCTTGCCAATTTACCAATGTGGTGTCACTTGGGGCTGATTGTTGTTTGAATGTTTCTTGTTGTTGGTTGTTTTCTTGACTGTTCTCACCCTCCACACTAGTATTTGTTACCATTAAATCTTGAGTCAAAGCACCATTGAAGCACATGGATTGATTATGAGGCTCATTACATGGAAAACACCAATCATACTCCTAGGCAATGTTGTTTTGTGCTGGTACTAATGCCCTAGAGGTAGATATGGCATTTGGATTATAGGGCTGGAATGGTCTATTGACAGGAGGCCTTGTTTGATTCATATTTGCAGCTGGATTAGGTGGCCTTTGAGGCTGATATGGGTGCCTATTAGGTTGAGCTTGAGGCTGATACGAAGGTCTAAAACCTTGAGCTTGCTGTCTTTTGAGAGTGACCAGCTCATTGCCTAGATTTTGAAATTGCTTCATGACCTCTTGAAGCTCATTTGGGGCACTTGGAGATGAAGTGGAAGCTTCATTTGAACTCTGATTTCTAGGAGTGGGAATAGGAGCTAAGACAGGTGCTTGACTAGCACTTGGGCTCTCTAAACTTGGATATAATGGCATTGGAGGCCTAGGAGCCAATTTACCAGCTTGGATAAGACAGTTTTCGGCTCTAATGGCAATGCTATAAGTAGCAGGTAAGGTTGTGCCTCCCATAGATTGAATTAACATAGAAATATCAGAATTCAAAGCTTTAAGATAGTATAGAAAAGCACCTTCTGCTGTTGGCCTGACTGCCACTGGAATCCTATCCCAAGACCTTTGAAATCTGAAGTTGAAATCAGTCAGCTGCTCGTTGGGGGCTCTCTTGATAGTTGTCAATTGTTCTAGTAGAGACAAATTGTCTCCCTTTTCTCCAAACTGCTCATGAAGTGCAATACACAGCTGATTCTAGTTTGTGATAGAGCCAGCTCCAAGGCTCCTAAACCATTGCAATGCTTTCCCCTTGAATGAAGATGCCAAAGCAATTTGACAGCTACATCCATTTCATTTATCTCATGGATTGCACAGACGTTAGCAATGTCTTTTACATGATCACCAGGAGTGGTATGATTTTCTCCAGTGAAAAATGGAATGTTCTTCAATGCTGCAATTGGAACTGGATTCTGTGCATTGAGGGCGAGTGGGCTGCTGCCAGTGAAATTGACAAAGGGATTTAGTGGTTGCGCCATTCTGATTGGTCGAAGGACTCTTGAATACTGAATGAAAGGCCGAGCAGGTGGAGGAGTTGAGAGAGTTATGTTTGGTGGAGATGGAGACCTTTGAATCCTTCTTCCTCTTTGCCTTCTTCTTGGAGATAATTACAGGTATTCAAACAACACTTCTTCTTCTCCAACTCTTGACCTTGTGATTCTTCTCATAAGCTCTCAGGCCTGCACTGCTGAAACCAGTTGATCTTCCTTTTGGAGTCACCAGATATGCGAATAATAGCTCTTTTCAAGCAAGAAAATTGCGCAGAAGATGCATATCAACTTTCTTTTGTAATAAAAATGAGACCTCTAGGTCCCACCGGGCGTGCCAAAACTGTTGATGCAAAATCACAGCACCCCTGGATGCAGATCAGGTTTCTAGGTTGATCACTTTGGCATCCAGTGTGATTGCATAACATTGAATCCTTTCTCTAAGTGTGGGACTTGAAAAATGAGAAAGAATTCTCCAGAGAAGGCTGGTTCCTATTCCTCTGTTCAGATGCACACGAAATATGCAGAGGGTTTTCTCAAAACCTAATCTAATCTACCAAGGAGACAAGGTAAGAAGATGCATAAAATAAATCTAAGCTAATAGAGGTGATGCACCGAGGAATGAAGAACACCTATTTTGCCAGTGAACACAGACCATTTGAATGTGATATAAGATCATGCACAGATGACAAAACCTGCAGTGAAAGACCAGGAGGATGCAAAAATGAACACAGAGAGGGCTGAGAATCATCCACAGACATGCATTACTTGCTCCAAAGATTGATACAATACACTATAGAATGCCATGAGGCAAAATAGTATTACAGTTCAAATGAGAGGTTCGAACTCCACAAATTCACCTGAGGAGAAGAAGGGAGAGGCAAAATAGAAAAATGTTCGACCTCTGAAAAGAAGCTCCTCTTTACAATATATAGAAAGAATGAGAGAGGGAAGAGAGAGAGGAAAGCCAAATCTACCCCAACCACCTCCAGGTTGCATTCCATTCATCTCATTATGGCAGAAGCGGCGGATCCTGGCAAAACGGCGGGCTGTCTAACAGAAGCGGCGAACTGTCTGCTGCATTAAAGTTGTTTGTTGAAGCATTACTTCTGCTTGTTATTTCGCACCTGAGTAATTTCTTGATTTTCTCTCTCCAAACTGAACCAAAATGCAAGATTGACCTCGGAATCGTGTAGAGAATTTTACCAGCTTTCCATTGATATAAAGAACGTGCCAATCCGAGCTCTGGATCGAAAGTTATGGTGATCTGAAGATTTAGGGCAAAAACGGGCCAAAACGTGTTTTGAAATCTTTCTCGCGCTCTGTCACCTGGATGACACGTGGAACGTGCTGATTGGACGAGCAATTCTCTCTCCTCTACCTTTCGCGGGCTTTCCTTTTGAAATTTCCTTGTGGGCCCCTTAAACTTGGACACGTGGCGCTATTTCATTGGTTCGGGTCAGTGCTCGAAACCTCGCCCTTTGACTTTTGGACTATCTCCCTTGTGACACGTGTTGTGATTTGATTGGTCCGCAGGTTTGCCAGCTTTTTGTGCCCTTCGCGTCTTTATGTCCCGGATGTCCCAAACTGTTTGGGACAAAAACCTCCGATCCACCTGAAATGGGCTTCCTCTTCCCTCATTTGCCGATGACACGTGGCGGAATCTGATTGGATCTCAGCTTTTTCGGCTATCCGCGTCCCTCGCATCCCTGTGGCCCAGATGTCCCTTTACGAACTTTCTCTGTTTCGGCCGAACCGGCCGGTTCACGTCCATTTTTCCCAAATGTCCCAGTGCTTCGTGGGACAAATTCTTCCGGTTCGCCCGATCCGGCCAATTCACGTACCTATGGCCCAGATGTCCTTTTGCTTCACGGGCCGCCTGGAGGCTTTTCGGCCGATCCGCGCCTAGATGTCCCAAATGTCCCAACTACTCCTAGGACTAGGACTTAGCCATTTTTCATGATTTTTCCTGTTTCAATCTACTTGCTGAGGCGCAAAACTCGATGCATGTTATCGAAATTTACCCTCGGGGTGAAATTTTGACAACAAAGTAAGAAAAGTCAAAAGTTTCAAAGGAAAACCCACGGAAAGGGAAGGAGAGAGAATTGCTCATCCAATCAGCACCCGACATGTGTCATCCAGTGGCAAAGCGGGAAAAATTCAAAATCCGTTTTGGCCTGTTTTTGCCCTAAATCTTCAGATCGCCATATCTTTCGATCCAGAGCTCAGATTTTCACATTCTTTACATCAATGGAAATCTGGTGAAATTCTCTACACGATTCCAAGGTCAATCTTACATTTTGGTTCAGTTTGGAGAGAGAAAATAAAGAAACATCTCTAACGCGTGGTAATGGCAGAACTGACATTTCAACAACTAGTTTTAATGCACATGGGTCGCATTCTTCTTCAAATGGCGTGGTTTACATTTCAAAGACTGACAGCTTTAATGCACATGGGTCGCATTCTTCTTCAGCATGGCCAGAAGTGATGTTTCAACCACCGATTTTAATGAAGAATGCATTTTGGTCAATGGTTGGGCTGCTTGCACGTTTTCCTACGTTTTCTCTCTCTTGGGCTCGACCCATGCATTGTAAAAGGCCAGATTTGGCTCATTTCTAAAATATTCATTACAAGTTGTTCATCTTTTATGCTCTGCCCTCCCTTATTTTCTTCCCTGGGTTGAAAATGGAGTTTGAACCTCCTCCCTTGCTCTGTAATGGCGTTTTGCCTTTTACTATTGAAATGATGTTCTGTGCAAACTTCTGGAGCAACAAAAATGTGTTTTGTGATGCATCTATCCATCCTTGCTTGTTTTTGCTTGTTTTCTTCTTGCCTCTCTTCATTGCAGGTATTTGTGCACGTTTGAATGTTCATTGCAGGTCTGGAGCTGTGTTCATGGAGTTTTGGGACATTTTCTATGTGAAATCTATCCTTGGGCCTGTGATGCATCTGTCCATCCTTCCCATTGCTCACCTCTCCTTGTTCCATGGCAGTTTTGATAGATGTTCAACATTCTCCTTCTCTGGTGTATCACCGTTTTAGTGTAGGCTTTTGTTGTTTTTTCCCTTTTCTCTCTCTCTTTGTCTCCTTGGCATGGTTAGATTAGGTTTAGATTAGCTTGCCTACACTGGAATAGCTTATGGCAGGTAGTTTAGGAGCAGGAACCAGCCTTCTCTAGAGATTCCTTTCTCATTCTTGCAAGTCCCACACTTGGAGGAAGGTTTCAATGTTGTGCAATCACACTGGATGCTAGAATGATCAACCTAGAAATCTGATCAGCATCCAGGGGTGCTATGATTTTGCACTAACAGTTTTGGCATGCCCGGTGGGACCTTAGAGGTCTTCCACTTCATCTTTGCGGGTTGGTGTGTTCCCTGTGAAGATTTCAGCCTTTGAGGCACTTGCGAAACACATCCGGCAACTCCATCTCGATCAGCAACCCATTTCTAAAGTTATAGACCCATTTTCCATCCATTCCCATCCATCCTTCTTTCCATTCCATGAAGTTGTGCAATCATGACTTCATTTCCATCATGGGATTCACATCTTCAACAATAGCAACAATGTTTTCCACCTCTAACATGCATTACAACTCTTTCAAATCAACATTTTGAGCAGATTCAAGATTAGCATGCATACCCATATGAGCAGCAATGCCAAAATCATTTTGGCTATGGAGATTTCAAGAGCAAGAGTATGCATATAATGAAGACAATCAGATGCAAGATGCTGGTCTGTTGGAGAAAATCCAAAAGATGGAGGTAAAGATGGTGCAGTCAGTAATGTACTCAAATGAGAGCTTTGAATTGGTTGCAGGACTCCTTGTCCATGGGGAGGCCCTTTTCAAGACACTTCAGCCCTCGGGAGAAGATGGACTTCATGATAAAGATGCTGCCCCAACTTGCACAATGGACAAAGCAAAAATAGAAGCCTATACACTTGGTGTTGAACAACCTTGTCAATGGGTAAGTTCTATGCCATCATCGGTTTTTCTCTTCCCATTACTCAAGCAGCATCATCTCATTTGGAATTACAAATTCTAAACTCCCCATCTGCTGTCCCAAATGTTGATCCCATGTCTCCACCTCTCAGTCTTCCACCACACCTCAATTCTTCTTTCCTTTTTCCTTCCAAACAGTCATCCCCTCCACAAGAGCTAACTGAAATACCCCCTCCTCCAAGGAAACAAGAGTTTCTACCTCCACCACCACAAAAAATTTCCAAATCAATTGAGTTACAACCCATCCCTCCTCTTGCATTCCCAATTCCATGTGGGGAAGAAGAAATTGCAAAAATCAGTCATCAAGGACAGCAAGAGGAAGAGCCAAGAAGAAAAGAAATGACAGACAACTTGAGGGTTTGGGCTGCCAAATTTGGGATGACAAAGATCCCCTTGATGGTTAAGCCTTCAGAAGAGATGGGAGTTGGAGAACAAATGGTGGTCAGGACTGATTTTGTTGCAGCAGAAGAAGAAGATCTTGCAGTCCCAACTTGTCCTCTAGAGCAGCAGATTGAAGAGTTTGACTTGGAAAACTTCATACTGGAGGAAGAGTTCAATCAAGAGCAAGAATGTCTTCAAACATTGGAGGAAGGAGAAGCTGCTCCAGATCCAAAAGAAGAGGAGCACATTCTAGTTGTGGAGGAGAAAATTGCAGATCCAAGGGCTTTGAGCACAAAGCAGGCTACAAGAGAACCTTCAGTTCTTCTTTCTACTTCACCTCTCTCAAGTTCTAGTACTGAAGAGGAGTTTGATCTCTCAAACTCAATGTTGGAGGGTGAAAGAAACCATGGTGGTCAAGTTACAGATCAAGAGGACACCATGGAGGAAGTTGAGCATTTGTAGCAGGACAGCCATGAGGCAGTTTATCTGTCAGATTTGGAGGACTGTTTTGATGGAGAAGAGCCGGTTGAGTTTCCACCATTCTCTCTTTCATCATCCACATTCCAAACACTTGAGTCTGCTGTCATGAAGGAGAACATTCATTTGCAGCAGCCTGCATCTTATAGCAGCTCTTTGGAACCAAGATTGGAAGATTTTAATCTTTCATGTTCTTCATTGGAGGAAGAGAAAGGACAGAGGAATTCTACCATTGCTTCCACACCATCCATTCAAGAGGGTCTACAAGAAGACTCCATTTTTGGAGTTGAAAATCAGAGCTATGGGCATATCAAATGGATCAGACCTTACCTAATCAGGTATTTGGCTTCATTGGAGCCAAAGGAGAAGTCACAACCGGTCATGCTTGCTTCTGAGCATGAGGGTGAGCTACAAAGTACCAAGGATCAGCTTTCATACCTCTTCAATCCAAATGCAGAGCAACTAAAAGAGGTATTGGATTTGTTTTCAGTTGACACCTTGATGATTTGGGTGGAAGACCAGCTTCTTGTTGATTTTCCATTCATCCAACCAGCCATGTTCAATGCCAAATCAATTGCATGGCTGCCACTTTTGAGAAAGGGAAGTTATTTCTCACAACCAATTACAGGGTTTGTTTAGCTTGCCTTTGCTTCCAGTTAGAATAGAGTAGGTAGGTTTGCTTTCAGCAGAAGAAGTGCTTGTGCACACTCTGCATGTTCCATTTGGAGCATGTATGATTTTCAGTTCTGTACATAGTTTTTGTGGTGCTGGTTTTGCTCTTGCACAGTCCATTTCAGTGGCATTTTGGTGAGAACAACTCCATGTCCAGTGGGATTCAAGCGGTTCAGAGGGAAGTTTTCAAAGTTCAGATCAGTTTTCAGGCTACTACTCATGACTCCATGCCCAATGGATTACTTCAGCAACTGGTAACTTCATCTAGCAGGCAGATGACCCCCATTGAAGTCGCTAAATCGTTATCCAAAATTCACCCCCCAGGGTAATTTTGATAACATGCATCAGAATATTCAAGTCCTAGGCAAATAGATTGATTCAAGGCCCAAAATCATGTTTTTCGAGTCCCTCCTTCTTTCTAACTTCCCTGTCCAAGAAGAAAACCCAGTAAGCTTTAAAAATGTGGAAAATTTGCAAAAGCCAAGCTTGGGGCAGAAAAAATCATGAAAATCAGCTAAGTCCTAGTCCAGGGACAGTTGGGACATCGGGGCATGAATCGGCGAAAAGCCGCCAGCGATCTGCGCGCAAAGCATTTGGGACAGATTGGGACATCGGGACGTGCGAGGCGCAAAAACCGAACCAGCCAAAAGAATGAAGAAAATTGCCTAAGTCTTGTTTTGTAGAGTGAGGGACATCCGGGAAAATGTACGCGAAAGACGCGGATCGGCCGGTTTGGTGCAAGTCAATCCATTTTAGGTGGTTTGGAAAAATTTGTCCTGTGCAATCGGGACAGTTGGGACAAAAGTATGCGGAGGACGCGAACTAGTTGGTTCACTGAAACAGAGGACTTTCGCCTGCTGGGACATTTGGGCCAAAAGTACACGTGGGACGCAGAGAGCCGAAAGAGCCGAGAGCGAATGGAAATGTGCCACGTGTCTTCACCTCAAAGAGGGATAGGGAAGCCTGAATCAAGCGGATAGAAGAAATTTGTCCCAGACGGTTTGGGACATCCGGGCCAAAAATACGTGAGGGACGCGAAGACCGGAAAATCCACCAATGAATCAGAATGTGACGCGTGTCACAAGGGGAGGCGCAATAAAAATTTCGACTAAGTGTTTTTGGGCCCAAAAGTTCAAAGGGCGAGGTTTGAAGGGTCGGCCCGAGCCAATAGACACAGGACACGTGTCCTAAGGTGGGGAAGTGCGGAGCTCGGGGAGGACTTAGAGAATTTAGCAAAAGTTTGGCCGAAAAACTAAAAGGTAAAGGATGACCCCGCGCCCCTGTCCTCCAACCAGATCACACCATGTGTCCCAAGTGGCGGGGCGTGGGGAAAAAATGGAAAATTTTCCAAAGTGTAAGAAAAGTCAAAATTTTCAAAGGAAAACCCACAGAAAGGGAAGGAGAGAGAATTTCTCATCCAATCAGTGCCCGACACATGTCATCCAGTGGCAGAGCGCGGGAAAAAATTCAAAATCCGTTTTGGCCTATTTTTTGCCCTAAATCTTCAGATCACCATATCTTTCGATCCAGAGCTCGGATTTTCACGTTCTTTACATCAATGGAAAGATGGTGAAATTCTCTACACGATTCCAAGGTCAATCTTGCATTTTGGTTCAGTTTGGAGTGAGAAAATCAAGAAACGTCTCTAACGTGTGGTAATGACCGTAACCGACATTTCAATAACCAGCTTTTAATGCACATGGGTCGCATTCTTCTTCAAATGGCTAGAAGTGACGTTTCAGCAATCGGTTTTAATGCACATGGGTAGCATTCTTCTTCAAAGACGGCGAAGTGATGTTTGAACCACCGATTTTAATGAAGAATGCATTTTGGTCAACGGTTGGGCTGCTTGCACGTTTTCCTACATTTTCTCTCTCCTGGGCTCAACCCATGCATTGTAAAAGGCCAGATTTGGCTCATTTCTAAAATATTCATTACAAGTTGTTCATCTTTTCTGCTCTTCCCTCCCTTCTTTTCTTCCCAGGGTTGAAAATGGAGTTCGAACCTCCTCCCTTGCTCTGTAATGGCGTTTTTGCCTTTTACTATTGAAATGATGTTCTATGCAAACTTTTGGAGCAACAAAAACGTGTTTTGTGATGCATCTATCCAACCTTGCTCGTTTTTGCTTCTTTTCTTCTTGCCTCTCTTCATTACAGGTATTTGTGCACGTTTGAATGTTCATTGCAGGTCTGGAGCTGTGTTCATGGAGTTTTGGGACATTTTCTATGTGAAATCTATCCTTGGGCCTGTGATGCATCTGTCCATCCTTCCCATTGCTCACCTCTCCTTGTTCCATGGCAGTTTTGATAGATGTTCAACATTCTCCTTCTCTGGTGTATCACCGTTTTAGTGTAGGCTTTTGTTGTTTTTCCCCTTTTTCTCTCTCTCTCTGTCTCCTTGGCATGGTTAAATTAGGTTTAGATTAGCTTTGCTTGCACTGGAATAGCTTGTGGCAGGTAGTTTAGGAGCAGGAACCAACCTTCTCTGGAGATTCCTTTCTCATTCTTGCAAGTCCCACACTTGGAGGAAGGTTTCAATGTTGTGCAATCACATTGGATGCTAGTATGATCAACCTAGAAATTTGATCAACATCCAGGGGTGCTGTGATTTTGCACTAACAATCCCCATGGGGGAATCATATTTATATGTGACCATGGGTTGTGTATTTTTATTAATATGGTTAATGTTTATTTATTATTGTATGTATTTTATTAGTAATGTATTCCTTATTCTAATTAATTAATATTGTGATGGATTAATGTGAGAATCATATGATTAAAATTTAAATAAATTAAATTGGGATATGGGAAAGTAATTATAAGAGTTTTTGGTTGTTGTATTTAATTTTTAAGTGATGTGTAAGATGTGTAAGAGCTTGTGTAAGTCAGATTTTGGAGTAAGAAATACTCCACCTCCATGGAAATTCGAATTTGACCTTGGGGTTATTTTTGGAGGCTTGTGGGACAAGTAAAACTTGTCCCATGCCTCTAAATTTATGTTACCAACCATACTTATGGTTGGGGAAGTGATTTGTGACTTTTTATAATGCATTTTATTCATCTTGTGCATGTTTTTAATTGCACTTTCTTACATTTTAAATAATTGTTGTTCCTTGAGGTGTGAGCTCTTTTGAGTGTGCAAGTAACTTGTCATTTTTCACCCACCTCTTTATTGTGCTTGGGAGAATGAAATCTTGTCTTTTGTGTTTGAATTTTGAGGATGTTTGATGTGGCATCCTACATGGATCCACATCATCCTCTTCTTTCCCTCTTCTATATAATTCAAACTCTCTTCTTGTTTGGGGGTTGTTGAACCTTTTTGCATTCTTCCTTGGGGGCACATTTTTGTTGTTTGAAGCTCTTTTTTTTAGGAAGTTGGAGAAATATTTGCATGCTTGGAGTTTTCTATTTTGGACTGTGTTTTAGCACTTGAAGCTTGTTGTTTGGACACCAAATTTACCATGGAGAGGTAGGAGTTTATTCCTTCTTTTATTGTTGTTATTTTCTTGTTGTGTGTGTGTATGGAGAATTTTTATTACATTTGTTGGCTGGTTAGGTAGACTACCTTAGGAATGTGTAGGAGAAGGCTATGGGGAATCCATGTGGGGGCATAAGGAAATGCCATTGGCATCAGAGTTTTTGGAGGGATTTTGGGTTTGGGATCCACCATGGAAAAGAAATAGCTTGAATTTATTACTTTGTGGGGGACATAAGGAAATATGTAGGGGGCATAAGGAGGGATTTGTGGGGGGCATAAGGAAATGTGTGTGATGAATTATTTGGCGGTTTGTTATGGGTGGATGCCCAATTCCCAATTGGGATGCAAAAGTAGCTTCCCCCATAGGCCTTGCTCCTTTGGCTTGCATGATCAAGCCTGAGTTCTATTTTGAAATGATTTTAAATGCAGTTGTGAACTATTGTGTTGTGTTGCATTGTGTTTTTTTACAAAAAAATGTGTATGTGAAAGAATGTTGTGTTGTGGAAGCTAGTTGTTGCCATGGTTGAATTACACCTTTGATTGTATTTTGGTTGGGGCTTGGGGGCCAATGATGAAGGAAGGATTCTCCTTTCATTAGATGTCTTGGTTGGGTGGAGAGCATTGCCTTTCCCCCTCTTTTGTTGTGATCAACTTGGAGAAAAAGAAAATGAGCATGTTGTTGTCCTGGAGCAAAAGAAAATACAGTTTGACAGTCCCTTGTGGAAACCCATTCATTTGTAATCTTTTCCCACATGATGTGGATGAAATTGTAATATGCTTTTTGTGAAGAAAGATGTATGTAAATTGATTATGAAGTCATATATTTGAAATGTGAAAGATACTTGCATTCTACTCTGTACATTGGAAAGAAATAAGTTAAATGTTGTTATTGGTTTCCAACATTGAAATATGTAAAGTTGTTTAATTGAAGTCAATAAAGAATTGCAAGTTCATTTCTCATTTGCATTGTTGTGATGAAATTGGAAATATCAAATTGGGATTGGAACCTTGTTTAGAAAATGAAAAAAATAAAAGTAATGCGTGTGTAGAAATTGTATTGCATTGCCTCTTTTGATATATATTAAATTGGAAAATCAAATTTTCAATTTAACTTTGAAATGGTTTGTTTGTAAACAATTAAATGTATTGGGTTAGTTTAGAAATAAAAACCACACTCGAATGATGAATTTGATAAACAAATTTCTAGAAATGGGATTTTGTCACAAACTTAACACTAGCAATTAATTTTAATAAAAATACACGGTTCGGACCTGCACTTTTAAATCAACTTGGAAACCTTAAAATTCCACATGATATATTAGCAATGAACTCAATTGACAAAGAATATTTAAGAGAATAACTCAAACCATTGCAAAATTGAGCTTAATCTCTTCCTCAACCATTTTTTTTGACAAATTCAATTTTGAATCAATTGAACAAATCAACTTCTCTAAAACACTTTAAACCCTCCCTAGATCAATTCTCCATGCTGATTTGGTATGTTTAGTGAAGGAGGAGATTAAATTTAAACAAATTGAAAATTTTGAAATTGCCAGTTGGCTTATTAAAAAACATGCAGATCCTTTTTACAAAATTTACCCCTTAAACTTCAACAAAAAGTAAATTTTATGGTTCATGTGTAAAGAGGGCATCGAGAGATTTCAAAAAGTCCTCGTTTTCCCAAAACTAAGCTTCCTAGAAAAAGTTATGGCACTTTGAATTTTTTGGGCCTTGGCGGGAAAATTTAGGAAAATTTTCCCTAGCGGGCCCGCGGCCCGAAAAATTCCCATTTAAAAATCTTTAGGAATTTTTTTTTGAAAATTTTGGCTCTAGGAAAATTTTCACCTTTTTCCTCCGCCAGCCCATAGCCAATCAGAGGCTACCACATGTCCTCACGAGGCAAGCGGCGGGGTGCGGCATTTTCTTTTTCCCTTAGCCTTTTTGAAAAATTTTGGAAAATTTTCTTCTTTTCCCCGCCGACCCGCAGCAAACCAGAGGGTGCCACATGTGCACCTTGGGGTGAAAGCGAGGAGGGAGAACTTCATCACCTTATAAGTTTTTACCTTTGGAAAAATTCCATAAAACTCTCACGTGGCCCCGCACTCTCGCCCTCACCTTGGTGTGACCCCTCCGCGGATGCACGGACCGTGCGCCTAATGTTTCCCTTTCTCCCCTTTGTCCCTTTTGGAGAAATTCTTCGCATCTCCCCACCGCTCTGTGCCCCTCCTTATCTCTTCTCCCCATGGCCAATCGTGGAGTGCCACGTTTCCCCAAGTGGACTGTGGGCATGGGAGCATGTTTGGTTTTTCCTCTTCTTTGGGTAAAATGCCCCAAATCCTTCCGCCGCTCCGCCTTTCCCCCCGTTCCCCGATGTTGTCTCTAAGGCCGCCATGTGTCCCTAGAGGACCCACAGAGGTGGGCGGCGCATTTGGGAAATTTCTCCCGCATAAGGAAAATTTCCTTAAGCCGCCCTGCGACCCACCAACCCGCCAAAGGGGTTTTTCACCTTACTTAACACGTGTCCCCCTTGGGGAAAATTTGACCTCTAAAGTCCGCTTGCTCATATCTTGAGTTCCAGAAGGAGTTAGGAGGACTTATTTATATCACTGGAAAGGTGAGAAAATTTCCTATCCAATGGGAATGATTTAGGAAATTTTGAAGCATTAGGTATGAGAAAAATTAGGTTGAAACTTTGATCCTATTAGAGAGTTGGGTATGGGGGTAAATTACTCCCTGAACCTAACTGAAACTTCTAACCCTAAAATTTGAACCATGTGACCTTGATAATTGTTAATAAATGAAAAGTATGATTTAGTAATTTTAGACTTGTTCTAAAATCTATTAGTGGCAGTTGTTGCCTTGTAACCTAGTTATAGACACTCTTAATCGAGTTTGGGGAGTGGGTAAGTGAGACCTTACTCTGATGTTTTAAATAGGTATTCCTTTCCTCACTGTAATTTAACCCTACTCTTGTCTTGATCTTGTGGAATTAAATACCTTGGGTATTTAATTGTTTTGGGTCCCTTAACCCTAAATTTTTTAATTAGGGAATATTTAGCTAAAATGTCAGTGTAATCAGTATTTAAATTAATCCCTAGGGAGATTTGAGCTAGGTGTGGACTTATTACACTTGTTGCTTTATAATGGGAATTAGTAATTATTATAATGGGAAAATTTATCAGTTGAATTTAATTGTCTTTGAGACTTTGGTCATTAACTCCTAATCAAAAAATATATTCCATAATTTTCTAACTAAACCTAGGTTGTTCATGGGTCTCAAGTGGGTTGTTTTAACTGGGCATTACACTTGGTATCAGAGAAGTGGTTCAAAAGCTTGGGCCATTGGGCACACTAGAAAACTTGAGACATGAACTGTAAACCTAACACACTTTTGAATCTAAGAAAACAAACTTGTTTGAAAATTGAAAGAAGAAATAAGCATGAAGAAATATTACATTACTCTGTTCATTTGAACTGCCAGAATTAAAATGATAATAAAATAATAATAAGTTGTTTGAGTTGTTGTGCTTGCTTAGTGACATTTTGTCTAAACCTGGGGTAACTAAGAATGTCAGATTAAATTGATTTTGTGAACTTATAGTATAATGGAAACTTGGTTCCCCTTTGAAAATGTGTTGTCTTACAAGTCCTAAAACTTGATTTAATTGTATGATGCATTAAGCCCTTTGTTGAGACCCTTCCTTTTTGGAGTTATTGGAATGATGAGTTGTATGATGTGATTCTTGTGGTTGAGTAGTAATGGTTGTGTTCTGGGTTGGGAAGAGCTGATTAGAAGTTGTTTAGAGCTTCCTTCCTTAGTGGTTAGGAAAGAGGGTCTGGTTGTCAGTTTTCCATTTGTTACCCATATGAGAGAGTGGACACTAAGTCTGGGTGTCGTTTAGGACCCAATCCTATGTATGTGTTTTTGGAACTAACCTCGAGATAGAGTACCCCTATTGGTGGCCATGAAGGGCTACAGAGTGAATGTGGTGTTAACTTTTGTGTTTTACATTTGTAATCTTGTGTATTTTATCAAGGACCAACATCTTATTTTATGATTGGATTGAGAAGCTCTAAGGATCTTTATTTATTTATAATTCTTGCTAGAATTTTCAAACTTTGTAATGTGGCTACTTAGCCACTTTTATTGATTGCTGATATTTCTTGGACTTATTTGATTAGTGACTCGGAGCTCATTATGTTGTTGGCTACTTAGCCAAGTGTTATGTGATTCTCACTTGCACGTTGTTGAGCTAGTTCTATGTTGTTTTCTGTAATATTTTGTCGTATGGGGGTACACCCTAGGTGCCTGGAATTTCTTCTTTTAGGTGTTAAGTCATGCCTTGGCTATGGATGCATGGAACCTTAAGTGTGTCTAAGATCTTAGAGCGGACCCTTTTCATTGCTTGACCTTGCTAGAAAGAAAGTTTGTTGTGTAGTGCGGTCTAGAGGGTAGTTTGACAGTGGTAGTGGTGGTTCTCTTACAATCTGGTAAGAGCTTGACCTCATTGGAGTAGGAGTGTTTTATTATGGTTTTTTTAGATTTTGTTAGGATTTGATTGCCTTTTGGTTGATTGTAAATGTTTGTGAAAAGTTTTTGTATTTGAATTTTCATCAATGACATGTTAAATTGTATCATGGGTTCTTGGTTACATCATAGAAAGTGTTGACTCGTGGAATGTATGCATCTTGGTAATTATGGAAATATTTAAGCCCTTTCGATAAAGTGTGAGTTATTTAAGTGTACTTGTTTTACTCTCTTGACTTATAAATAGATATACCCTTACCTTAAATTTCCTTTACTATGAATAACATTCTATGACCTATTAATCTTTGGGTTACTTGGAAACACTTATGGATGCTTTGGGTATTTTGGATCTTTCTCTTAGAAATGTTAGTTTGGTAGATCTTAATATTTAATCTTGGTGGTGCTTATATTTTACTTCCTCTTTTAAAAAAAAACTTTAACTCTTGGCTATAAAGTCCATGATTGGTAAATTATTTGGTTGCCCCATTACATTTGATGCCTTTTAGTGTGGATGTGGTTCCTTGGAGTAAAGTTTCATTGTCATATGGTTGCTTGGCTGGTGGTATCTTGTGGGGACATGAGTATTGATTGGAAAACATTCTTTGGTTATTAGGGGAGTAAAATGTTACCATCCTAAACCCAAAAAAAAAAAAATTGTTAAACCTTAATAGATTCGTAAAAGTAAGATTATACCTCTTTAATGAGCCTTCCTTGAAAATTTCTTATGAAACTTGTGGAGACCCACTAAGAATGTTTAATGATGCTTGAAATTATTTGGTGAATTTTTGAAATCTTGGTGTGATTCATGTTGGTTCATTGTTTCCTAGTTCTTATAGAAAAATTAATAATGTGTTTTCTATGTTGAATGTCTCTTGTTCCTTTAGAATCAAAATGTGGTGTGTTGATTTGTATCTCCTTCCCATAAAAGTAATTTTGTGATGTGTTTGAACCTTCCTTCTCATCAAAATTTGATTGATAAGATGACTCAACCAAAACACCATAAAACTATAATTAAGGATATTTGACCTTGGAACTTAACAAATAAACTGGAGCATAGAAAAAGGGAAGTGATCCTTGTTATACCCTTGGTAGATTAATAGAAGAAATAAAAAAAAACCATGTAGAAGAATAAAAAGGAAATCTTGTCCATCCACCTTCCTTGCGAGTAAACTAAATGCTCTCTGCCTATACAGAATGGTGAGACATCATGCCCACCTTAGTGGTGCTCTTTATAACGTAAACTGATGATGTCATAATAGAAGGAAGTTTGTAACTAAGGAAGCATGAAAGGAATGTTCTTATCAAGCAAAGCTATAACTTTTGACTTAATAAGTTGATTTATAAAATGGGTAAAATTTATGTGTATTGAGTGCAATATATAGTTGAACTTGTAGTTTTGTCACCTACCTAAAATTGTGAAACACCCGGTGGATAGTAATGTGTTCTAGTTGCTTTACTTACTTCTTGTCCATGGATGTATGTGCCTTTTTTGTGGGATTTTTGGGTCATCACACCCTTATCATCCCATAGCTTGATGGATGTGAGTTGTGGTCCTTTTGGATTGAGACTTATCTATTTTTTGAGAAGCAACCTCCGTGCGTGTTGTCTTGTCCTTGGAGACCTAAGTTATTGTAATTTTAAGGCAACATATGTTAAGGATATAAGATAACTTTGGGAAGTCTTCTTTTCTTCATATTCTCTTGGGTCACCTTGTTGTTGAATCCCTTCTTCCCATTAGGATGGAAAGTGCAAGATGATGTTATTCACCCTTGGATTTGATTGGACCCCGTGTTACTTGCTCTTCTCCCTAGCAACCTTGAGTGGTCCTTGGTGTTCCTTGTGCTCTCTTTATGGTTATTCCGAGCTTGAGTAGGAAATAAGATAAATAATCCCCATTGTGCTTTAATGTATGGTGCTTGAATTGATATGTTAGTTCTAGGGGATATATATATATATATATATATATATATATATATATATATATATTTATTTATTTTTCCATATGGTTGACTTCTTTAGATTTGGTTGGTATGGTGTGTTCGATTCTTAAAACAAAAGTGTAAAAATCAGACTATAGGAAACCTTGTGGTCATGAATTTGCTTAGTATTACCATGAAAAGTTAATTGTGCCCTCTCGAGTTATAGAAGTGCTTTCCTTGAATAGTTCCTTGTTTTTAAATGCTTGCTGATTTAGGTGTCCTTGTTGGTTAACCTCATCTTGTGTGATCTCAATTTGTGGGACCTTGAGTAGACTTGTTCCTCGTACAAATTTGGTCATAGTTGATTTTGCTAGCCTTGTCTAAACAATGAACCTTGAAATCATGGCTTAGACGTGTAGAAACCTTAACTTCTATTAATGTGGTATGTGTATCATGAGGAAACTATGTGGTCATCTCAAGTTATGGAAATTCTCCCTGAAATTCTCTTACTTGGTGGTTACTCTTAATAATCTTTTGGAACTCTTCATGTTATATTGTTATGTGTTGTATCTTGTTTGATAGCGTAAAGTTACTCCTTAGATTTAAATGCTCGTAGCCTTGCATGTAGAAAGTTTAGAACTCATCCCTTGCAATCTCCCTTCTCCTTGTTAAAATACATTGGACCAAACTAGAGTTCTGTAGACCCACACTTGTTTGAAGCAAACAATCCCATAATGGGAGTGATCCTTTTTCTATTGCAGTTATTCCTATCTCTCTTTCCTGTGACTTCCAAGAGGAATTCGAGTCTAAGGGGAGGGGGATGTAGTGCCCACTTCCCTTTGGCACCTTTTATTACTGATCATGATACTATAGACTATATGATGGACATCCTTATAGTTTGGATTTAGTATGGTGTTAGATGTCGATCCTGGATTATTGTTGGATCTTGATTCATATATGATGCATGATGATTGTTGGAGACATTTTATATAGATGTTGACATGTTTTCGGACATGGTTATATTGTAGATGTTTTTCAGACATGTGATATTTGATATTTGGAGTAAACCTAGAAAATGGAAATTATTTGATGATGATATAGTTGTTGATTAAAAATGCAAATGATGTAGTTGTTACTTTGATGTTGTTGTGATTCATTTATATAGTTGGTTTTGTGATTTTATTTATATTCATTTTGAATGTTTTGATATGGCCACGAGGCCGAAGGAGGTATTTTTTTTGTAGGTTAAATATCACAACAAACATCAGGGGATCGGAGACCAACCACAATAGAATTCTAGGTGAATTCAACAAGGTCACCATGGCAACATGTCTGTGTGTGTGTGTTGTATTTTGTTAGGGATTCCCATGGGGGAATCATCTTTATATGTGACCATGGGTTGTGTATTTTTGTTAATATGGTTAATGTTTATTTATTGTTGTATGTATTTTATTAGTAATGTATTCTTTCTTCTAATTAATTAAGATTGTGATGGATTAATGTGAGAATCATATGATTAAAATTTAAATAAATTAAATTGGGATATGGGAAAGTAATTATAAGATTTTTTGGTTGTTGTATTTAATTTGTAAGTGATGTGTAAGATGTGTAAGAGCTTGTGTAAGTCAGATTTTGGAGTAAGAAATACTCCACCTCCATGGAAATTCGAATTTGACCTTGGGGCTATTTTTGGAGGCTTGTGGGACAAGTAAAACTTGTCCCATGCCTCTAAATTTATGTTACCAACCATACTTATGGTTGGGGAAGTGATTTGTGACTTTTTATAATGCATTTTATTCATCTTGTGCATGTTTTTAATTACACTTTCTTACATTTTAAATAATTGTTGTTCCTTGAGGTGTGGGCTCTTTTGAGTGTGCAAGTAACTTGTCATTTTTCACCCACCTCTTTATTGTGCTTGGGAGAATGAAATCTTGTCTTTTGTGTTTGAATTTTGAGGATGTTTGATGTGGCATCCTACATGGATCCACATCATCCTCTTCTTTCCCTCTTCTATATAATTCAAACTCTCTTCTTGTTTGGGGGTTGTTGAACCTTTTTGCATTCTTCCTTGGTGGCGTATTTTTGCTATTTGGAGCTCTTTTTTTTTTGAGGAAGTTGGAGAAAGCTTTGCATGCTTGGATTTTTATATTTTGGACTATGTTTTGGCACTTGAAGCTTGTTGTTTGGACACCAAAGTTACCAAGGAGAGGTAGGATTTTATTCCTTCTTTTCTTGTTGTTATTTTCTTGTGTGTGTGTGTGTATGGAGAATGTTTTATTGCATTTGTTGGTTGGTTGGGTAGACTTCCTTAGGAAGGTGTAGGAGAAGGCTATGGGGAATCCATGTGGGGGCATAAGGAAATGCCATTGGCATCAAAGAGTTTTTGGAGGAGTTATGGTTTGGGATCCACCATGGAAAAGAAATAGCTTGCATTTCTTACTTTGTGGGGGCATAAGGAAATCTGTGGGGGGCATAAGGAGGGATTTGTGGGGGCATAAGGAAATGTGTGTGATGAATTATTTGGTAGTTTGTTATTGGTGGATGCCCAATTCCCAATTGGGAGGCATAAGCAGCTTCCCCATAGGCCTTGCTCCTTTGGCTTGCATGATCAAGCCTGAGTTCTATTTTGAAATACTTTTAAATGTAGTTGTGAACTGTTGTGTTGTGTTGCATTGTGTTTTTTTAAAATGTGTATGTGAAAGAATGTTGTGTTATGGAAGCCAGTTGTTGCCATGGTTGAATTACACCTTTGATTTTATTTTGGTTGGGGCTCGGGGCTAATGATGAAGGAAGGCTTCTCCTTTCATTAGATGTCTTGGTTGGGTGGAGAGCATTGCCTTTCCCCCTATTTTATTGTGATCAACTTGGAGAAAAAGAAAATGAGCATGTTGCTGTCCTGGAGCAAAAGAAAATACAATTTGATAGTCCCTTGTGGAAACCCATTCATTTGTAATCTTTTCCCACATGATCTGGATGAAATTGTGATATGCTTTTTGTGAAGAAAGATGTATGTAAATTGATTATGAATTCATATGTTTGAAATGTGAAAGATACTTTACTTTTCTCTGTACATTGGAAAGAAATAAGTTAAATGTTGTTATTGGTTTCCAACATTGAAATATGTAAAGTTGTTTAATTGAAGTCAATAAAGAATTGCAAGTTCATTTCTCATTTGCATTGTTGTGATGAAATTGGAAATATCAAATTGGGATTGGAACCTTGTTTAGAAAATGAAAAAATAAAAGTAATGCATGTGTAGAAATTGCATTGCATTGCCTCTTTTGATATATATTAAATTGGAAAATTAGATTTTTAATTTAACTTTGAAATGGTTTCTTTGTAAACAATTAAATGTATTGTGTTAGTTTAGAAATAAAAACCACACTTGAATGATGAATTTGATAAACAAATTTCTAGAAACGGGATTTCTGTCACAAACTTAACACTGGCAATTAATTTTAATAAAAATGCACAGTTCGGACCTGCACTTTTAAATCAACTTGGAAACCTTAAAATTCCACATGATATATTAGCAATGAACTCAATTGACAAAGAAGATTTAAGAGAATAACTCGAACCATTGCAAAATTGAGCTTAATCTCCTCCTCAACCATTTTGAATCAATTGAACAAATCAACTTCTCTAAAACACTTTAAACCCTCCCTAGATCAATTCTCCATGCGTTTTTGGTATGTTGAGTGAAGGAGGAGATCCAATTTAAACAAATTGAAAAGTTGGAAATTGTCAGTTGGCTTATTAAAAAAACTGCATATCTTTTTTACAAAATTTACCCCTTAAACTTCAACAAAAAGTAAATTTTATGGTTCTTATGCAAAGAGTGCATTGAGAGCTTTCCAAAACGTCCTCGTTTGCCCAAAACTGAGCTTCCTAGAAAAATTGTTGGCACTTTGAATTTTTTGGGCCTTGGTGGGAAAATTTGGGAAAATTTTCCTAGTAGGCCCATGGCCCGAAAAAATCCCATTTAAAAATCCTTAGGAATTTTTTTTTTTTTGAAATTTTGGCTCGGGAAAATTTTCACCTTTTCCTCCACCGGCCCACAACCAATTAGAGGCTGCCACGTGTCCTCACAAGGCAGTGGCGGAGGCATGGAATTTTCTTTTGCCCTTAGCCTTTTTGAATTTTTTTGGAAAATTTTCTTCTTTTCCCCTGCTGGCCCATAGCCAACCAAAGGGTGCCATGTGGCACCTTGGGGTGATAGTGGAGGAGGGTGAACTTCTTTGCCTTATAAGTTTTTACCTTTTGAAAATTTCCATAAACTCTCTGCGGCCCCGCACTCTCACCCTTGCCTTGGTGTGACCCCTCCGCGGACGCATGGACCCGCGCGCCTAATGTTTCCCTTTCTCCCCTTTGTCCCTTTTGGCAAAATTATTGGTATCTCCCACCACCACTGTTCCCCTCCTTCTCTCTTCTCCCCGCGGCCAACCATGGAGCACCACGTGTCCCCAAGTGGACCCACAAGCGTGGGAGCGTTGTTTTTTTTTCTCTTCTTTGGGTGAAATGTCCCAAATCCTTCCGCCACTCCACCTTTCCCCTGTTCCCTCCGCGTTGTCTCGAGGCGCCACGTGTCCTTAGAGGACCCGCGGAGGCGGACATGTCTGGAAAATTTCTCCCACGCAAGGAAAATTTCCTTAAGCCACCCCGCGACCCGCCAACCCACCAAAGGGGTTTTTCACCCTTGCTTGACACGTGTCCCCCTTGGGGAAAATTTGACCTCTAAAGTCCGCTTGCTCATATCTTGAGTTCCAGAAGGAGTTAGGAGGACTTCTTTATATCACCGAGAAAGGTGAGAAAATTTCCTATCTAATGGGAATGATTTAGGGAAATTTTGGAAGCGTTAGGTATGAGAAAAATTAGGTTGAAACTCTGAGCCTGTTAGAGAGTTGGGTATGGGGGTAAATTACTCCCTAAACCTAACTGAAACTTCTAACCCTAAAATTTGAACCATGTGACCTTGATAATTGTTAATAAATGAAAAGTATGATCTAGTAATTTTAGAATTGTTCTAAAATCTATTAGTGGTAGTTGTTTCCTTGTAACTTGGTTATAGACACTCTTAATCGAGTTCGGGGAGTGGGTAAGTGAGACCTTACTCTGATGTTTTAAATAGGTATTCCTTTCCTCACTGTAATTTAACCTTGCTCTTGTCTTGATCTTGTGGAATTAAATACCTTGGGTATTTAATTGTTTTGGGTCCCTTAACCCTAAAATTTTTAATCAGGGAATATTTAGCTAAAATTTTAGTGTAATCAGTATTTAAATTAATCCCTAGGGAGATTTGAGCTAGGTGTGGACTTATTACACTTGTTGCTTTATAATGGGAAAATTTATCAGTTGAATTTAATTGTCTTTGAGACTTTGGTCGTTAACTCCTAATCAAAAAAAAAATTATTCCTTAATTTTCTAACTAAACCTAGGTTGTTCATGGGTCTCAAGTGGGTTGTTTTAACCGAGCATTATAGTTATCGTCCGAGGGGCTCGACCCTAGCTCGATCTCCTCACATCAAATCGACCTCAGATTGATATTCCTACAATAAGCCTCCATCCCGACCTCTTTCCCCGAGCCATTCCACAACTCATCATTTATGTCTTGTCTTCTCGGTCATCCATTCCATCTCCCCATACATTCCTTCTTGACTCAATGAGCTAGGAGAGCTCACCGAGCTCCCACCATTTGCGACCCTTAGAAATTACCCGAGCTCTTCTCATATCTCGGCCTTACCCCACACACCGCCAAGCTCCATAAGATCACTTAACCATTACCCCGACTTGACAACTTGTCGGGTCCATTGACTTCAATGTAGCTACGGGATTTTCATTTGAGCTTCTCCCGAGATCCTTCATTAATACCTCCGAGCTCACCACCTAACTCATTATTCGATCTCATCATTTGACCCCAACTCTGCAACCCTTCAACATAGCTTGTCGATTTCTCATTGAGCTACTCGGTGAGCTCACCTTGAATGTACACCCCCCATAGCTCAACCGAGATATTTTCTAGCTCACCCACCAGCTCGGTTGAGTAGGCTAGGCCCTTACACAAAATTTGAACACCCGAACCAACTTTCCCTAATTTTTTATTTTTTTGGGAAACCTTTCAAACCTAAGGGATGAAAAAGATGACAATAAGCTTCTTCGAGACCATTTTTCTCAAATTTCCATTTTTACCCGTATTGGCAGCATGTGTGGCCTGTCAGAACCTGCTCCTCTTTTTCAACTGAGCTCTTAAGGTTTGAAACCTAGAATAGGAAAAAATCCTCTTGTGACCCCAACACTCCCGAAATCACTAAATAGGCTCCTAAAATAATAGGAAATTGCTTGCAACTCAGGTGAATGCCCTTGGTGACCTAAAAGGTGTCCAAGCTTAGACCTCCTAGTTGTCCATTTTCACCATGGGGATAAAAGTGGATAAAACTTTAGTGACTTACGGGGCCTTCCTCCTGCTAGATGGAGGAGACTAGTTGCTTTGAAGCATCCATTGGGCATGGAGTCCCTCTGAAGCTTTTCGGAACTGAATTGAACCTGAAAACCTTGCACCCAAACTTATTTGAAACACTACTCTTATCTGCTTTGTTGTTTGCACTTTCTAGTTCACAATAAGATCTTATAAATTATGTTTTTAGGAAACTAAAAATTTGTGATGAAATATGAATTTCACCTTTCCATACAACTATGATCTGTGAGGCTAAAAGATAGACATTTGTAATTACTTCCTTAACATCGTATTCTTTCAAACATGAAGCACAAATAAACTGATTTTTCTCAAGGTAAAGCGAAGGCAAGACTTATAGGAACATGTTGATTTGGGAAGTAACTTGGGAATGCTACAAAACTAGGTTCTTCCTTACGTTAAGCTTTGCTCATTTGGGACACTACTGGAATTAGGGATTGTTTTGGATGGACTTCCTACTTTTTTTTTATTTCTACAAGGGTACTAGGAGCTCAACTCTAGTTGTTCTTTGAAGTGAAAAGTAGATGGAAATCATTAAAATCCATCCTTAACTGATTTTTAGTTACTCTACATTTGAACATTCTTGAGGATTACAACTACTTAATGCAACTATGACCTTCTTCGTGCAACTACTTCAAGGAATATGATGCACTATGCTTGGAGAAACAATGAACAAAAACTATTTACAAAACAACAGATCATACATGTCTTAAATGAAGCATGCATAGTGTGCATAAGCACTTGTTCTGTTGAAATAAAACATACTCCTACCCTAAATTAACCAGAGAAATGAGAAACTCAAACAAACCACGACCTTTGGCAAGGAAAAGTAGTTTCCCTTCCTCACAATCTTGGACCATGCAATTGATTTGGCAATAATAATGGTCATGTGCATGAGTGAAAAACTAACCATGGGATGATTTTCCACCCAACTAGCCAAAGTACCAATATAAAATAAAGGAAATACCTCCTCAAGTTGCTTACTGTCCTAATCCTAGTGGATTTGGTATCGAACTTTGGTGCATTGAGACTCTTCCCCATGCATGGAAGTAAGCATGAGCAGTTGTGGCTCCTCCATTAGCTCCAATGAAGCCAAGTACTGATGGGGAAAGGTATGATCCACTGATTTTTCCCGTTGCTCACGAATTCCAACTTCAATAAGGAAGTCTTCTTATAGACATTCCTGGAAAAGGTGATTGTCTATGAGATGATCTTCTCTTTGTGGCTCATTTACAAACAACTAATGTTCTGCCTTGATGACTGATATGCAAGTGATTCATATTTTCTTTCTTCTTCCTCCTCATCCGGTGTGAAACTTGGAAGATTCAATTCATCCAATCCTTATTCAAGAGGACTATTTGGAGAAGCAATTGTTCGGAATTCTCTCTTCCATGGTAGCAAGATCTTATTGTTGAAGGATCAATGATGGAATAGCAAAGGTTGTGATTTCCATAGGCTCGTCTCCATTAGAGAACTCCTCCAAGTCGATAAGCATTCAAGATCTACGTTGTCCTATTGTGCCAATGGTTCTCCCTCTTCCATAAAGGCCTCTAAATATGTAACTCATCCATCATGTTCCTCTTCATCCTCAAACATAAAATTCAAGAGCTCAAATTCATCCCCAAAAATCAGAATTTGGAGAAGATGGAGTGGGAGAAGGGTCTAAAGTTTCTTTTGAACCCTGCTCTATACTCGAGACCTCTAGAATTGTCTTATTTACCTCCATGTGATCATCTTCCTCTAGAATTGGAGCTTATTTTCCCTCTTCTTTCATTGATCCTGCAACCTGGTATATTCCACAACTTTTTCAACCATATTGCCACTTTGTGGACACCGCACTCAAAACACACTTCTTGTTAATATTCTTCTTGTTCTTGTTCGGATCTGCCATCGCTACAAAATCAGTCTTATCCATCTTTTCTCTAATCTTGACCTCTTATGAGGGCTTAACCATCAAGGGAATCTTGTCTATTTCGAATCTTGAATCCCAACTTCTCAAATTTATAATCATTTCTTCTTTGTTGGGTTCTTTCTCTTGTTGTGCCCCTTGAATGGTTTTCTAAATCTCTTCCCCACATGGATTTTGGAATGAAAGAAGAGGGTTGGGTTAGGTCACAATTTATCTTTCTATTTCTTGTGATGGAGGCAGAGGCTTTACATTCTACTCTTGTGGAGGGGACTTGGGTTTAGAAGGGAAAAGGGCTAAAAATTCAAGATGAGATGGGAGACTAGAAGATGGAGAAGTAGATTCCACACTAAGGAAGCATGTAGCAATATAGAATCATGACACTATTGAAATGATGTAGTTTGGGAAGGAGAAAAGGGAAAACTATGAGGTGGTGGTGAACTTACCCATTGACAAGGTTTTCTTACACCAAGCTCATAAGCTTCTATCTCCTCGGCCCATTTTGTAAGTTGGGGCAGCATTTCAACCATGAAGTCAAGCTTCGATGAAGGTTGTAATGTCTTAGAAAAGGGCCCACCCATGGACAAGGTGCCCCAAAACCAATCCTGAATTCTTTCATCTGAGATGTATCTTGATACTTGAACCATATTATCCTCCATCTTTTGAAATTTTCCCTATAAATCAATTTTCTCCATGTAACTATTGTCACCATATGCATATCCCTCTTCTTGATAAGCTTCATAGCCAAAATGATTATGATACTGCTCATAGGGATAGGCATAGTGGTTCTGAATCTGATCATAAAAATGATCTGGAGGAATTGTGAAGTACATTGAAGGTGGATTTTTTATTGTACAACTTCATGAATGGAATAAAGTGTAATGATACGGGAGAAAGATAGATGGAAATGGGTGGAAAGAAAGGTCTCGCAACTCGAGAGTTGGTTACTTGTATTAGTGGAGTAATAAGATGTGTTCCGAGTTTAAGAGTCACGGATTACTTAAGTCTTTCAATTTGGTGCAGCTTGAAGTAGGTCTTCAACTTAAAGTAATCATCATTACTTGAAGCAACAACTCACCTTGAAGTAATCTGATCTTTGAATTTCAATTACTTAGTATTTCTCTTTGAAGTAATCAAATTACTTGGAGTAAGCTACTCAACTCGACGACTTTAAGTAAGTCTTCTCCTTTGAAGAAATAACTCAACCGGAAGTAGTGTAACTACTTAAATATTTCTCCTTTAAATAATAGGATAACTTAAAGTAATCAACTTACTTCAAGTAATTACACATCTTGAAGTAATCAAACTTTACAGTGTCATTACTTAAGTCTTTCAAGTTGAAGTAATAAGACAACTTGAAGTAAGTCACAACCTTGAAATAATCAACTTACTTCTTCTTCTTCTTTACTTATCAGAGTTTTGAGGTACAAATACTTAATACTTACAACTTGACCTCACATGAAGTAAGTCTTCCAACTTGTAGGAATAGCACAACTTAAGTGTTCCTTTTTCTCTCATCGGTTTTGGAGATGGAATTACTTACTTCTTCTTTCGTGTTGTTTGGACTATTGATTACTTCCTCTTCTTTGCGGAGTTTAGACTACTGATTATTGGGCAAGAATGCCAAGTGAGAACATTGATTGCTTATTATTCTCCTAAAAGGATCTCATTACTTCAACTTCACTTTTTTGTAACGCTCCAAAATTGTAACTTTCGCAAGAACACGTCAACTCAACAAAAATGGAAATTTTTGAAATGCACACTTTCTAAAGATCCGACTTCAATGTTGTCCCAACGGGTGTGCGAATCTGTTATCACCGAATCACAACACCTTCCGATCTACCTAGTGTTTGTGTTTGAGCTACTTTGGTGTGATTGGGTAACATGGGTACTATCTCTCAAGTGTGGAACTGCAAAGTTGAGATGGACCTCCAGAGAAGGTTGGCTTCCTCTACCTAATCCTATTGCTACAACTACTCCTAATGAAAGAAAAAAACCTAACTACACCTAATCTAACAATTCCAAGGAGATAGGGAGAGAAGGAGTACATAAAAATGAAAATCCTACACTAAGGGGTGGTGATAGAACCAATAAAAGGGGTTGTTGGACAAGTTTGATGCCTAAAAACAAAGAGAGGTGAGCATGGAGAGGATGGACATACATCACAGACCAAGATAATACACACAATACGTCATTTTCAAGTTAGCACAACTAAATATAAGCATGCAATGGGAACAAAATGTGCACAATCACCTACAAATGTATCAGTTTGATATTGTTGAATAAGTTGAGAATATAACATTATTCCTTGATTTGGAATTATTCAAATGTTCATGGATGGATTTAAAAGGAAATGATATCTATTCTTACCTAAATGTAACTTTTACGTTGAAATGTGCAATTAGTTCATACTTGGGTTAAGATGAATTTTTAATTGACATTAAAAAGGATTAGGAAGAACATGATCTCTTAATTGAAAGGTATTCGGGATTAGCTTGAAAACTAAGGAATATCAAATAACTTAGGAGCAGCCGAACCTCGTATTCGGACTCCGTTAATAGCCTCGAATGTTAAATTCAGAAAATAAGGATATGGGAAAAACATATCCATGGTTAACAGACCTTAACTATGTAAGGTTAAGAAGGATAAATGAATAAATTCATTTAGAATTAGACCTCGTTTAAATGACGTCTAATAAGATGGAATTCTGAATTTGTTTACAGTTGTGGAAAAACTTGGTTAAGTTTAATAGGTTAAACTTATTAAGTTTATCGGTAATGGGCTGCTTAGTCCAATGATTAAGAAAAGAACCAAGTAGAGAAAATGCAACCCTTCGGTACGAAGGAGGAGATGCGTAGTAAGCTAGAAGATGGATTAAGTCTCTCTTAGCTACATACAACTGTAACAAGAACGAGGATAAAGGATCAGCATGGCTGCTGAAAGTTGATCTTAAATATTAAGATCATAACCAAATCACTTGAGCTGGATGTGTACTCTCGATGGGAGGATTCCGTAGGACATTGACATATGCCAGCTTACAACATGGTGTCTTCATGAAGGCGGGGCTTTCATGATGACACAATGTTATAACTGACATATTACAATGCCCTCCCGAATTAAATCATCAAGATTACATAAGTTGGATACTAAGTTCTTGGCTGGGGATAGGAATGTGATCACGTATATGGAGTGACTCCGGAGGACTAAAGGTAACTAGACACACGGAGTCATCTAGGGACGACACCGTATGTCTGCGTATCTTTAGTTACCATGAGTAACTCCCTATACTCGTTCATATTGCTAGTTGGGGTTAGAGTACGACCTTAATTGGAAGGACTGGTAGAGACCAGGAAAGACCATTCTAGATAACAGACGAAGTGAGGTGAAGGACGTATTCCATTGGTGTGTATCACATCTAGGAATATGATCATGCAAAGCATGTGAAAATCTTTGGCCAAAGTATCGCAAGTCGTTGGTTGCGTTGTCCTAATCACCTAGTTTAAGATGCAGGATGTCAGATGAATATCAGTAACAGATATTCAGATAGGCTTCTTAAATGGATCACTTCGATAACTAGAAATGGTAAGAGAACCTTGTATATACATTATACTATGCATGAATTAACATGAAGGATCGGTAAGTCACCGAGTCATGAAATGAGAGATCGCTGAAACTCCGAGCCATAAAATGGGAGATCGGTAGTTCTTCGAGTCATTTACAGCAGCATATGGAATCTGTTATATGATTGAATGGCACTGAATGTGTGTTCCATATTGCAAATATGTGAACAGAGAACATTAGTTTTAAAAGGAAATTGTGTGATCCAAACTGCATTATTTGGACAGAGAACAATTATTAAAACTTGAACGTGTGTTTGAATTATATAATTCATAACAGGGAACGTTGTATTAAAAAAAAAAAATATTTTCCCTTGTTCTAGTATCTTAAAATGGGGATGTTACAGTGATGGTGTATTGTGCATACTCTTAGAGTAATAAAATTGATATGTTGTGACTTCTTTGTTGTTAGAAATAATGTAACACTTAATTCACCATATGTGGATTAATGTGTAATTATAATAAAGTAATTATTTAATTACTTTAGTTAGCTTAGTTGTTAGTGTGTTGTTATCATCCCTTAGATTGTTTAGAATATTGTTCTCGAATGATTTCCTATAGAAGCTTTTTAGGGGCAATATGCTATTTCTGCATATTTGCTTTGTTTAGGAGATTTGTTCCATATATTGTGGAAGAGATAGAAGCTATCCAATATCTATAAATATTGCAGCTCTCTCTTTTGGTTGTAATGCTTCATTTTATATTAATAAAATCACAGCAAGCTCCACCTTGTTTTTGCAATTTAATCTGGTTTTCAGATTTCACTTGTATTTGTATTCATCCATCCGTTTTATAATCTATACATTTGCCAGTCCAAATGACTGGACTTTGTTTATATTAAACAACATTACAACACATAAGATAGAAGAATGTAATTTCTTCTTTTCTCAATTCCTCGTAGAGGAGTAATAGCTATCAATTACAATCCATCTTCAGTCAATCAAAAGAAGTATCAGAAAACAACCATGTCTTCGTTTAAACTCAAGTTCCATCTGCAAAATTACTTGCACGGGTCAGTTCATTGAACTGAGCATATTAAGCACTTGTCATTAAAATGAGGTGCTTTTAATTAACTGTCTCAATAAAAGAACCCTGCTTTTATGAAACGTTACTATGAACATCAATTAAGAATTAAGTATCAAAAAGAATGAACAACATAACAACTGAATCATCTAATTACCATCCCAATCAGTCAAAGGATTACTGTCCTCTTTCCTAAATAATCATTACAAGAAGTAATTTCCTTCAAACAGTTCCAGATTACAACATCTGTAAAAACTAGGAACACACGTATGCATACTGTTGTTCTACATAACTTCTATCAATTCCATTTCCTTACATTAGTAATAATTTCAAAGGATAAAATTTGACTGAAAATATAAACCAAATTACTTCCCTTTCAGTTCATGCAACTCATTTGATTTCAAGTAATCAAATACTGATGAGAAAAGAAAACAACAATAAAATGTAGATGCTTAAACCAAAGCAATACAAACTCGTTCCTTAACGATTACAGATTTCCAACTGTATGAGAGAAGAAATAATCATTATTCCAAGTTATCCATCCACACTCCTTTTCCTTTCCTCATGACTGTACTGAAAATTTAATCCAAACGAGACACAAATCAAAGATAACAGTTCAGAGTGAAACTTAAGAAATCAATAACCGAATACAAGGAAGATGGCTCATATTACCTCTTCTCATTGAGACAACCAAATATCCGCTTATTTAGCACAGGCATGATCCAACATTATGATTCATTCCACATAATATAATTCCCTTTTTAAATAATTCATTCAACAGACATTTACGTCTTTACAACTTATAGAGTGTATAAAGAACCACAACAAGTCACATTTTCATCCTAATAATAAGAGAATTCACTTTTCAACAGCAAGGAATAAATCCATATCAAAACTTCCTTTCAATCAGGCACATACGAATACCAAAACATGTAGGTAAAACATCGTATCCATCATAGAGCAAACAAAGTAAGGAAGCTACTATGCTCTTACTGTACTAGAAGAATTCATACTTCTTTCACTGTATTATAACCAGAGGAACAGTTATACAGCCACCTTGTCAAATATTTACACGGCTTTCTATACCCATGAACGCACACAGTTCATAAATAACAATTTACACTTTGCTGTTACCTACAGCAAGTCCAATCCGTATGTACAGTGAAGCTCTACTGTTGCTATTTCCAGAATTCAAACAGCAGGAAGAGAAAAATTCATTCCTTTAATTATTTCAATAAGAAACACCCATTTTCTTCAAACACAACAAGAATTACTCAAGTCGAGTTCTTTTTAGAAGGACAGCGCAAAATCAGAGATCACACGAATCATTTCATCCTTCCGTTTGTACAAAAAAACACAACACTCAGAAAACAATCTAAATATCACTATCACTTCCATCAAACCGAACCCATAATGCTCAATGAAACCCAATTACCATTTCTTCAGAATTTTAAAACAACAGAAAGAAGAAGAACTCGTTTCCTTAATAATTTCAGTAAAGAAACAATCATTTTCTTCAAAATGTAACAAGAACACCCAAGTTGCGTTTGTTTTATAATGACAGCTCAAACCCATATTGACAATAGAACGATTGTTCAACAATGTCAAAACAACTCACACAGCATGTACAATTTCATTCAATAAACCCATTTGCAAAGAAATACCCAATTCGAGTTCTTTCTCAACAGACATTTCAAACCAAAATCTCATTCTCCTATTTCACAATGATGCGTAGAACTCAGAAATGATTCACACACAGCTAAGTATTCATAAGCACAATTTCATAATATAAAGAACGAATCCCCAATATTGTCGAACAAATCAACACAGCATGGGCTGTATTTTCAACTCAATAATTATGCAAAGAAAGTTTAAGTCACAACAAAGAAAAACGACTCTACCCAAAATCATCTCAATCATAACAGCAAAATTGAATAAACCCAAAACCCCTCATCAGAAGAGCAGGGTTGTTTTAATGAGACGATTAAGCAAAAGCAAGCAGTTTAAGGAGAAGGGCTTAACATGCCTGAAATTTTTCTTGAAGCTCGAAGAAAACCGCACCTACTGGAGTTGTTTCCTTCCACAGTGATAGTAGCAAAGCTTCCCAAACAATCACCTACCTCTACAGGCTCAAAAATAGCCTTAGATTTTCCAAAGAAAACAGAGATAATAATCAAACACAGCTGGTTCGACAGAACCGTGAAGAAACCAAATGCAGAGCAACTTCAAAAACCCGAAAGAACACAATGACCAACAAAATTTCCTCTATCCTCTTTCCAAGGCGGGCTGGTCACGAAGACCAAGACAATTAATGCATTGAAGGCTCTGCCTTTTTCCTTTTTCCTCACGCCACCGCCGACTCGGGTTGGCGAGTTCCAAATTTCAAATTTTGCTTGAAATCATAATTTAGTCTCATGACTAACTGGTTGCCTCTATCTTTCCCATGTTCCCACCAAACTTGGCGCTGCACATGCCAGGACCTCATTCATTGCCCTATTAAATTTCCTACCATCCTTCCTTATCCTTTCCATCCACATGGGTCTGTGCGTCCCCTTCCTTAGGTTAGGATTAGTTTAGGATTTTTAATAGTGTCCATATCTAGGTCATTCGCCTAGTTCATAGGTTAATAGGATTTAGATCTATTTTCACCCTTATAAATTTAAAAATCCATATAGGATAGTAGTTAGGGTATAAGGTAGAACTTAGGGGTAGATTAGGGTCTAAGCCCCTAATACTTAATTAATCAATTTCCATACCAGATCTTTCCGCCTGACCGTTATATTAACATTAAGCAGGACATTTCGTCCCACGTTCCACATACCTGTGCCACTTGCATCCAAACCCCCTTATCATCTTACGCTGTCTAGTGTTACAGCAGTGTATGGTTCGAGAATCGAACCCTTTTCCATTGGCATCTACGTGCCAGATATTCATACCTGTAATCAGGTGCTGCAACATTTATAGCAACCTTCAGTCTGGTTTAAAAGTAAATCGACAAAGTGATTACAAGAAGGCCACAGCATACCTTGGATCAATGGAATTGATTCAAGGTGTGCTGTCAATCAGCGAAAAGAGTTCAACAAGCATACGACAAATCTGTTGTCACATCAGCAAACATACAAGCAATAATAACTGTTGTCCCAAGTAAACAAATTACAGCATACAAGGGTCCTGATTAGCAACACATTCCTTTAAGATCAAAAATATATCTTAACATGTTTGTCTTCATTTCAGCAGTTACAACATTATGAAAAGTAATCACCATGATAACTTACAAAAATCAAGGCGTTATAATCACAATAGAGAGAGGAAACATTCATCAAATTATAAGGCTCCAACATGGAGGCTAGAAGCTCCAAAACATTCTTGGAGAGAAGAAGGAGGGCACTACCAAAAATGTAGAACTTTTAACAAATGTGCCTCCCTTTACAATTTATAGAGAATATTGTGAGAATATAGAGAAAGCGAGAAACCCGAATGCATTCTTTCATTTTCTGAAAAAAATTACAATAAGCGATGTGAAAGAAACATGGGATACTTGCAAATCACATACCCTTTGTACTCTTTCTTCCGGAGACAGAGGGGGATTAAGCCTTAGGCAAACTAGGCAGTTGCCTAGGGCACCAGAAAGTCGGGGGCACCTAAATCTAAAAATTTCCTTTTTATCGGTTAATTTTAGAACTTAACTTTAAAATAATTTTTGTGAAAACTTAATATTGATCAACTCATTTATAGATATTATTGTATAGTAACATAAATTTCATGCATACACATAAAAAAGTTTTGTAATATTTTTGCAAGTAAAAGAAAATATCACATATTTATAAGCACATATGATTTTTTTGGTATTGTTTCCCATTCTCTGATGTAGCTCTAGATTATGTAGGTGTGTAATTTGTTCTACAAAAAGGTTAATGTATTTTTTATAATGTTGCTAGTGTATCTAGTAGAGGTCCAAATATGGCTCTTCACAAAACCATGGGAGCTACATAAACGTTTTTGTTTCTTTGCAAAAAATGGTACTTTATTTCAGAATAGAGTTCATGTCACCTACTTGATATGTCTAAATCAGACTTGTAAGAAGTCTTGTATAAAATATTGTATTTTTTACATTCTGAGCATCTCCTACGACTAATGTTTTCCTTCCACATAATATTTTTCATCTTTCCGTGATAATTTAATAATATGTTTTTATTATTATTTTATTATGACCATGATGTAAATTTAAAAATACAAAAATATAGACATATTTTATTTATTTACTTTATGGAAAAAATATTAAATAAATTTTTGAGGAGGGCGCCCACTCAAACTATTGCCTAGGGCACTCGACTTTTAATTCAGCCTGCACTGGAGATGGAGAAGGAATTGGCCTCCATACTTTATTAATGGTGGTGGTTTGATAACTATGCATTTGAGTACAAAATAAGTAATGCCCATTTTGACCACCTTTCTCTCACCAAAATTGAAAATTGAATTTTTGGTGCATAGAGGGCTTTGAGATCTTTTCAGAAAGTCTAATTTTGTAAAAATGGAGCTCTCGATCAAATGTTATGGACATTTGAAGATCATTATTTTCGTAGGAAACCTAGGGTACCATTACTTCTACTTCTCTTCTTTGTGGAAAGACAACCCCCATTACTTATCCTCTTCATTGCGGATTATGAAGCCCCAATTTCTTCCCATTTTTTTGGGAATCTAGCCCCCATTACTTCTCCTCTTCATTGCAGATTTTGGACCCCCAACTACTTCCCTTATTTGCGGGTTTTTAGAGGTACATTACTTCATTAAGCAACTTCATTTTTACACATTACTTGCCTGCTTTCTTCATTCTTCACGGGGTTTGGAAAGTGATTTACATACTCCTTTTGGTGTTGGTTTCCAAGGATGCATTACTCGAGCTTTGGGAGGCTATTACTTGATTATTTTAAGAAGTAAAGTAACCCCAAAACCCCGGATTACTTACCTTCTCTTTTCATACTTTCCAACGTGCTTTACTTCACATTTTTAGCTTATAAGTAATGTTACTTTGTTTCCACGTAAAATTGTATGCTTCTCTCCTTCCTTTGCGTGATTTCGAATGAATTACTTTTCTTCATCCACGACCACCACTTTACCTTTGTAAAAACTAGCTACTTGTATTGTTTCTAACTCGCTCGCTCGCCCTTTACATCGGGATTCCACATCACTTGTGCTTAGCTTGCGATCTTCTCGCAATGCAAGAATTCGCCTCATAATTCACACACATCGACCGGTTTTCTAGTTTATCGTTGTTCACAATTACTTATACTTCCATTTTCCAAGACTTGGACTTCCGACGACCGTTTAACCCAATGATCAAATTACCATTTATGAAATGTTTGACTCAGCTTGAACTCATCTTAAAATTGCCTTTCGTATTAAGACCCATTCCACAAAGAGAAGTTTAATAAGATTGAGGTCTCAACAAGGAGATCATTATTTCACAATAATCCTCGATCTACAAAATTGGGTAGTAACCCCAAGTCTTCTCATAAGATCGCAAACTTATCCCCTTTTGAGTTTATTCCAGATCTTTAAAACTGAAATATATCTTACATATTAGTGTTAAGATATAGTGATTTTAAAAACATTCAGTACGTTGTCTTGACTTAGATCAAGGTTAGAGAGTAACAGATTACTCTTCCCGTTCAGCTTCCTGAAAGGGTTTATTTTAACCTTAGCTTCTCAAAAATCAGTGATCTAAATTACAATTAGCTTTAATTAGATCATAATAGAACTACTAAACAATCATAAGTATTCAGTCACATAACCTTGCAACGCTTACTTAGATAATCACAAATGTCTCCAAGTTGTACAATAATAACAATGGTCTTAAAATCATTCGAACCGAAGAAGATCAAACCATCAAGATACGAATGCAAACACATAAGTAACAAATACCTCAGTTTATTCATTTCAAAGCTAATCAAATACATTTTATGCATTCAACATATTTGATACAATACTCAACAGCAAAAGAACATCTTTCTTCAAGTAGTACATTTAGAGAATCAAGCTGTAATTCGTCATAAAACCAAATTAAACAATCTGAACATCATATCATATCTGCGTGCCTTTACCACTTACGGCAATCATTTGCAAAAATTGTCAACACGGGTCAGTTCGGTGAACTGAGCATGATAAGCACACTAATTCTTAAAACAAATGCAATCTCCAATTGCTCTCATTGAACAACTGTTTAAATGAAATCAGAGCTAAATATATTTCTACAATTTTAACATGACTATAATGCATAACCTCTATTATAGCTTTCAATTAGTCCTAAATATTTTTAGATGACTCAACGTACATTTTAGAGACTAAGAACAAAATAATTCCAAAACATCCATCCATACGTATCTCCAAGACAACATCACTCCATCAATTTATTCCATTCTAAAAAATATACTATCAACTCGTATTTCAACAAGTATGATTCAACCAAGTTCAAAGGCGGTTTAAAATAACCACAAGCTCTTGACATAATTCCTTTTCAATCATACACTATGTTAATGGTACAGCAAGCATAGCCACTTATACGGCAACACACAATTTATGCCAGGCTCTCCATACAATACTACTGTCTATTCTTGTTTTACCCCTACCGTAGAGATCACATAAGGATACAAGAGAAGAAAACATTCATAGTTTCTAGACAAGGAGAGAATAACTTATTATTCATACGAGTTATAGATATCAACATAACTTAACAAAGAGAGGAGAAAGAAATAGAGACATTCATATTCCATTCAATCATGTTCACAATGTTATCGTCCTCTCAAGAGTAATGCATTTACACTATACGCATATGACTGAATCAGTAGAGGCCACAAGAAGATACTACAGACTTCACCAGAATTCCAATATAAAATTCACTGTAGATTATTAAGCAATACAATATTTCACGTGAAACAATAATAAAATATCTGACCCCAAAAAGGCTCAACAAATCTTTCCATATTATTCAACAACATGCAAAATATCCAACGCCATCACCTGTCATGGCACAGCTAAGAGCTCTTTGTTTCAGTCAAACTTGAAACAAGATCACATTAAAACAATTAACGTTTCCATATGAAATACAGTGACATTCACGCAGAGTTGAAACACAATATGCATAGCTTCCTTCAACAAAGAAAATCCCTACGATTATACAGCAAGATCTTAAATCAGAAGCCGAAATCAAAAATAATAACTCAACAAGATCTTCATAAAATTCATCATCATATCATTATTTTCAACAAAGTTTCATCCAAGCCGAGATAATACGAATACAACAAGGACTCATACAGAGTCGAGTTTTAAAAGTAAACACAGCGTGGACTAGATCAGTGGTCGAATTCATACGAAAACATTCAAGGTTTCCAACTAATTCAACACCAATAGTCTTCACAACTAAACTTCTACAGAAGTCTAAATACAAGATACATATTAAGGACTCCAACAGAGCCAATATCAATAAGTATTCGCAACCAAGCTTATACAGAAGTTGAAACACTGGTTACATATCCAGGACTCCAACTGAGTCAATAACCACAGTATTCACAACTGAGCTTTAAACAGAAGAGAAAAACATAATATACGCTTCAAGGATTCAAAAGGAGTCGAACCCATGTAGTATTCACAAATAAACTTCTACTGAAGTAGAAAGATACAAGATACATATTAAATTCAAGAAATCCAACTATATCAATAACATGAAATTCACATTGAACTCCTACTGAAGTAGAAACGTATGTTACTTTTGAGGACTCAAAAGGAGTCGTGTACCCATTTAGTATTCACAAATAAACTTCTACTGAAGTAGAAAGATACTATCTATTTCCAAGAATTCCAACTGTATCAATCTCCACAGTGTTAACAACAAGGCTTCAACAAAAGTCTATACCAAGCAAGAAAGCATTTTTATGGACTCCAACAGAGTCGAATTCGTACATTATCCTTGCAAGCATTTCTATGAAATCTAACCGAAATGCAAAACACAACAAGATAATTCAACCATACGAAACAAAATGTACACCCAGCAAGGGTTCAACTGAATAATTGAACCAGCATGAAGATACAACAAACTAATTCATACAATGCTACCATAAAAACCAACTGGACCAAAAATCATCTGAACAGAGTTGTTCTAATGAAATCATTTGAAGGAAAGCAAGATTTTTAAAAGTTAGGGCCTAACATGCCTGGTAATGTCGCTTAAAAATCGAAGAAGACCTCTGAAAGAGCTCGAGCCTTCTCCTCTTTTTCCACGTTAGATTCAACAACAATAATTTGTTATTTCCATGCCTTATAAACTTTCCTCGACAGAGAAAAGAGCTAGTTATTCTCATAGTTGCCATGCAACACCAAGTAGACTAGTTCGAAGAACCAGTGATCAAACAGAGAGAAAACCGGAGCGCATGGAAAACCAAACAAACAACCAGTTTTCCATTTTGCATGCCTTCCGAGTGATCCATGCTCGGAAATCGAGTTCCTTAATTGCATTAACTCCGAAGTTCCCGCTCAATCTCCATTGCCACCGACCGCCATAGTTGGCGATGGACAAAAACAAACCAAAGACCATTTCCAGATTTGGCGACTCTGCCACGTCGGATTTCACTAGCCGTTTGAAACTTCCACCAAATCCCTCGTCCTTCATACTTATCCATCTCATTTAATGCCATAGAAACTACCACCCATGGCTCACACCCCTTCATAGGTCCCTTTCATCCATGATCATTAGTTAGGTTAGAAACATAGGTTAGACTTTAAGGTGATACTTAGTCTAACCTCCTTAGCGCTAGGTCACTAACCTTAGAACATTTAGCTTATAGTTTAGGGCTAGGTTAGATTAGCACTAATCCAACCCATAGGTTATAGTTTAGGTTTAGGTTATTAACCTTAATAGAACCAGTCTAGGTCTAACAAATAGAATCGTTCAGTAAAAGAACCAACAGATATACCTTCCCGAATAAACTTAAAACATCTCTTGGATCAATGCCACTGATCCAAGGATGAGTCATATAGACGGGTAAATCCACAATTCATTCCGAAATCAGATTAAACTCAGGTGCAAAAATGAAAGAAATAAAAGAGTCCAAGCATATCCTGGCTCAGTCAAAGATCTTCAAATGCAAAGAAGATACAATCTATATCAAGCATGACTTCACAATCAAAGGAACACATCCTTTTACAGAAGAAATCATATATCAACACTTGAATGCCCAGGAGGAAGTAACAATAGTTCAGGGTGTTACATGCTTCCCTCCTAAAAGATTCATCGTCCGATGATTACATATTTGATTTACCTTGGTCAACCAATTTATTAGTTCACAATACAATGATGATGTATTTGTTTCAACTTGAATAGTTTCAGAAATCGATGTCACGATACATTTTATTCAACTTTGAATAATGTTTGCCTCAATCGGCTTTCATATGAACATGAAAAGATAAGTTCATATAAAAAATGTTTTGTCAGCATGATTTCATCTGTTGAAAAAGAAAAGGAAAAGCAATTTTCATCTCTTCCAGATTTTCCCAAGTTGCACTTTCTTCATTAAAGCTGGTCCCCTTTGGACCTTACATTGTTGTATTTCACGATTTCTCAAATGCGATTGGCGAGTTTCCAGCACTCGTGTGGGTTTAACCACGATTATTCTGGGTCTTGGACCTGCTGAAGAATTCAATTTAAGACATGTGACAAATATGAAACGTATTTCTTAAGCAAAGAAATATGGAAAACATCATGCATGCGAGACAAAGCGGTGGTAATGCTAATCGATAAGCTACGAGATTGATTATTTGACAATTTGAAAGGTCCCACGAAGCGAGGTGACAACTTGGCAGCCTTGCCAAAAGTTATAGAACTCTTTACGGGTTTAACACGAAGAAAAACCTTCTCACCAAGCTCAAACCTTGATCAACCCACTTAAGGTCAGCATAGCTCTTTTCGCCTCTCTGTTGCTTCCTTTAATCGTTCACGAATCAACTTTACTTGCTTTTGTTCCATTTTAGTGAGGATCTGGTCCAATTACCACTCTATCCTCAACACTATCCCGCTAATAGGGGTTCTACACTTCCTTCCATAAAGTGCTTCAAATGGTGCCATTTTAAGAGATGAGTGATAAGTGTTGTTGTATGCGAATTCAACTAATGGAAGATACTCTTCCCATTTATCTTGTTGATCCATGCAATACATTCGTAACATGTCTTCAACACTTGATTTACTCTCTCGGTTTGTCCATCCGTTTTGGATGATATGAAGCTGAAGTTTAGTTTTGTTCAAGAGCTGTATTAAGCGTTTGCCAAAATCTTGATGTCATTCTAGGATCCTGTCGGATATAATCAATTACGGTACACCATGTAACCTGAAAATTTTGTGTACGAATCTTTTGGCGGCCTTTGGTGAATCATCCTTTAGATTTCCAGCGATGAAATGAGCTACCTTAGTTAGTTTATCTACAACTACCGAGGATAACATCATGTTTATTCTGGACATAGGTAACCCTTGTACAAAGTCCATGCTTATTACTTGCCATTTGTACTGCGGTATGCTATGAGGATATAACTTGATCCAGCCCAAAGAGGTGCATGTGTTTGCCTTAACCCGTTGACATTCCAGACAATGAGTCACAAAATCAATGACATCCTTTTTCATACCTTTCCAAAAGTATTGCTATTTCAAATCAGCAAGCATTTTTGTGATACCCAGGTGTCCAGAGAAAGGTGAATTATGAAATTCAACTAACAACTTCTTTCTCAAATCGTTCGGCATAGGTATGTATACCTTGTTTTCATAACGTAAGATTCCTTCATTATCAAAATGAAAGCCCTTATACCTTTCATCATTAGGTTACGCAGCAAGCTTTGCTTTTACTTGCTTTGAAAGTATGTATCGGATTCTAAGGCACTTTTTACCTCATCCTTAAAGCGAGTTCTTAATGTTATAAGAAGAGCAGAAATGTGCCTCCTACGACTTAGAGCATCTCTACTACTCTATTCTCTTTCCCTTTGATGTAGCTAATATCAAAATCATATTGGGATAAAAACTCTAACCACCTTCTCATCGGCATTTAGATTAGGTGAGTGAAAATATATTTCAGTCCTAAGTGATCGGTTTTCAACTCAAAAGGTTTCCCAAGTAAATAGTGTCTCAGGACTTGAAGCGCATGAACAATGGCGTGCAAGCTCTAAATCATGAGGAGCATAATTCAGCTCATGTAACTTAAGTTTTCTACTTTCATATCTATGACTTGATCATTTTGTAACAAAACACCTCAAGGCCTTCCCCGAAGCATCGTTACTGATGAGTAAAGCTCCCATTAGGGTGCAGTGCAGCTAATATAGGTGCGGAAGTCAACTGGATTTTCAGACTTTTGAAAGCCGTTTCGCACTTATCATTCCAAATAAATTTCTTATCCTTCTTCTGCAATGAAGTTATCGGTGCAGCCACTTTAGAAAAATCCTTAACAAATTTTCTATAGTAACCAGCAAGACCCATGAAGCTTCTTACTTCGTGCACATTCTTTGGTGCAGGCCACTCAATTATTGCCACTATTTTTGAAGGATCTACAGCAATTCCTTCTTTACTAATGACATGACCCAAATAGTGAACACGTATCAAAGAAAGAACATTTGGATAACTTACCATACTGACTTTCTTTTTCTCAAAATTCCCAAAACTATCTTCAAATGCTCATTGTGCTCCTCAACACTTTTAGAATAAATGAGAATATCGTCCAAGAATACAAGTACAAACTTGTCCAAATATTCTTGAAAGATATTATTCATTAAGTTCATAAAATCTACGGGTGCATTAGTTAATCAAAGGTAGAACCGTGAATTCATAATGTCGTACCTTGTTCGGAAAGCTATTTTATGAATATCTTCTTCTCTAATCCTTAAGCGATGATAACCGGATCGAAGATCTATCTTAGAATAAATCATTGCCCCACGCATCATCGATCAAATAGATCGTCGATCCTTGGAAGTGGTATACATTCTTGATTGTTGCTTTGTTGACATCCGATAATCAATACATGACCTAAGTGTTCCATCCTTCTTTTTCACAAATATTCTTTGGTGCTCCCCTAAAGGTGAAACACTTGGTCTAATCAAACCTTTAGAAAAAGTTCTTGCAATTGTGCCTTAAGCTCGACTAACTCTGTAGTAGTCATCGATAAGGTGCTTTGGAAATAGGTTCCGTTCTGGTTTGATTTCGATGGTGAAGTCAAATTCCCTCTTGGGTGGTAAAC
Source organism: Taxus wallichiana var. yunnanensis (assembly GCA_018340775.1). Taxonomy (NCBI): domain Eukaryota; kingdom Viridiplantae; phylum Streptophyta; class Pinopsida; order Cupressales; family Taxaceae; genus Taxus; species Taxus wallichiana. Next base: position 936,206,330 of record CM031234.1, on the reverse strand, counting down.
ACAGTAATTCCTCGGAAAAACATCCCTGAAACTTTGTAGCTAGAGGAAATCGTTTCATGGAATCACCATCTTCTTCTGAAAATTCAGATATCTTTACTGCATAAAGGGTACATCCTTTGTTTTTAGCCTTTTTAAGCTGCATGGTGATGAGTTTTCTAAGCTGAAATTTCCCGTTTCACCCCTTGAATCTCTGTTGTTTCCAGCTGATCATCTAAACATTTTATATTCTTTTCATAGCAGTCTACTTTTGCTTTATGTTCAGCTAACCAATTGACACCAATGACAATGTCGTAAGACCCCAAAGGTGTAACATAGAGGTCAACTTCCGTGGAAAAGTTAGGTAAGTCAAGGACTGCCCCAAAAAGACACATACTCTTTGTATGAACACGAGTTATTACCATCTTTATGCGGTCAAGATTTATCCATTTTTCAGCTTTTCTCTTAAGTTTAGAAGCAAGTTTATTAGAAATAAAACATTCGGTAGCTCTGTATCAAAAATAATAGTAGCAGGTATGCCGAATAACTTACGGAACTTCTATAGGTGTCACTTGCTTTTGACTTGCTTATGCGCTCTTTACTGACATGTATCTTATCTTTTGCTTGATTACGATCATCCTTCTTCAAAGGGGGCGATTTGCGTAGTGGTCTTTGCCACAATTGTAGCAGCCTCCTACGGGTCCCTTTTTAGGCTCAAAATTGCCTCCGGCCTTGTAATTATCACGTTGTCCTCCATAGGGCTTACACTTACGCCCATTGTTATAATTTTTGGCAAAATTATCCCTTACATTTCAAGTGAGCTTATTTGCTCTTTGCTTTCTTACTATTATCCCTGAAACTTACTTGTTTCCAAACTTTTTCCATGGTCCCTTTTTGGGTGCAAGTGAAGTTGAAGAAGGGTTTGCGATCTTCTTCCGCACTTCCTCTTTATGAGAAATAGCCTTTAATTTCTGTTCTTGTCTTATGGCCTTTCAACAACTCCTTCCATAGTGGTTGGACTATGAACATCGACCTCTCCCCTATCACGGGATTCAATCCCATGATGAATTTCCTTATTCGAACTTCTCGTCGGTTTGATATTTGCGGTACATACTTGAGGAGTTTTGTAAACCGCTCCGAGTATTGATTACCGTTAGCTTCCCTTGAGCTAAGTTCGGAATTGTCATTTTTTGATCATAGAAAAGTTGTGGCAGCCAACGTTGCTGAAATAGCCCTTAAATTGATCCCAAGTAATATTGGTCTCATCGATATTTAGCTCGCTTTACTGACTATCCCACCATGAAGATGCTTCGTGGGAAGGCGATAGGCTCCCTAAATAGCTTTGGTTTCCTCGAGAAGTTTCTTATTGCAAAGTACTTCTCCATTTATTGAGCCGGTTCTCGGCTCCATCACCTAATGTGGTGCCATCATATTTAGGTGGGCTTATCCTTTTATATCATTAGTGAGTTCCGCTAACTTTGGCCTTTTTGTTTTACGGTTGTATGCAGGTGCATTTCCAGCATTAATATCAACACCCATATCGGGGTTGTCCTCACGGAGGTTGTTGATTGTTATTACCGGCTTCATCTTCCTCCTCATTTCCCATTACTTGTTGTTCAAGTATAGCTAAAGCGATCTCTTGTGTCCAACGGGGCAGCGAGGATCTCATCAAGCTTTTGGGTTGTTCTTTGCCCCTCCTTCGGGTGGAGCATTATTCGCAGCGTTCCCCTTGTTCTAACCATTTTTACTAAGAAAATTTAGGTTTTATCAGATTATGGACACTGATAGGTCGAGAGGCTGTAACCTTCAGCTACGATACCAAGATGTAACATCCTCATTTTTATACATTAGAACAAGTAATTTTTTTTTTTTTTGATAAATGCTTCTGGTTCTAAATACATAATTTAGAACTCACAAATCAAAACAACCATTCTTATAACAGAGATAACCATATGCAGTTGTAATGACTCGGAGTACCTCCGATCTATTCATTCCATGACTCGGTAATCTACCGATCTATTCATGAGTATCAAGAGTTGGTTTTTATTTTAACACATCACTCTTACGGTTCTCTTCCCTAATCTGGGATTAGAATGCTTTGTCAAGGAACCTATCTGAATAATTGTTACCATTATTCATCGGCATCTCGTCCCTTAGACTAGGTGACATAGGACTACGCAATTAGCAACTTGCGATACTTTGGCCAAAGATTTGAAACATAATGCTTATGTCTCGTATTCCTTGATGGCATACTCGTCAATCTGGAATACATCCATCACCCCATTCCTTTGTTATGTAGAATGTCTTATACTAACTTGACCACATCGAGTCTCTCACCCCAAGTTATTCACTCGAAGCGGATTAATAATATGGCAGCGTTATAAGGATGCTCTTGAGAACTAGGGATACTCGACATCTTTGGGTCGACCCTAGTTAACCTGTGTGTCAAGGTACCCCGAGTCTCCGGGGGCAGCCTCATAACATGACCATGTCGGTAACCGATCCCGAAGTCAAAACTTGTTGAGTTTAAGGAGTAAATCTTGACGATCAATGCAAAGGGTGTCGCCATAAGTCACTGCATTGTTGTATCTTGAGAAGATCCTAATCTTCTCGAAGGTACAACCTACTGATCGACTTGTGCCATCAACCTTCAAATCCACCTCGATAAGATCTACTAAACTTTAAGGTGTTACTTACGTGGAGTTTAAATTATACTCCAAGACACTCCTTTTAGGGTAGTCTTTTCCCAACCCACTAGGTTCCTCATCTTAAAATTGCCTTTCGTATTAAGACCCATTCCCTGAGAAGTTTAATAAGATTGAGGTCTCAACAAGGAGATCATTGTTTCACAATAATCACGATCTACGAAATTGGGTAGTAACCCCAAGTCTTCTCATAAGATTGCAAACTTATCCCTTTTTGGGTTTATTCCAGATCTTTAAAACTGAAATATATCTTACTTATTAGTGTTAAGATATAGTGATTTTAAAAACATTCAGTACGTTGTCTTGACTTAGATCAAGGTTAGAGAGTAGATTACTCTTCGTTCGGACTACGAAAGGGTTTATTTTAACCTTAGCTTCTCAAAAATCAGTGATCTAAATTACAATTAGCTTTAATTAGATCGTAATAGAACTACTAAACAATCATAAGTATTCAGTCACATAACCTTGCAGCGCTTACTTAGATAATCACAAGCGTCTCCAAGTTATACAATAATAACAATGGTCTTAAAATCATTCGAACAGAAGAAGATCAAACCATCAAGATACGAATGCAAACACATAAGTAACAAATACCTCGGTTTATTCATTTCAAAGCTAATCAAATACATTTTATGCATTGACATATTTGATACAATACTCAATGACAAAAGAACATCTTTCTTCAAGTAGTACATTTAGAGAATCAAGCTGTAATTCATCATAAAACCAAATTAAACAATCTGAACATCATATCAGATCTGCGTGCCTTTACCACTTACGGCAATCATCTGCAAAAATTGTCAACATGGGTCGGAGTTCGGTGAAGCAGGCATGATAACACTAATTCTTAAAACAAATGCAATCCACCAATTGCTCTCATTGAACAACCTATTTAAATGAAATCAGGCTAAATATCTTTCTACAATTTTAACATGACTATAATGCATAACCTCTATTATAGTTGTCAATTAGTCCTAAATATTTTTAGATGACTCAACGTACATTTTAGAGACTAAGAAGAACAAAATAATTCCAAAACATCCATCCATCTGTATCTCCAAGACAACATCAATCCATCAATTTATTCCATTCTAAAAAGAATATACTATCAACTCGTATTTCAACAAGTATGATTCAACCAAGTTCACAAGGCAGTTTAAAATAACCAGCAAGCTCACTGACATAATTCCTTTTCAATCATACACTATGTTAATGGTACAGGCAAGCATAGCCACTTATACAGCAACACACAATTTATGCCAGGCTCTCCATACAGTACTCATCTATTCTTGTTTTACCCTACCGTAGAGATCACATAAGGATACTGAGAAGAAAACATTCATAGTTTCTAGACAAGGAGAGAATAACTTATTATTCATACAGATTATAGATATCAACATAACTTAACAATGAGAGGAGAAAGAAATAGAGACATTCATATTCCATTCCAATCATGTTCATACACATTTATACCGTCCTCTCAAGAGTAATGCATTTACACTATATATACGCATATGACTAAATCAGCCGAGCCACTGAGAAGATACTACAACTTCACCAAATTCCAATATAAAATTCACTGTAGATTATTAAGCAATACAAGAGTTCACGCGACAAACAATAATAAAATATCGACCCCAAAAAGGCTCAACAAATCTTTCCATATTATTGACAACATGCAAAATATCCACGCCATCGCTTTGTCATGGCATGACTAAAAACTCTTTGTTTGAGTCAAACTTGAAACAAGATCACATTAAAACAATTAACGTTTCCATATGAAATACGGTGACATTCACGCATAGAGTTGAAACACAATATGCACTGACTTCCTTCAACAAAGCAAATCCCTACGATTATACGACAAGATCTTAAATTAGAAGCCGAAATCAAAAATAATAACTCAACAAGATCTTCATAAAAGTCATCATCATATCATTATTTTCAACAAAGTTTCATCCAAGCCGAGATAATATGAATACGGCGAGGACTCATACGAGTCGAGTTTTAAAAGTAAACACGGCGTGGACTAGATCGGTGGTCGAATTCATACGAAAACATTCAAGGTTTCCAACTAATTCAACTTTGATAGTCTTCACAACTAAACTTCTACTGAGAAGTCTAAATACAAGATACATATTAAGGACTCCAGAGCCAATATCAATAAGTATTTGCAACCAAGCTTATACGAGGAAGTCGAAACACTTTGGTTACATATCCAGGACTCCAACTGAGTCAATAACCACAGTATTCACAACTGAGCTTTAAAAGAAGAAAAACATAATATACGCTTCAAGGATTCAAAAGGATTCGAACCCATGTAGTATTCACAAATAAACTTCGATTGAAGTAGAAATACAAGATACATATCAAATTCAAGAATTCCAACTATATCAATAACATACAGAATTCACGACTGAACTCCTATAGAAGTAGAAACGTATGTTACTTTTCAAGGACTCAAAAGGAGTCGTACCCATTTAGTATTCACAAATAAACTTCTACTGAAGTAGAAAGATACTATCTATTTCCAAGAATTCCAACTGTATCAATCTCCACAGTGTTAACAGCAAGGCTTCGACAAAAGTCTATACCAAGCAAGAAAGCATTTTTATGGACTCCAATGAGTTGAATTCAGTACATTATCCTTGCAAGCATTTCTACGAAATCTAAGCAGAAATGCAAAAACACAACAAGATAATTCAACCATACGAAACAAAATGTACACCCGTGAGGTTCAATTGAATAATCGAACCAGCATGAAGATCAACAAACTAATTCATACAATCTACCATAAAAACCAACTGGACCAAAAATCATCTAAACGAGTTGTTCTAATGAAATCATTTGAAGGAAAGCAAGATTTTTAAAAGTTAGGGCCTAACATGCACAGTAATGTCACTTAAAAATCGAAGAAGACCTCACGAAAGAGCTCGAGCCTTCTCCTCTTTTTCCACGTTAGATTCAACAACAATAATTTGTTATTTCCATGCCTTATAAACTTTCCTCGTGAGAGAAAAGAGCTAGTTATTCTCATAGTTGCCATACTGACACCAAGTAGACTGGTTCGAAGAACCGGTGATCAACAGAAGAAAACCGGAGCGCATGGAAAACCAAACAAACAACTAGTTTTCCATTTTGCATGCCTTCGAGTGATCCGTGCTCGGAAATTGAGTTCCTTAATTACATTAACTCCGAAGTTCCCACTCAATCTCCATTGCCACCGACCGCCATAGTTGGCGATGGACAAAAACAAACCAAAGACCATTTCCAGATTTGGTGACTCTGCCACGTCGGATTTCACTAGCCATTTGAAACTTCCACCAAATCCCTCGTCCTTCATACTTATCCATCTCATTTAATGCCATAGAAACTACCACCCATGGCTCGCACCCCTTCATAGGTCCCTTTCATCCATGATCATTAGTTAGGTTAGAAACATAGGTTAGACTTTAAGGTGATACTTAGTCTAACCTCCTTAGCGCTAGGTCACTAACCTTAGAACATTTAGCTTATAGTTTAGGGCTAGGTTAGTTAGCACTAATTATAGTTTAGGTTTAGGTTATTAACCTTAATAGAACCAGTCTAGGTCTAACAAATAGAATCGTTCTGTAAAAGAACCAACAGATATACCTTCCTGAATAAACTTAAAACATCTCTTGGATCAATGCCACTTGATCGAGGATGAGTCATATAGGACGGGTAAATCCACAATTCATTTCGAAATCAGATTAAACTCGGGTGAAAAAATGAAAGAAATAAAAGAGTCCAAGCATATCTGGCTCGGTCAAAGATCTTCAAATGCAAAGAAGATACAATTTATATCAAGCATGACTTCACAATCAAAGGATCACATCCTTTTACGAAGAAATCATATATCAACACTTGAATGCCCACGGAGAAGTAACAATAGTTCGAGGGTGTTACAAATACCTCAATCTTGCCATCCAACTCGTTATTCAAGCTTGTTGTTTGACCCCAACTCTGCAGTCTTCAACATAGCTCGTTGAGTAGCTCGTCAAGCTACTCAAAGAGCTCACCTCTAATACACACCCCTCATATCTCAAGCGAGTTAATTTCTAGCTCGGCTAAGGTGGTTGTGCCCTTGAACAAACTTTGAACCCCCATAACCAACTTTCCCTTATTTTTGAATTTTTTGGGAAACTTTTCAGGACCTAGTGGATGGCGAAGATGACAATGAGCTGCTTAGAGGCCATTTTCCCCAACTTTCCATGTTTTCCCATATATACTGCATGCATGGCTCACCGAAGCCTTCTCTTTATTTTGATTGAGCTCTTATGGTTTGAAACCCAAAAGAAGGAAAAATACTCTTGTGACCCCAACACTCCCGAAATCATCGAAAACTACATGTAACTCAGGTGAATTCCTTGGTGTCCGACAAGTGTCCAAGCTTAGACCTCCCAGATATCTATTTTCACCCTAGTGGTGAAAATGGATAACAAGACCCTTTATGGAGTTCCATACATGCCAAAATCTTATGCCCTGTTCATTTGTATGGATGATGACTTCAGACTACCGCCTATACAAATTAGGTCTAAATTTCCCCCATTCATATAACAGTATATACTTTCTGTCTAACTTCTCTGAAAACTTATGGATCTACCTACGGAATGCTTGGTAATATGATGTCTACCATAGTTGGTAGCTTGATTCTTTGTTTCGGTCCTTCATGCAACTCTTTCTCTCCCAACTGTACCAGTCACAATCTACGAGTATAAAACATGTTATATCTTTTACACATGTGTGAATTGGAGGATGGAAATTGGTACACTTCTCCCTCTCATCTAGACAGAGGTTTTCACAAAATTTTAGGATTTTTTACTGGTTATAACTTCATATAGATGTTTCCCTAGTTTAGTGCCTAAAGCAAATATTTAGAGTTGCATGAGCAAATATTTAGAGTTGCATGATATATATTGAAGTTTCAAGAGATACAAAAATTTATTATTAGTCCTATCACCTTCCTCCACATTATCATGTAATCACAGATTCTCTAGGGATATTTATTCTAGGACTTTCAATTTTGAGGTCTCGTCCAAGAGCAAGGTCTTCAATACACGAGTCTTTGAAATATAAATAATTCGGGGAAAAAAACACATTTTTACCTTGGAAATAATAAATACACATTATTATTCATGGTTGGCCTATGATACACCTTGCTCCATTCTTTTATTCATTGGTACTCATATAATGACTACCCTTTTTCTTTATCTATACTAGCTAACTACATTATTTCCAGCTCCTAAGAGAGCTCAACCTCATACTAAATCTAGAAATAAGATGAAAACAACATCCCACAAACTTATCTATTCGTTCCAAGTCCTATTCTTACTCATATCACACCAAATATGGTATTATTTGATCATGGAAACAACTAATTTACTTATTTTACCTTACTTACATAGATAAACCTCAATTTTACAACCATATACACTTTTACATTCACTCAACCAAATAAAACACTCACTCTCATGAAGACAAACATATTTGAATAGTTTCCTATGAACACTCTATCATATTGATGCTCTGCATCGAGTAAAAGTACATAGTCTTGAACCAATATGTGTAGAGGGATTGTGTAAATCACTTAGCTTAATGACAAAGCATGTTATAAGGTGAAAAAAGAGATAAAGAAGGATAAAAACCCTAGACATGTGTCACTAAAAGAAGTGAAAGTAACATGATGAAGTGTTTGACAAGCGTCGACAAAACATTTATCAATCTCTATCAAATATAACCACCATATCTGATGACATAAAAAGAATAGACAGGGGAATGGTAATATCTTAGAGATTTAATGAGTAAATTTTGAGTTTGAAAGAGTGTGAATAGATCCCATTAGAAATCGTTACCCAAACCATGCAAGATAGTTTAATTAGAGGGAGATATATTAGGCAAATAGTTTGTAACGAGAGAGATTGAAAAAGGAAAAGAAAAGAAACCAATGATGAGTCAAGGAAAACCATTCAAGATTAGGTCCATATGTAATACACTAGAAATATCACTGCAAAAGGTGGAATGGAGGCGTCGATAGGGGAGGCAATGATTGTTACGAAACATTAAAGTGCATAGAGAAAAGGAACTAGAAGTGTGTACTAGAAGATGAAAAATTGAATAGTGGAAGAACATGATAGGAGAAGATGAGGGAGGAATAATGTGTGTGGAGGGATATGAAATGGTGTTAAATTTGTAAGTAGATTTGCGAGTTGAAGAAAAATTTGTTCTTCTTATTTGTGCCGGTGCACATATGTGCCAAGTGTTATCTTGGAGTACCTTTGTCAAAAAGAAATTTTAGGTAGATACGAAGGTTTTGGAGGTATCATACTCTTGAAATAACTGTGAATGTAATGTCCTCACATTCAGTATCTTCAATGTCAATAGTCATCCCTGTCTAAATTTAGTCCTTGAGATTTATGTATTGTGAGGGCCCAAGCCATCTTTAGTGGGAGTTTCCTTTGAGACCCATGAGAAATGGGTGTGATAGGAATGTGCAAAGGATTTTGAGGGTCCTACGGAGTCGATGTATCTTTCAAAATGAAGAAAAACAAAATAAAGTAGATTTGGTGGACTTGAACTTGCATTGTAGATGATGGATACCAAAATCCCAATGGAACCAACAAGGCTTACCTCAACCCAGAGGTTAGATGTTAGCATAACCTTTTTCCCAATACAGAGTAGAAGTTTACATAGAAATTGGTTATCATTAGGGTCACATGAATGTGATTGTCTTGTGTATTATGCATTGCAACGTGCGATGGGGACAACCCTAGAGCATAACAATAACTTGTTGTGATGGTCAATTACAACCAAAAATATGGTATCTAACTCAATTCTCTCTATTTTCAAAATAGTATCAACACTTTGAATGAAATAAATAAATTAAACTCTTTTGGTAAATAAATCAACATCTTAAGGAAATTGGGATGTTGGAGGTCAGACCAGCAAAAACTCTTCCTCTACCTTATAGCAAGACATGCAAAATCACCATACAAAGATTTATTCACAAAAGAGAAACCACAAAATGTGGGTTTTTGCAAAATAAATTACCCAAATGAAGCAAAGATTATTAATATTTTTCTTCACAATCAATAGAAAGGATAAGCTAACTGTGAAATGAAAGCTGAAATGGAGCAATCGATTCATCTGTTCCTTATCAAATATGCATTTCAGAACAAAATAATTTGTAGTTTCTCATAACAAACAAGTTAAAATTTACGGGGGTAGAACACCATGCTTTTTCCTTTAAATTTGTTTTATATATGAATTAGAACAAAAATGTATTTAGTATATACAGATACATTATTATTAGTTTTTTTATAAATAGGAAATGTTGCAAACAGAACTTTTCAATGGCCGTAAAAATAGAATACATAGGATACCCAAAGGAGTCACCTAAGTATCTCCTCCTTTATCATATATTCATTTATCTTGGGTAAGTGCGTGGAAATGGGGGGCCAAAATGGGGTAAAAAAGGAACACATTTTTCTGAAATCGGTGAAACTGAACTTCATCTAATAATTCGGCATGCATATGCTCAAAATTTGATAAAGTGATAACAATGCATACAGTAAAGCTTAGAATCTAGTTTCTAAACTATTTTTTTTTTTTGAAAATGGTGGAGATTAAGAGGTTCAAGTGTGGTGCGCACATAAAGTATGTCTATTTCGTGTCCAAAAGATAAGAACCTATCGTATGTGCCCCTTGCCCCCTTTTTAAAGTTTTATAAATTATTTTTCAAATCCCTTGAGTCGAAAGTTAGATAATTCCATGTACAAGGCCCCACTAATTTTTCATAATTTTTGGATGAATATATAATTTTTATTAATTTTCAAAGTGCACACATCCTGAAAAATGAAATATTTGCATGTAAACCCCTGTAACTTTGAGAAAAATAGTCATTTTTGGTTTTTTTTTAGTGCATGTAGAATGGAGTTTAGAAGAGGATTTTGTTTTTGGAATTTGGATGAAAAAATCATAAGTTGTGTACAAAAACGTATGCATATGTTTTGAAAAGAAAAGAGGGCACTAGTAAAAGAAATTAAGGATGAAAGCCTTAAACTAATCAGATTTTAGAAAGAAGTATATCGTCACCAAGGTAATGTTAAAGTAGGTATTTACCTTAGCTAGACACCAAAATTGTGTCTTACGACCCCTTGTGACCCGCATCTCATTTCGACCTAACCTCATTACCTAAACCTTACACAAGTATTTATTAATTGCCTTGTAATTGATAAATCTACACCACCTTACCTACCACCTCACTTTGCCACTTCATCATGACCTAGCCCTAACCCTAAAACTAACCTAATTAGGACCCATGACTTGGTCAGACTCACATCCATAACTAATGCCTCCTTACTCGCACCCAAAGCCGACCTTCTAGCCACTTGACCAAGCCCATGGCTGATCTCTCGGGAGAAAGCGGGGAAGGTGGGCTATTTTACTAAAAATAGCCTACTTTTTCCTAACCGATGCGGTTCTACTCGGACCGCCGTCGTCGGTTACGCAACCGCCATCGGTTCCCTGTAAATGGGCTCCCAAACTAAAACAACGGATCGGAATTTCATTTTTGGAGATCGGTCGAAGGATATTTAATCAAAGGAGAGTCAGCGATCGGCGAGTCGAACTTCACTTGACCAGCGAGAGGCGAGTAAAGAAACCGAGAAGAGTTGGCGTGAAAGGAGATCAACTTGCACCTTCATCAAAAAAAACCGATAAGTTATATCTTGCATGTCCTCCATTATAACATTTCTTGTGCTTTTGGAATTGTAATCTTCCCAAATCCGTTCTGAACCCATTATCTAACGTACCATTGCCTCTAACCATCATTCCTTAGCTTAACCATCCCATTTCTCAATACTATCCAAAAACCAGCCATTCAAACACCCTGACCAGCCCGAGAAGATCCTAGAACCAAGCGGTATCGGTTATCGGTGACCGCCATCGGTTATAGATAGCGGCATCGGTTCCTTTGATCAAAACCAAGAAAAGCGACCTTTTCCCTACCGGTTCCACGAAACAATTTAATTAGTACTCTACGGTATTTTGTGTTAATTCATATTAGCGAGAGTGACCACCTTCGAAAGGAAGTTTCATACTTCACAGGCCCAAGCGATTCCCTCATTTATTATCTAATCAAAATCTTGTGGTCTTGTGTTCTTATTTGCGGGTAGTCCTTCCAAGACAAAAGGAGTTCTTGCGATCGGCTGATCTTTCTCTGATGCGCACATCATCTCGACATTCTACGGGTATTCCTCCTAACCCTAACCTTATCTGTTTCTATAAAGAGCGAAGCATTTAGAGTGAAACATTTTGTACGCCTTAGGTGGGACCCATTTTGGGTTTTTCTTTATTTCTTGCTTGCTTTTATTATAGGGAGCATACTTGCTATTTTCTTCTTCTAGAGATATTCACGGGGTATTTTATTATTACGGTAAAAGAACTTGCTTTGTTTTTGCATCTTGCATTAGTAAAAGTCATCTCTTTTGCTTCATCGAATATCACTTTGATTTGGGTTTTAAAACACATGCATTACATTCTGCTGTTGTTTTCAATTCTAGTGAACATAGATTAAGTAGCAATTCGTACACGTGGGGGTGATATCCACGGTATTGTGAGGAAATTAACCTTAGTTTCTTTGCACAACACATCTTGAATCACTTCACAATTAACACAACATCTCAAACATCCCCCTTTTCCGCGGTATTCCTCACCGATTGAGGTAACCTTATAAGCCAAAACAAACTTGACATTTCCCTAAGTCTTGTTGTTTAGGATTACGACATCATTCTACGTCTAAAGGCATAAGCCCCTGATAATTAAAATTAACCCTAAGGTTAATCTACTGCATTTGCGTGTGCCTCTTGCTTGTTTTCAAATCCTGTTTCTCTGTCATACTTTGTCTTGTGATCGATAAGTTGCTAAACTACTCAACGTTGCTAAAAATCGTTGCTGACCCCTTTGTATCTTCTTATTCTAGATTTTTGACACGGCATCGGTTAAGGGATCGGCGTCGTTTTCCCTGTGGCCGACACGGTTACCAAAGCCGATATCGATTCTTGTCTCTCTCATTTTTTACGACAAACCAATGACTTGCTAAATTCACCATTACGAGGTTGTTTTTGTCCTTGATAGATTGAAACTTTCTGTGTGTTACGGTACATGGTTGTCATCACTCGGAAGCAAGCCGCCGCCATGGTTTCACACTTGCTTGCTCTGTTTCTTTGCTGAATCACCCCCTTCACATTACATAGGAAACCCTACGGACACCGGTGAGATCCCCAAATTCTGTAGGAGACAAGGACTTTGCCAAATTTCTAGATGCTAATCCCAGTATTTGTCTGATACTATTTGTCTCATACCCCTGACCGTGCGCTTTGATGGTCGGCTCCTTATGGGCATGCCTATTAGTATAGCTGCTCATTTAGCTCTACTCCTCCTCGATAACAATACCTTACTTCGCATCACTAGCCCGTCTCCCGATCCGGCGGTTGGCGAGAGGTTCATACGACCCGATTAGCTTTTTTTTTGTTAATCTTGGACCCCACGTATCGCCACCACCATTGCCCCTATCTCGTCTCTCTTTCGAGACCACTCCATTCATGACTTACTCTCTGCCACCTATTCAAGCGAGCTTTCCTTCTCAAGCTCGCCTACCTTTTCATTCCCATACACGTATCCAGTAACCTCGACACCTTATATGGGACATCCCTGATACGTGGCACCATCACCTCATCCGACCACAGATTTCATCAAGCAAATGATGGACAAAATGCAAAACCTGGAGGCTTCCGTTTCAGGAAGTCGTAGCGCGCGCATGACATACGAGCAAGTTTGTCGGGAGCCCATTCACCCTTCTGTCCCCCTTCATTCATATCCTCCTCAATGGGAGTTGCCAAAGTTTACTCGTTTTAACAGTAAAGAGGATCCTCAACAACACTTGCGATCATTTAGACATGCTTGTTATTTGATTGCCCATGATGATGCCTTGTTACTCGCACCTTTCCCATGTCCTTATCGGGACTGCCTTGAAGTGGTACGAGTGCTTTAACCCGGCACTCAATCTTCTCTTTTAACCAACTAGCCCAATCTTTCTTGGATCATTTCTCCATTAACATTGCAAGAAAGTATCTATCATTTGACCTCTATGCCATCAAATGATTCGAAGGCAGAATCTATCGCATGATTTCGTTGGACGATGGCGGGGCCTTATCGACCAACTTACGTATGCCTTGCCTCAAGCCAGACTTATCGAACTCTTTACGCGGGCATGCGCTAAGCTTCATCTCCCCTACCCTCCAATTCAAACTTTAGTACATTCGGCGAGGCCTTTACTGTATGGCTCGAAAATTAGAAATTCGAGCCTTAGAGGAAGAGAAATTGCGGTTGCGCTTGTGACAAGAACTCCACTTTCGAACTCTGATTCTACCCGATAAACCAAATACCACCACTCCTCACGCGTCGACCTCTTCTAAATCAAAAGGAGCTGTCCACGCGGTGATGGTCAAATCCCGACCACCGTCGATACTCCACCAAAACCACCTATAAATCTGGTGAGCCCACAATTACACTCCTTGGGAGAAACTTATGGCGTCATCCTAGAGAAATTGCTCAAAGTGGGGCTATCACCTTGCCCCTGTAAAACCTCACTCTGGGTTTGACTCCACCCATGTAATACCTTCTGAGTACAAAGAAAATGACTTTTGTAACTTTCACCGCGTAAAGGACATAGTCATGAAAGCTGCAAGATGTTGAAAAACATAGTGCGGGAAATGGTTGATGCGGGGATATAACACTCGATAATCCTAACGCCCCTGCTACTTGAAATCTGAAAATTTTCAACAAGCCATTCCCGAATCACTCGTCCAGCAGCAACGTAAACCAAGATATCTTAGCTGAGGAGAGTGTTCATGAGATCCATGCAGTATTCGATACCCAGCCAAAAGCCTCTATCGAGAAAATTTTGAATCAAGCCTCTTCACTAACACAGGAGCCCGAACCTCCTTTACCACCATCAAGCCAAAGCGAAATCATTCCTTTACCCATAGAAGAGTTAGCTGCCGGGCTTCCCTTCCCATTAATGAGTCTTCTTACACCACATCCCTCTGAGCTGCGCGGCGGATGTTGTCTAATCTATCCATTTCCCAGGGCGTCTCCTTCTACCACTCTCTTGCCTGAGAGGAGGGTCACGCCACTCCTTTTGACATCCTTAGATGAGAAATCTCTCTTGCAGAGCATCATTAAATTCTTTAGTCATGACGGACCCCCTCACATGCCCCCTTACGCCTATTAGTCCCTCATCACCTAAATCTTTTCAACAACCGTCGACCTCTTAGCATCTGCGATACGGTGCCTCATCCGCCTCTGTGTCACACATGATGGATTGGAATTCTGACTCACTTTTCCTCTGTACCAAAATTACAAATTACACACAGGCTGTCATTCCACGGAAGATAGACGGGCCCTATGGGAGCGTTTGAGTACTCTGTTTCTACTCAAATGCAAATGGTGATCCGATGTCTCCACCATCTACCCGAAGTGCTTACAGAAGCTTAAAATGCCCCTGTTCTCGCCTTCACCCCCTCACCTCTACCAAATTCCCGTCCACTTCTATCAGCTTAACGAGATCTTCCCCTACGCTTGGGACCTCACGATGCCCGAGTCTAACACACCCACTAAGCGACTCGATTTATCCCAAAATAAACCCGCCCCGCCACCTAGGAGACAAAGCGCAATCCAGGGCCTCTATCAAAACCCTCATCTTCACACCCACCTTCCATATTGGGACCTCATCCCTCCACCTTACATCGATATATCATACCTCCTTTTTTTTTGCAAAACAACCTCGCCTTTACACCTATCGAGAGATCAAAGGGTATCATGACATCGTTACCCCGCGTATCCGGTCCACTATCGACCCTAAACCAATCCCATCATCAAAGGATTTATTTTCTGTCACTCCCCTTTCTCAGTGGTTGTTTCCCTTTACCATGCCATCGTAGCCTCATCATCTAACCCGGTGAGCGTAACCACGTGTCGAGAAACCACGTTTAGTGAAAAACATAATGTCGGCACCCCTCGACTAAACCACCACCCATCTACAGACTAAACACGCCCAAACATTACCACTGACCCACACAATCAATACCCTCATCTTCTTGATTTTGACCCACTCAAAGGATCCTACGCCAAAATCCTTGCTATGTTGGTGGAGAATGCGACCATCTCTCTACCCCCACTTCGACCTTATGACCGTCTAAGCCCGCACTGTGGATTATGATGAGTCTAAAATCTGCGCCTATCACACTTTTTGGACATGATGTAGAAGGATGCAAAGCTCTAAAAACCATCCTTCGCGGTCACCTCTTCCGGATCGAAAGATTAAGAAAAACAACTTACGCGAGGAGAGACCTCTAGCGTCGATTCCCTCTCTTATACCATCTGTCCCCGCCTCACCAAGATCGATCATTATTCTGACCCCACCTCTTGAAGACCATGAATTATCCCAACCATCTTCTTCATCTCGGGTCTACGAGATTAATATGATTAGTGTCGCTACTAGAGACGAGAAAAACAATGGGAAGGCGAAAGAAAACACACTGCGGCATCTCTTTCTCCTTGACCATCCGATTACACCACCACCTAAAGTGGTTATTCGCGGACCCGCTTTATCCCGTCTCTAATGGAGTTGCCCCAGAACCATGATCAAACGGCTTCATCGATCGCAGTAAAAATGACACTATATGATCTCATTCGGACCTCGAATCTCTCATCGACAAGCTCTCGTTGAGATCCTTGAGGATAGAGGTTTTCCCAATGAAACCACCTGCCGTGGCCTCCATTCTAACACCCGATCACGTTGCCTCTCTCACCCGAACAATCCATCTCCCCACCATACGTCTCGAAACAACAAGCGCTGCGGTTAGTTTCTCGGAAGATGAAATTATCGACTTTGAGTACGAGAAGACCACGACCTGCCCTTTTCATTTCGCTTACGTCAGAGACATTGAGTACGTCGGGTTATGATTGGCGGGCGTAGCCTAAACATCATCTCTTGAAAAGCCTTCCAACAAATGAACATCCCTACAGTTGCGTGTGTGCCCGACCCCATCATGTTGCGGTCATTGATGATCTTATTACTTCTACCTTAGGCACCGTGATCCTCAACATTCGCGTAGGCCCACGTACTTTGCCCGAACTCTTCTATGTCCTTGAAGGAGAGTTCGATATAATATATTGCTAGGTCGTCCTTGGATCAGGGCCATGGGATGCGTCCCTCGACATTACATCGATGTATAAAATTTGAGTACGAGGGAAGTCCTACCTTGTAAAAGCTGATCCTCCCCCTTCAAAACTTGCGATATGTTATACCGCCCAAACGATGTGCTTATACCAATTAAGACACCCATACATTCAATTGACCATCCTCTTCGATATACCTCAACCGTCACCTCATTTGCTCTCTGTTGATGAAACCACCGTTGCACAAACCACTTCTCTTCCATGACTAACATCCCGACCTCAGCCCCTTAGTAGACGTTTTTCATCGCCTTACTGTTTGGGAGTATCGCTATATGCGTTAGTTCTTTCCCTACCCCACGGAGTACGGACGATTACATGCACACCCCACCTACGGCCGTCGCGTGGGGAGATAATCTCTTACGGACCACCCCATTGTCGCACTAACCTAACATATGGGGGTGTTGGCGCATCCTCCATTACCCCCTGAACCTCCTCTTGGTGTGGTTCCCTTCGATCCGATTTTCAATACTTGACAAATCGTCGTTTCTCCCTCACCTTCTTGACTCATTTGTGCGTGGAAGGCTTTGGTTTTGGCCTTCTGACGACAAGGCCGACATACTCTCATCCCCATCACCACACGCAAACATAATGATCGCGGTGGTCTTGGTTTTTCGAAACACCTACGCGAGAGACACCTCTGTCATTTGTATCTGGAAGAGAGAGGGCGTCGCCCCTACAGAACCATCATCACCCACTTTGCCATCATCTCCACGAGAATCGATGGACCTGAATCTATCCCTCCTAACTTTTTTTTTCATAAATGCTATCTTCATAGGTCCTCTCACTTATCAGCGCGATAATGAGGACCCATCTTCTCTTCCCATACGTATCCGGACATGATCGAAGAGGATTCACCTTTGATTAATGTTGTTGAATGCGGGATAGCGACTCCATCCTCACTTACCAGGCGCGGATGATTCTTATATTCAAGCGTGCCTTACCATCGAAACTCAAACCATCTTTGAGCAGATCTACTATAGAAATCAACATCCACACGGAGGAAGATCCTCACATAGTGAAGATCGGACAATCACTTGACACATCGAGCAGAGCCGCCTTTACCACCTTTCTCGTGCTCATGACCAAGCTTCGCATGGTCTTACGGCGACATGCGGGAATTGATCCTACCATTGCCGTCCATAACATCACTCTAAACCCGATTCCAGGCAGTCAAGCGAGAAATTGAGAAAAATGCATCCACGCATTGCTCTCTTGGTGAAAGGAGCTCAGCGACTCCTTCTGTTTCCTTCATTACGCCTATTGACTATCCTCGATGGATTTCTAACATCGTACCTGTCACGAAAGCGACGGGGGGACTTCGGATATGCACAGATTTCCGGGATCTTAACCTCGCTTGCCCTAAGGATGACTTCCCCCTCCCAAGTATTGATCAACTTGTTGATCTCACTGCGGGTCATGAAATGCTTTCTCTCATGGATGGCTTTTGAGTTCTGACCAAATTTTGGTTGCCCCTGCCGATCAACACAAAACTGCCTTCATAACTCCTTGGGGAACTTTCTGTTACCGTGTAATGCCGTTTGGCCTTAAGAATGCTGGTGCGACCTATCAGCGGGCTATGACCTACATTTTCCATGACATTATGCACACTATCCTCGAAGATTACGTTGATGATCTTTGGCGAGTCTAAACATCGCGGTGAACATCTCGATGTTTTAACCATTATTTTGATGCTTTGTTACAATATTACGTAGTCTTGACCAAAGAAATGTGTCTTTGGTGTCCTTTGAGAAACTTACGGGCTTTATCGTCTCTTTACGTGGCATTGAGGTCGATCCATCTAAAGTAAAAGCTATCTAGAAATGCCCCCACCCAAAAACCTTAAACAATTGCGTAGTTTGCGGGGTAAACTTGATCCATCCGGCGTTTCATTTCCCGACTCTCGGATCGATGTCACCCTTTTCATCACCTTCTAAAAAGGGCGTTGCCTTTGATGGGTGAGGAGTGTCACCAAGCCTTGAAGCTCTCAAAACATATCTCTTGCACCACTGTGCTTATCCCACCCGGGGACGACCGTCCTTTCTACCTTTATCTTTCCGCCCGTGACCATCTTATAGGAGCTATGCTCGCCCATCGAGACCGACGCCGCAGAAGCGGGCCGTTTACTATATAAGTCGTACCCTCGTGGATTACGAGACTAGGTATACACATGTAGAAAAATTGTGCACAGCCTATCATTCGTCGCCACCAAACTCGACATTACCTCTGAATCACAAAACTTTCGTCATCACCAACACGGACCCCATTCATTATATATGCGCCAAACCACACCTAAACCAGCGCATCGCTCGATGGCTCATGCTCTCGCCGACCTCGACCTTGAATTTATACTGAGAAATCAATCAAAGGACAAACTCTTGCGGATCAACTTGCGGAGGCCCCTCTGCACAGGGAGCAATTTACCAATTTTACCTTCCCAAGCGAACTCATCGCCACTCTTTCGCTCGGAGAAGTGTCGTATCAAATGACCCTCTTCTTGATGGATCTAAGTGCCGGCGCGGCGGAGGAGCCGGCATTGTTCTCATCCCTCTTGGCCTTTGAACCTATGCCTCTTTCATTCCGACTTGATTTCCCTTGCACTAATAATACTGACGGAATACGAGGCCCTTGTTCTAGGTCTCGAGTTGCGTTACACTTAGGTATCAAATCTATCAACATTTTTGGTGACTCTCGATTGGTAGTCAATCGAGTTACGGGCATCCAATGTAAAAGCGAGGAACTTCGAGAAGTACAAACACCACGTGGAGTCACTTCTAGCCTTATTTACCCACTATTCTATCTGAGCCATTCCCCGCTCCACTAACAAATTTGCGGATACTATGGCTTGCTTAGCCTCGCAAATTCGCGCTTTTATTGACTACGAATTATTCGTCGTGGTCACAACTTTTTGCACCATCTATTTAACCCGGTAGTTTGCATGATAAATCTTTGTGTCTACTAATTCACGGGATACAGTACCACCGATTTCATGACTACCTTACTGATCTCTGTCCTCCTTTGATCTTACTAGTAGCTTGCAAGCGTGCTTTTCTTAAAAGTGTTTCGCGTTATGTTGTCATGGGGGACTCCTCTATAAACGTGGCTTTGATGGTATCCTCCTCATTTGTCTAACTAGGCATGGAGGCCACTCATACCATCCAGCAAGTCCGATGGCGGTATTTGTGGTGGACATTTTAGTGGCCTTGCTTAGTGGCTAAGCGAATCCTTCGCCTAGGTTATTATTGGCCTACTCTCGATAACAGCTGCTACGAATATGTTAAGCGTTGTGTCATGTGTCGACAACATGCCAATCTTCAACATACTCCTAGCCCGCCGCTCTGGTCGCACGAGATCTTTGGCCTTTCTCTGATGGGGTTTAGACCTTATTGGTGAGATTCACCCGACCTCTTCACAGCGTCACCGTTGGATAATCACAATGACCGAATATTACACAAAATGGGTGGAGGCCGTTCCACTCATTTCAATCAAAAAAAAGAAAAAAATTGTCGAATTCATTAACCATCACATTATACATCGTTTTGGTATTCCTCATCGCTAATAACGGATAATGGTAAATCTTTCAAAAATAAGTTGTTCTGAAGACCTTTGTGACAACTTTGGTATCAAACTTAGCTTCTCATCGCCTTACTTATCCATGAGCCAATGGTCAAGTGAATCTTCTAATAAAACTCTAACCAAAATCCTCATGAAAGTCGTCGATGAATGCGGAAAGAAATTGGCACGATCACATTCCCTTTGCCCTTTGGGCTTATCGTACTAGCATTCGTACCTCCACTAATGCCACACCTTTTCATTGGTATATAGTGCAGAAATTTGTTTTGCCTCTCGAAATACAAATACCCTCCCTTAGAATATCTCTTGAGGATATTCTCACCAGCGATGATTTCCGCGAAGGCGGTTAGCCCAATTAGAGCTTCTTGTGACGGCGTCTTACGGCTCTTGATCACCTCAAATCTATCAAAACGCATTAAAGCGTGCTTATGATAAGCGACTTCATGGCGTACCTTTAAGGTTGGTGATCTTGTCCTCAAAGAGAATCAACATGTAACCAAACTAGAAAAGAGCAAAGCGTGGAAAATTTGCTCCCGATTGGATTGGGCCTTATATAATCACTCACACCTATGGATCGGGCACTTATCGTTTAGCTTAAGCAATGGTAAACTGAGCACTGAACCCCATAATGCCTTGCATCTTCGACCATTCTCTTTGTTGAATCTAGTGTTATATCACTCCTTATCTACCTCTTGCTCGTCCCTTGAGCTCATTTACCTACATACACTTTGTTTTCTATATCTCGAATAAAATCAAGCTCATCCTTCGCACCTCCCTTGATAATGCCTTCCCCTTTTTAGTCTAGTCCATGACTTTAAAGTATTAAAATAAGCCGTATTCTTATGGGATTTTCTTGAGTCAAACTTCCTACTAAACTAGATGCTTCATGAAAAAGAACATCTAGTTATCTAAAATTAAATATATTTGCTCCCTCGAAGGACGGCTATATGCCAAACTATTCTTCTTCTTATAAATATTTGCTCCACTGAAGGGACACTATGCACTAAAATCATCTCTCTGCTACTATAAAAAATTTGCTCCCCAGAAGGACAGCTATACAGTCGACCTTTATCGAAGCTTCTCGCATTGATCGGCCGTGAAGACCTCAAGAATAAAACAATCAATATCCCTTGTAGACTTCCGCATCGATCGGTCTACATTGATAAAATAAAAGCCTCATTGAAAAAGAACTTTTTGGGTCATGGACTTGTCTATTTAGGGTAGGTTCTCTTTCGTTGTAACAAGTTCTTTGTACCTCGGCTATATCATCCATCACCTCACCATTTGTTTGATTCGAGGGACGTAACGTACACTTTGATATATTGTGATCATCTGACTCTTTTCAACTATGGACTTCTCGTACATACACGGCATTTAGGGCTTCGGGCTCGTTCTACGTTGTGTGGTTTGTTTAGCTCTTTTCACCTACGGAGCACTCTTTCCGCTTTGCCTCGCATCTAGAATTGTGTGTTGATCTTAATCGGGACACTATTCCTCTACTTGGGTATCTTAACCTTTGCTTTACCTATACCTACACCATGACATTATCCTACCACCATGACATTACCGGCGGCACAACATGACATTACCCTACCTGACATTAAATTTTTACCAAGCGACAAATTGCCTAAACCATACCAAATTGCCTAAATTCACCCCTCCACGATCCTAAGAGAGAGAACTACATCGATCGAGGCCCTTCCTTGCTTTGTGCGATGGGCTATGTAGGCAGCACTTCGGAGACATGGGGTCTCCCGAGGTTAGCTCGACCATCCCCTACCATAACCTATCTTGTGTGGTGAATATAAATATTTTTGTGTATTTTTATTTTTTTCACATTTCTCTTTATCCTTTTTGAAAACAGAAAATCAAAACACGACAATCTTATTATTATCATAACTCAAATCAACATACATATTCGGTTTTATTTAGATGTTAAACAAATACATCTTCTCTATCATCATCGACACGCGAGTCGGCATCCTTATTCTTATACCTCATTAACATATACTCGGACCATCATGACTCATCCCGAACTAGGTGATGATCGTGATCGTCGACCCCTCTCGCCGGGCCTCTCTGTCCTCGAAAGGTACCGCGGCTATTGGTACTGCCAGCTTTGATCTGCCGATCTCTCTGTAGCATATGAATACGCCCTCTCGCATGGAGAACTCCAGCCTCTAGTCTCGCCGCCAGTGACTCATGACCACTAACAATCCTCTTGTCTCATTCACTGCGTTTGGAGCTGCTGAACCAAGCGCTGCAGGCGATCCCTCTCTGCTTTGTGATCACCCTTTGTGTCGGGCGCTCGCGTACACCTCGCGATTCTGCTTTACCCACCATAATCTATAGGCCTCTGTCATTCCTACATCCATTACCCTGCGATCATTTGCTTTATCTCCTCGGGCCCATACGGAGGTGTTGGCGGGGTGGTGAGAATCTTTGCCTCGGCATCGATCCTCATATATGGTCTATAAGCACTGTGGTATGTCTGCACATATCAAATTGTCGCCGCGCGATCTATAGGAATCCTCTCATATTCACTGGCTTTGCCCGCGATCCACCTCAATCGCTCTACACCTCTCAACTCCTCGGCTATGTTCTCGGTTACCATATAGTTCCGTAGAACCTCAATGAGATATCCATATTTGTCACTCTCTCCCATACACTGCCTATAATACTCAATGTCACCGGCACGGCTTTGAGATCTTGCCTCTTGTTACATGCATCTGGACCCATCGTCGGAATCCCGACCTCGTACTCGGTCTCTCTGCTGTATAGATCGGCCTATTGGTCGCGCACAAACAATGTGCTCATAGGCCCAACGAGTGTAATAAGTATGAGCGATCAAGCGTTGTCTGTGACTTCGCCTCAAGCCCATAAACCCCCTGTATAGCTCGAATATGCGGTGCCCATGCAAGCGTAGCGTTCCTTTCTATCATCTCCCGGATAACACACATCAATGCCTTTGGAAATTTTCCCCCTTAGCCCTCGGTAATGCATAATACCCTCTGCTATCATTAATATCACTTGCTAACCTTGTCTCCTCGGGGTGTCTTTGCATACATTACCCCATATGTAAGCGATAAACCTCATTTGTGTCAAATCTCGTGCGTATGGACCAAATCTGCTGTTGTTATCGCTCCCAGGTACGTGCGCGCTAGGTAGTGCACGATATCTTGGCTCTCTGTAATAGGGAGTCTCGAAATCGAAACACATCTTCGATATTCTTGTCATCTCACTGTTGGCGGATAGAAGGTATTTGTCTCGGGATTCCATCTCTCAATCGCGCTTTGTAACATACCATGGTTACGTGCGATTCGTGAATAATAGCGGATTCCACTTAACCCCTGAGCGATTTATCAATGTCCATTCATTTGGTGTTACATCCGCTCGGATTAGCGACAAGCGGTTTGGCTGCTATCATTCATCCTCAACTCTGTCTCTGCTGCGTACACCAAAACAACAAACAACCATTGACCCGTTAGGGTCTTTTCAAACATTACGGAAATTTCTCCGATGCTTAGGTATCGGTTATACGTAACCGATATCGGTTGAACGTAACGATATCTCGGTTTATCCCTAACATTCTAGGTCCTTTATCGATTTTATACACTTTCCTTAAAAACAACCACCTACGATGATAATTTGCTCGTTTCTTCGTTTTATACATATAAACACATACAGAAACCCACGATTGCCTACCCGGTAACACTTACCTCACCCTGACCCTTGTTATCATGTTTTCTTTCTCATATTTACCCACCTATTCTACCCCATCTTCTTCACAAAACCATCAGAAATCAAATCACAACCAAAGCGTTTACCTCTTGGGTTGCGGTAGCTTGCGGTGGCCCTTGTCTTCTCTCTTGTCCTGCTGCTTTGGATGTTTCTCCTCGTCTGCCATTATCACCACCTTTTTCAAACTGCCTTGCTATCTTGAATCTCGGATCACAATTCCCTTTTCTTGTCTCTTCTCTCCTTATCACTCAGATTTCTCATGCAAAAACACTGTCATCGCGATCGTCAAAGCAGCGTCGCGTTCGCGCTTTTAACCTCTTGCGTGGCTCTAAAATTAAAACTTCGATTGCCACCCTAGCTTTTTATTTTTAGAAAAGCCCATACCTAAATAACCGGTATCGGTTGCTTAGCCGATATCGGTGCATTAGCTCTGAGCATCGGTTACCTAGCGATCGAGGTTACACACCCTCCTTTTTGAAAGCGGGGTTCTTTTCTTCATTTCTCATCTAAATTTTTGTCGCGTAGCCTCTTTGCTGCATAAACAACACAATTTACCACATTTTGTTCATCCACCACATATAACATTACATTTTCATTAAACATCATTTATACGATACACTGACCCTCAACTACAAATATCAAAAACTATCAATCTATACATCATTTGGATCGACTCATCGATTACATATATCACCTTTGTCACAAAACCACCAATTTATCACATAACTTTGTCATTCATATATATACGCACAAAAACATCGGCATCATCTATCATCAACATGTCGATTAAACTCATCACACATTCTATATATTACGAACCATTAACAAAATATTTCAACACATTTTAAAAACTGACATGTGGATCAAAACATCATCATATATATATATATACAAATTTTCAACAATACAATGTGCCCTACATCGGGGCCTCTGTGATCACATAATATACCAAAGCGGCACGCGAGCCGCATGATACCTACCACAAATCTCGGCTCGGCTCGCGGGCGGTCTCTCATATCAAAAATATACTCGGCTCGCAGGCCGGTATCAAATGTCTGACCCGTACTCGGCTCGCATGAGCGGTATATAATAAATAAATCAATCAAAACAATGAATAAATGTAGGCACGTGAGGCCTCTATCAATCTGACCGGTTCGCGAGACCGGTGCCGTGTCCTATCTGAAAACCACGTCGGGGATCTATCGGCTCTCCCCACCGCCCTCGGCACCTCTCCCATTGGTCACTGTGGCGCCTCTCGCCTCCTGCACATCACGGACACGCAGGTGTGGCTGCCCCTCCTGAGATCTCTGGGCTGCGCGAGGTCTACTGCTCATGAGCTGCATATGCACGATAATCGACTCGGTCTTATCAAGAATATCCACGATAATAGCGGGCCTCTGCTCTAACCTCCATATAGCGATCTCGCGCCCTTTGAAAGGCTGGGCTGGTCCTGGCACCTAACACCAATATCCCCTGAGCTGGCACACTTTTGCACTTTGTGGGTGTGGCTTTGGTGGAGTCTTGCACTGTGCTGTGCACTGCACTTTTTGTGGCCGTGGTGGTATCTGGGCTGTGGGTGTCTTCTTCTGTGAAATGCGGTACTTGCTGTGCACAATACTGCACTTTGTGGTTGTCTTCTTTGGTGGTGGTCTTTTTGCTGTACTTACTACTGAGCACTGGGCTATTGCCCTGTAAAACCCCTATACGTGTGCTGTGCGTGACCATTTATCCTGTAATGCATTGCGCTTTGCCCCGGGCTGATCTCTCTCTGCGATCACATTTGCCGAAGTGCAGGTGCGGGCGGTCTTTACCCTCGCCGCTCTGTCCAGTCCCACCAGGACCTGTATCTTGCCGTGCACCGGCATCATCCACACCCCCCTGCTTGGTCTCTCAGCTACCCGGTCGGATCCCGAGGGTGTGGTCTTTGGCGGTGGGGCCTCTACATCATCCCTCTGTCTTGGGGAAGGGAGGTGGCTCGTCTGTGGCGGCCCCATCTGCTGCGTGCCCTCTCTAAGGGTATCGCTCGTACTCTCCGGCCTCGATCTGCTTTATCCGGAATGTATCTTTGGATCGGGCGCGGTGTATGCGGGCTCCTCTGCCCGGTGGTGACCTCTGTAGGGTCTCCATATAATGTCTCTCTGCGGTAAGGCCCTCTAGCGTATATGTCATAGTAGGCCACATCCCGGCCTGCTGACATGTGTTGCTCGTGGGTGGCCCCTGACCCCTGACCACCTCGAAAGCCATATCGGTATACGATCGTGGCCACATTTCTTTGGGGTAGCCCTCACGGCTTTGATGCATACGATGTGCTCGTATGCCCAACGGTCTGACAAAAGGTCGAACAAATACCAAATCGCCTCCTCGTGATAGCCCCATAACTCCTGTATAATTGCACGGATATCTTGGTGCCCATGCAAGCAGTGTGCTCCTCCACCATCTCGGTAGCACCCCCATCGATGCCCGTGGGAAGCGGCCTCCTACGAATCGGGAGGCGAGCGGGTGACCCCTATCATCATCAACACGGCAAGCCGTGTCTCGTGTCTGTGTGCGCGGTACATGTCCCCATATCGATGCTCGTATTTATGATATGTAAGAAAGCGCGGCTGCATCCCCAAAAAACTGCGGTATCTATCCATGGTGATCTCTGAATCCACGGAAAAGCGGCCTCTCCCTCGATCGGTAGCCGCGGGATGCGTACACATCCTCTAATGTGACGGTCATCTCCCGGTCGGCGAGATGGAACACATTGGCGCGGATCCCATCTCTCGATGAGGAGACCGACCATCGGTGTGATCTCTGTCGATCGCTCTGTATCTCTGGACCCCTTGAAGCCCCCCTCGCGCATGATGGCCCGATGCGCGCGAGATATGTGTGGCCTCATCCGGCTCGATAGTGGAGGCATCTATCACGCATCGTCAGCTGGCTTTGGCGTGCTGCAAATCAACCCACATTCTTAGACCCACTCGTTATAATAACATCTACTTTACCATCTACCCCCTTTTTTTGTAACACCCAAAATCTAACCCCACCCCAACACGCTACCTTACCCACGAAACCCAACCTAAAACCCTAAACCCCATCCTACCCAACCCACCTAAAACACCCTAAACCCCATCCTACCCAACCTGACCCAACTGACCCACCCCACCCGAGTCCCTACCCACCCCAAACCCTGCTCACCCAACACCAAACCCCACCCATACCCCGAGCTCTCTACCACCCAACCCCACAACCCACCCCACCAAGTCACCCTATCCACCTTTAACCCCGACACCATACACCCTAAAACCACTCCGACTGACCCCCTGACCCCACACCCTAAAACCCATCCTAAACCCAACCCATACCCCGACTCTCTACCACCCTGACCACCTGACCCAACCCACACAACCCACCCCACCCAAGCCACCCTACCCACTTTCAAACCCTACCCTGACCCAACACCACCCACCCCACCCATACCCATGACGACCCACCAACCCACCCCACCCAGTCACCCTACCCACTTCCCCAACACCTACCCACTTTAAACCCCACCCCCAACCCAACCACCCTCTTGACCCAACAGCAACCCACCCCACCCCACCGTCACCCTACCCACTTTCAAACCCCAACCCAACACCCTAAACCCCACCCATACCCCGACTCTCTACCAACCCACCCCACCAAGTCACCCTACCCCTTTCAAACCTATCGACCCTGACCCTAACCCCCCACCCAACCCACCCCGACTCTCCCCACCACACACCCAACCCACACACCAACCCACCCACCCACCGTCACCCTATCCACCCAAACCAACACCCAACACCCTAAAAACCACTCCCAACCCAACCCAACACCCCAACACCATACACCCCAAAACCCAACCCAAACCCACCTGACCCAAAACAAACAAACCATCCCCCCCAACCCCCCACACCTGGCCGTGGCGGTCGATACATCGGCGGCGGTCACCCTAGTAACATTGTACCCTTTCCTAAACTTTAGCGACCGATCGGTCGCTTAGTGACTCGACATCGGTCCTTTATTCTCTCCGGGCCGAACCCCGCATGCGGCCCCCAAACTCATTTTTTTACCTATTTCTACCCATTCACCCACCCAAAAACCCTAAAATTTTACACACCTAGCCGCCTTAGCCTATCTAACCTATCTACCCTCTCCCTTTCTCAAATTACCTCCATTTACCCATTATTTCCTACAAAATACAAATTCCTACCCAAATCCCAAAAACACCATAAATCAACCAAATCACCAAATTAAAGAGTTTAGAACCTACCGGTACGACGACACGTCGTCGTGGTGGGATGGGTGGTGGCGGTCCCGGTGGTCCGGCCCCCCGCTCCTCTGCTGCTGTGCCCGTGGCTCCGATCGATCTGCTTTGGGTCCCAGGTCGATCACTGCTTTGCCTCCTCGACTATTCGGGCCCCTTATCGACTCTCTCCTGATGATCAAATAGCTCCACCTCACTCAATACCCCTCCAAATCAACTCTCCACGTCAGACAAGTCAATTTTGGATTACAAATAACAAAAGTGACAATGACAGGCCGTATGTTTCTTTTTATAGGTATTTCGACCTACACCGATGTCGGTTTCCTTTCTGCCCTAGGAAACCGGTATCGGTCCCTTAACCGATATCGGTCATGATGAATCGACGTCGGTCTGATACCCCTTTTACCCCATTCTTTGCCGTTCCTTATTCCTTGCCTCTTTTTCACCAATATCGCCTCTGTCCACCAGGCCTGCCTACCAGGCCGGAGGCTCGTTCAGGCCTCGCCCCACTTGTTGACCCAAGGCCTCGCCCTACCATTGGCCCGGCCAAGGCCTCGCCCTACCACTGATTTGGCCCGACCCGAGGCCTCACCTACCATTTGGCCGACCCGAGGCCTCGCCTACTATTTGGCCAGGCCGAGGCCTCGCCTACCTATTTGGCCCGACCCGAGGCCTCGCCCCCCTGTTGGCCAGGCCAGGCCTCGCCTACCTGTTGGCCCGGAGGCCTCGCCCCAGGCCTCGCCAGGCCTCGGCCTGTTGGCCGCCTGAGGCCTCGCCCTTGGCCCGACCCGAGGCCTCGCCTACCTGTTGGCCCAGGCCTCAGGAGGCCCTGATTGGCCCGGCCGAGGCCTCGCACCTACCTTTTGGCCCGAGGCCGAGGCCTCGCCTACTATTTTGGCCCGGCCAGGCCTCGCCCTACCTATTTGGCCCGACCCGAGGCCTCGCCCCTACCTGTTGGCCCGACCCGAGGCCTCGCCCCACTATTGGCCGGCCGAGGCCTCGCCACCTACCTGTTGGCCCGACCCGAGGCCTCGACCCACTTATTTGGGCCTGACCGATTGGCCCGCCAGGCCTCGGCCCACTTATTTTGGCCCGACCAGGCCGCATCACTTCCATACTCCACTATACCCACGATCAGCGTTTTATTTTATCCATCCATCTGTACCTTGTGTTTCATCGAGCTCACTTGTTCGTGTTTTAGCATGATTAGGGTCCTTGACTTGATCGTCGACCAACTTTGCCTGACCTGGGACCGTGGCGTTTATCTCGACCAAACCAACCATTTGAGTCTTGCCGAACATGCCTAAGCGTTCTGTACCTTACATTATATACCACGGAGCTACTTCTATGCCTTGGATACGAGGATTATATCACCCTTGTTTGGATAAACTATCGACCTTTGCCTATACATTCTTTGGTTTGCTAGTCGAATCATGTACCCTATCGTAAATCTTATTGCATTTGACATCGTAAATGCTTCCTTGGACCTACACGCATCACCTTACCATCCTCTCTACCTGACATTTACCTTTTATCGACCCTATCCACTGATTTCCGTTCGCTCAATCTGTGCTAGATTTGGGGATTACCTATATCCTTAACATGAGAAACCACTTCATATTATTGTCAGCGTGACTTTACGAGAACAAGCTACACGACAATAAGGGGCTAATGTAGACACCAAAATTGTGTCTTACGACCCCTTGTGACCCGCATCTCATTTGTGACCTAACCTCATTACCTAAACCTTACACAAGTATTTATTAATTGCCTTGTAATTGATAAAATCTACACCACCTTACCTACCACCTCACTTTGCCACTTCATCATGACCTAGCCCTAACCTAAAACTAACCTAATTAGGACCCATGACTTGGTCAGACTCACATCCATAACTAATGCCTCCTTACTACTCGCACCCAAAGCCGACCCTAGCCCTTGACCAAGCCATGGTGATCTCTCGGGAGAAAGCGGGGAAGGTGGGCTATTTTACTAAAAATAGCCTACTTTTTTTCCTAACCGATGCGGTTCTGCTAAACCGCCGTCGTCGGTTGCCAGCCGCCATCGGTTCCACTGTAAATGGGCTCCCGAGCCAAAACAACGGATCGGAATTTCATTTTGGAGATCGGTCGAAGGATTTTTAATCAAAGGAGAGTCAAGCGATCGGCGAGTCGAACTTCACTTGACCAAGCGAGAGGCGAGTAAAGAAACCGGAAGAGTTGGCGTGAAGGAGATCAACTTGCACCTTCAAAAAAAAAACCCGGTAAGTTATATCTTGCATGTCCTCCATATATAACATTTCTTGTGCTTTTGGAATTGTAATCTTCCCAAATCCGTTCTGAACCCATTATCTAACGTACCATTGCCTCTAACCATCATTCCTTAGCTTTAACCATCCCATTTCTCAATACTATCCAAAAACCAGCCATTCAAACACCACTGACCAGCCCGAGAAGATCCTAGAACCAGCGGTATCGGTTATCGGTGACCGCCATCGGTTATAGATAGCCGGCATCGGTTCCTTTGATCAAAACCAAGAAAAAGCTTGACCTTTTCCCTACCGGTTCCACGAAACAATTTAATTAGTACTCTACGGTATTTTGTGTTAATTCATATTAGCGAGAGGCTGACCACCTTCGAAAGGAAGTTTCATACTTCACAGGCCCAAGCGATTCCCTCATTTATTATCTAATCAAAATCTTGTGGTCTTGTGTTCTTATTTGGAGTAGTCCTTCAAGAAAAAGGAGTTCTTCGTGATCGGCTGATCTTTCTCTCTGATGCGCGCACATCATCTGTATTCCTCCTAACCCCTAACCTTATCCTGTTTCTATAAGGAGCGAAGCATTTCCGAGTGAAAGCAGTTAGGTATAGTTCTTTCCTTGATCTATGGTATTGACTAGATCCTTGATGTCTAGTTCTCTCCTAAATCTATGGTCTTGACTAGTTCTTTGATGACTAGTTATTTTCTTGATTTATGGCTTGATCTACGACCTTGACTAGTTCTTAGATTGTTATTCCTTGCCTATTTAAGCAAGGCCCATTCTCAATGTATTGCATTGAGTTCCATAATAATATATGATATTGTTGTTCATTTGTTTGCAAAGTTTTTATGTAAAGCTATTCTGGTAAATTGCTTTCATCTTATTGATCATGGTGTTTGATTAGCATCTGTGTTCTTGGCTTGGTATGATCTGTTTATTGTTCCTTTCATGGTATCAGAGCAGGAGATTGTTGTTGGCATCTGTTGTAAATTTTATTTTGTAAATAAATTATTTATGTATTCATATATTTGGGATTTGGTCATATTTTGTTGTTGCGTGTATTTTTATGTAAAACAGAGGCTTCCATTGGATCGAAAGGCATGAAAACCCTAAGATCGATTATAAACTCGGCCAATTTTGGAGGTAGTTAGTGTTTGTGGATTTTTATTGTTGAAAAGAAAGTGCACCTCAAGATTCGAGCCAAGGAAAAAAATGTGATTTTATTTATTCGGGTTTGTTGGATTTATCCTTAGCCCTTGGTCATATGGTATGGTCATATGAGGGCTTAAATCTTGTGATTCCTACTAGTAGGTGCTTAATTTCAGCCCCCTTTAGTTTTATTTGTGTGGTGAAGGCAACAACAATTTATTTTATTTCAAAGTGGCAACTAAAATAAAAAAATAGAGAAAAATATTAAAAAGCTTGTAACTTTTGATCGGTAACTCGGTTTTTAGTGTTGTTTTTGCAAAAGTGCTTGATTTTTGTGCTCTTTCCATTAGAAATATTTATTTTGAGACTTGAACTATAATTATAAAGTTCCAGATATGGAGGAGTGTTATAATCAATTGTGGACACAATTTTGCTGAGCTTGACGTCCTAAATTTTTGGGAGTTGCAGTTTGTACCTATCATGGATTCTAAGAATGATATGCTTTTCTCTGAAGTATGTGGACTTCAAGAGGATATTGTAAAATTTGTGGAAGAAAATAGATCACTCAAGAAGTGAAATTCTCTTCTACAATCACTCATTCATGATAAGGATATAATAATACACTCCCTGTAGAACAAACTTGCTAGCCTACAACATCACCATCATATTGTGGATAACCATATCCATGCTCCTAGTCCACTTACAGTTGTTGCTCTTGTACCCATTGACATTGATCTGCCATTCTTTGAGTCTGAACTTGCTTTTGATGCTTCTAAACCTGTGAGGCTTGTTACTACATGCTCTTCCACATCTGTGCCTATTACAGTACCACATGTTGTGTATCCTACTTCTACTCAGTTGCATGGATTTTTTGGGAAGCATACCACTGCATTCTGTTCTCGCATGCTCCATTCTATGGGTCTCACTAGCGGAGTAATTGGCAGACATTCACATGGTATTATTTCTTCTATTCCATATGTGAAGTGGAATTCTCATCATGACATTAGTTTTTGAGCAGATAATTCATTGGGATCACACATTGTGAGCTCCCTTTTTGTTAAGCTCGACTCTTTCTAAGGGTCTGAGTAACACATGAGTTCTACATCTTCACTCAGGCTTGAGAAACCTGATATTTCAGTTGTCAGACATGATCAAACTGACACACATTCTGATGTTGTTTTACATGCACCCATTGTGCATTTTGCACCAAGTCATATGCAGGCATCTTCTTCATCCATCTGTGTTGATTTGGGGTGGATATTTGATCACTTGTGGCGGACATAGGCATTCATTGAGAGGACTCTACAAGTGTGCCTCCTCCACCATTCGGCCTCTTGCTCCACTTTCTATACCTTCTGCATTTTGATGCTTCTTGTTTTGAGCATTTTTCTTAGCAGGTGTAGTGTATCTCTCTTGTTTGTTGAGAGATTTTGTATCTGTATTTTTGACGATTTTGGCATGTTAACAGTCTCTCTTATGGGGGAGCTATTTTGGTGGAGCCCAGTGTTATTTTGTCAGTGTTTGAGTAGTTGTTTTGACAACTCATATAGATTTGTAGCGTCACTCCACCCATTCAGTAGTATGGGAGGGTGTGGTGTTGATCTTGCTTCTTCGAGGTTTCGTGTCCTTGCCTTGTTACCTTGGCTTTTCTTGGATCGTGACACTCTAGAGTTTGTGTCCTTGCCTTGTTGCTTTGGTTATTGTTCTTGGATCGTGGCACACCTATTTGCAGTAGTTGATCGAATTATGTTTGGTGTTTTTTTACACTTTTGACATCACTCCGTTGATAGTCTCCTTATATGGAGCTATTCTGGTGGAGCCAGTGTCGATTGTTTTTGAGTTTTCGATCGGCGGTGGATCTGAGACCACGGTGCACACCAAACTTCTTCATCATTGTACGATTTTTTTGAGCCGAGCTTCTTGGGATGCCTTGGATTGGGTCTTTACTCTCTTTACTTTGTTGTTATTGGTTTTGGGTACCTTGCGGTGTCCCTTTTTCCCAATTATTATACATGAGTACCTCATTAGGCCTAGTTATCGGGACTCATATTGTGGACATGCCACTTCTCTTTTGGCACCTAGCTTCACTTGAGGGGGGGTGTTAGAGTAGGTATTTACCTTAGCTCATGTTCACCTAGGTACTTTATTTACCTTTATTGTATTTATCCTCACCCACTTGTGTGTGTGGATATTTCTTTTATCTTATTTAGATATTAGGAGATATTATCTAGTTGTTAGGTATAGTTCTTTCCTTGATCTATGGCATTGACTAGATCCTTGATGTCTAGTTCTCTCCTAAATCTATGGTCTTGACTAGTTCTTTGATGACTAGTTATTTCCTTGATTTATGGCTTGATCTACGACCTTGATTGGTTCTTGGATTATTATTCCTTTCCTATTTAAGAAAGGCCCATTCTCAATGTATTGCATTGAGTTCCATAATAATATATGATATTGTTGTTCATTTGTTTGTAAAGGTTTTATGTAAAGCTTTTCTAATGAATTGCTTTCATCTTATTGATCATGGTGTTTGATTAGCATCTGTGTTCTTGGCTTGGTACGATCTATTTATCGTTCCTTTCAGGTAAAACCGAGCTTGACGTCGTAGTATTGTTTTTTGGAATACTATGTTATAACACATAAGATATATGGGTGTACATGTGAGATTTTGATGTTTTTTGTTAAACAAATATTTATTCACTGATTACACAGTCCAAGCCTTAGGGTGGGGTATCCAAGGCAAATCCAAGCCTATGGTTTGGGATTCCCAAACCCATAGAAGATGAAACATGAGTACGTTGTAACATAATTGTGTTCTTGTTTTCTGTGTGGCATATGTGTTTATGGGAGGGATATATTTACTGAAATAAATGGTTTAAGTATAAGTTTTTATTTTTATTAGTCTTTAAACTTTATTATTTCTTATAATAAAGTATAAGGATTAATAAAATAAAAACTTATACTTTAAAATTATTTTAGTAAATATAAGAAGTTAGGGTCACTTTGTACCTTATGGAACTAGTCTCACACTCCATCTGTCATGGTTTAAAAGATAGTTTTTCATATTCTAATTTGGTCAGTACATAGGTATTTTTCAAGATTTCAACATTCAGCCTTCAAGCTTTTAGGGTTTAAATTATACAATTGATGTCTATTTTGGGAAAGAATATAGTAATTGTTTAGGTTTTGGGGCCTTTTGGATTGGTTATTGACATTTGTAGGAGTGTTAAATGTGTCAAAATTAGAATTTACAAACCTCACAACTCCCAAAGGTAACGACAACTGATCAAATATATGGACTCATGAATTTTCCCATGAGCATGGAGTTGAATCCCTAATTTTGTCTTAGAATATGGTAAAATCATATTATGGATGATTACCTACTTTATGAAGGAATGCACCTTTTGCTTCTTGGTCAATTGTGCATCATTCCTCTAGCCAACCTACCTCAATACCACTCTTAACTTGGATCAAAATAAATTATTAACAAGCTTTTTTAAGTTCGTTTCAATGTGCAGGGATTATTGGATATGACAATTGATGATTTTAGTGTGACTTGATGGAAGATAACTTCCTCTAAAGGCCTAAAAAGGTCATCCTAAGCTAATCAAACACCCTCTGGGAGAGTTCAACAAATATATTATCTGGAGTTGATGTCAGAGAATCTTGGAAGTGTTGGAGGAAATTTAGGAGTATTTAGAAATATTTTTAGGGCTTAGGGGTTAGGGTTTGGGGCTCAATGTTTAGGCTTTAGGATTTAGGGATCAGGGTTTAGGTTTTAAGGTTTAGGTCTCATGGTTTAGGGATTAGGGATTAGGGCTTAGTGTTTAGGGTTTAGGGTTTAGGGTTCAAGGTGGTAAAAATAGGGTTTAGGGTTTAGGGCTCAGGGTTTAGAAATCAGGGTTTAGATTTAAGGGCTTTGGGTTTATGGTTAATGGTTTAGGGTTTAGGGTTTAGGGTGTAAAATTTAAGATTGAGGGTTGAGGGTTAAGGGTTTACGGTTTACGGTTTAGGGCTCAAGGTTTAGGGTTTATGGCTCATGGTTTAGGATTTAGGGTTTAGGGTTTAGGGCTCAGGGTTTAGGCTTTATGCTTTAGGATTTAAGGCTTAGGGTTTAGGGTTTAGGGTTTGTGAATTAGGGTTTAAGGTTTAAGGGCTGGGCTTTAGGGTTTAGAGTATAGGGTTTAGTGTGTATGGTTTTAAGGCTCGGGGTTTAGGGTTTAGGGGTTTAGTTTTAAGGCTCAAGGTTTAAGACTCGGGGTTTAGGGTAAATGGATTAGGGTTTAAGGTTTTTGGTTTAGGTTTTAGGGCTTAGGGATTAGGGCTTAGGGTTTATGGCTTAGGATTTAGGGTTTAGGATTTAGGTTTTAAGGCTCGGGGTTGAGGCTTGGGTTAAGGTTTCAAGTTTTAGGGTTTAGTTTTTAGGGCTTAGGGCTTAGGATTTAAGGTTTAGGGTTTAGGTTTTAGGGCTCAAGGTTTAGTTTTTAGGGTTTGTGGTTGAGGGTTTAGGGTTTATTGTTTAGGATTTAGGGATTATGGTTTAGGGTTAAGGGCTCATGGTTTAGGGTTTACGGGTTAGTGCTCGGGGTTCAAGGTTTATGATTTATATTATATGGCTTATGGTTTAGGGCTTAGGGTTTTGGGTAGTAAAATAGGGTTTAGGATTTAGGATTTAGGATTTAGGGTTTAGGGTTTAGAGTTTAGGGTTTAGGGTTTAGATTTTATGGTTTAGAGTTTAGGGTGTACATTTTAGGGTTTATGGTTTAGGGTTTAGGGCTCAAGATTTAGATTTTATGGCTCATGGTTTAAGGTTTAGATTTTAAGGTTTAGAATTTAGGGTTTAGGATTTAGGGCTTAAGGTTTAGGGTTTAGGGTTTAGGGTTTAGGATTTATGCTCAATGTTTAAGGTTTAGGGTTTAGGGTTTAGGGATTATGGTTTAAGGTTTAAGGATTAGGGTTCAGGGTTTAGGGCATCAGGTTTAGGGTTTAGGGTTTAAGTCTCGGGGTTAGGGGTTAGGGGTTAGGGGTTAGGGATTAGGGTTTAGGGTTTAAGGCTCAAGGTTTAGGGCTTAGGGTTTAGGCTTACCCATTCACTCATTGTAATTTTTATCTTACCCATTCTTATTAGTATTGACAAAGAGTATTCAACTAAAATGGGTTCATCTTCTTCATAGCAGAAAAATTCAAAGAGAGACATCAATTTTCGATGCCTTTTCGTCTGTTGATATTTTGAAGGAGGTAAATTCCATATATCTAAGAACAATTCGGTATAAATAAATGTTCCCCAATACGGATATATTCTTTTCCCATCGTATGGGAATTATTTCACTCCTTGTAATGTTATGTGTCTTACCCATTCTTATTAGTATTATTGACAGAGAAGTATTCAAGTGAAAAGGGTTCATCTTCTTCGTAGGTAGAAAATTCAAAAAAAATCATCACAATTTGATGTCTTTCATCTATTGATATCTTGAAGGAGGAAATGCCGAGATATCTAAGAAAAATTTGAGTACAAAGAAATGTTTTGATGCTCTTTTGAATAATTACTTGAGTTTTGCAATTTTTCAAGAATGAAGGTTTCATTCAAAGAATAGAGAAAAGACATTTTGATTCGAGACACTCAATGATCCACTGAATGTCCAATCACCTGCCATTGAGACTCCCACTACTCCTTAATCCTTGGATATAGGAGACACCATTACTTGGCTTCTATTTATAATGGTAGAGATATTTGTAAATTCATGTTATGACCTCTAAATCTATATGCATTTCAAGTTTTTTTTGGAAATCACATCACACCCTTTACTAAGATTGATGACTACCCCTATCTTTTTAAGGCACTTTTGAAAACATTCATGGGTTTATCATAGAAGGAATTATCAATGAATAGAAGGTCACTAAGCCATAAGCCATAGGCCGGTGACTCCCATTCGAGAACTAAACAAGAAATATTTACTATGTGATTGATAACGCTTGTGTGTTCTTAGTCATTACCATATTGCTATGCTTATTTTGAACACTTAAGGAAGTCCTGTAAAATTTTCTAACCATTCTAGTAGAAAAATATATTTATCTTTCTCCAAAGGATAGGATACTACAGAAATTTGGTTACGATCCTATACCTCTGCGTTGGTATATTCTCTATGTTTCTTACATTTCCTTTTATATTAATTTTTATGTTGCGATGGTTATTTTTTCTAGCTTCCAATGGGTCATCCTGGCTTGCATAATACCATACATGGAAATATGATAAATGTGAAATTTGTATCAAAGTGTAAAGAAATTGACATTCAAGAGTGAGAGTATATGTGGGGAGAAATAGGTTTGGAAGAGATGTGTAATATGCATTGTAAGGCACAAGGTAGATGCCATATCCATTTAGTTACTTGTCCCACCTCTCATAAACAAGGTAGTTGTATAAGCAAGACTCAATGATGGTTCTAGGAATGAGACTAGGAAATATGGTCCTAATATTGATATTTAAAAATATGAACTCACTCATGAGACCTACTGGAAATATATGAGGTTTGCCGATCCTTGAAGTGCAAAAGATCAAGAGCATTTTTCACTTTGTAATCACTACTGTAGACTAGAGGGATTTTAAACAATCTCCAAGTTTCCTTATGGTTGTCATGCCCTCCTAGTTGAGTCGTTAATAAAACTAAAGTTTGTTTGATTCAAAATAAAGAAAGAGTTAGTGAGAGTGTGAGAGGAAAAGAGAGTGAGAGTGAGATTGAGATTGTTTAGGGCTCTATGTTTAGGGTTTAGAGTTCAGGGTTTATGGTGGTAAAAATAGCATTTAGGGTGTAGGGTTGGGACTCGAGCCTCAGGGTTTGGGGTTTAGGGTTTAGGGTGTACGGTTTTAGGTTTGAGGGTTTAGGGTTTATGGTTCGAGGATTAGGGTTTAAGGTTAAGGGTTTAAGATTTAGGGCTTATATTTTAGGGTTTAGGTCTCGGGATTTAGGGTTTAGGTTTTAAGCCTCAAGGTTTATGGTTTATGGTTTAGGTTTTAGGGTTCGAGGTTTAGTGTTTAGGGCTCGGGGTTTAGGGTTTAGGGTTTAGGGTTCGTG
Organism: Taxus wallichiana var. yunnanensis; assembly: GCA_018340775.1. Lineage (NCBI taxonomy): Eukaryota > Viridiplantae > Streptophyta > Pinopsida > Cupressales > Taxaceae > Taxus > Taxus wallichiana. Next base: position 936,167,263 of record CM031234.1, on the reverse strand, counting down.
TTTGAAGGTTCATGGTTTAGCGATTTGGGTTTAGGGCTTAGGGCTTAGGGATCATGGTTTAAAATTTAAGGTTTGGGATTTAGGACTCGGGGGCTCGGGATTTAGGGTTTAGGGCTCAGGGTTTAAGGTTTAGGGTTTATGGGGTTTAGGGTTCGGGGTTTAAGGGTTGGGGTTTAGGGTTTAGTTTTAAAGGCTCAAGGTGGTAAAAATAAGGTTTAGGATTTAGATTTTAGGTTTTTGGTTCGGGGTTTAGGATTTAGGGTTTAGGGTTTATGGCTTAGGGTTTAGGGCTTAGGGCTTAGGGTTTAGGGTTTAGGGTGAAGCTTGAAAATTAGTAGATATGATGCTAAGGAGGTCTATTAGGAGATTCAAAGGAAAATTGGAAGGTTCATTGGGTGCATGTTGAGGTGTGAGTGACAGTCTAGGGGAGAAACAACAAATACAAACCTAGACCTAATTGTTAGCTCAATTTAATGAAGGAAGTGGTATTTATCTTTGGAGTTCAAACCTAAAACTCTTAATGCAACTAGAAACCCTTAATGGGTGTTTCACCACAATGTTGCGTATAAAACAAATAGTGTAAGGTAAGGTGAGGAGGAATACTTGTGAAGTCAAAGAAGGTTGTGCATGTTGTAGAAGACCAAGTTGATTATGAAGAGCTCCTTTTTGGCAAGGAAGGAATACATGCAATACAAAACAATACCACTAAATGGAGTTAATAATATAGGTTAGTGGACTACCTAGCGCAAGCTAGATCCGGGGAAGATGAGTGTTTCCTTGAAATGTTGTTAATCCACTTTCAATATATAACTCAATACAAAGAAATAACAAGAAGTGAAAGGTCCTATTGTAGTAACATGATTTGAGTATCTCATATACTAACAATAAATTATATTTAAGGAAAATATTGAATATGTATTTAAATCCAAAAGGTGTGGCAGAGGTTGTTAAGGAGGTCTAGGTGAGATTTGGTAAGGTTTTGGGTGATTTTGAGTGAGTTATAGGCTCACGATGATCTGGGGAAATTACGGACACATTGACCAAGTATTGGTTATACGTGATGTTGGTACTGGTAATAGTAGATCTTAGGTTCGGAGGAGTGGTTCCGGTAGGGGAAATTAGATAAAAAGGTTAAAATGGGCTAGTTGGGAGCTCTTTATGATTGCATAGAGAGTTGGGAGGCCTTAGGCTAGATGTTAGGATTTAAGTGAAGACTCGGCAATGGTAAAATAGGTGTTTAGAGGGGATAGAGAGGTTCAAATGAGAATATTTTTGGGTAGGTGGGTGTAGGAGGTATCCATGAGGGAAGAAATCTAGAAAATAAATGATTTAATACAAGAAGCTAATAAAACTTAACAAGCAGATTAAATTCCTTACCTATTGGAGGTTGATAGATGATGGTTGTTTGTAGATGCTTAGAGAAGAAATGGGTCCATATCCAATGCGAGAATTAACGAAGGCCTAGTTCCTCCTTATGTGAAATGATGCAAGCTCGAGTAACAAGCTAATTACTAATGAAGAATGTGAGTGCTCAAGTACTATGTTGGTCATCATAATCTTGTTTTGAATGCCTATTACTGCAAGAAAGCCGTGAATGACATAACTAAAAAAGCCAAGATGGAGGAACCTTTGTAAAGGGTTAGAATTCCCTATTTAAGGAAACCAATGATGGTTAGGTGACCGAGCATTGACCGAGGAATAACCAATGTCAATTAGGGAGAAAAGGTCATATTTGCCAAAAATAGCCTTTTCTCTCCATTTTTGGTGTTGTTCAAGATTTTTATGGACTAGGAGTCTGGGTTGTCACTAAATGAAGTGGGAAATTGGTAGGAGGGATAATAGGTAATGAATGTTAGGGTTATAATGAGTCCTAGTTAATTAAGGGGAGTGGTGACTTAGTCTAGGTTAATAAATAGGCTTAGAATAGGTCCATGGTGACGTTGAGAGGTGAGGTGGAGGGGTAAGGGAATTATTAACTTAATATGGGTAGTTAAATTACTAATAATGTGTGGAGGGGTCATGGTAATGGGTATGTTAGTCGAAGGGGGCCTAGAGGGTTGTGACCAAATTTTGGTGTCTACATTTGCCACTTTTTATCGTGTATCTTATATTGATAAGTGACGATGACAAAAAGCGAAAGTGGTTTCCCTAGGTATGGGTGGAGGTGATCCCTCAAACCAAGAAGCGATGACGGAGTAGGAAAATCGGTGATGGTTTTGATAAAGTGGTAGGTGATGAAAAGTAAGGTAATGTGCGAGTATAGGAAATGGTGATATTAGTGTGGGTAAGAGGTGGGGGCACTCAAACACATGCATACATTGAGAATGTGATAAGGCACTAAGTGAAGAGCTCACAAATGCTACATTGTCAAACGTGGATAGTTTATCCAAACAAAGTTGATATGGTCCAGTATCTAAGGTATAGAAAGTGATCACGGAAGCATAACGAGGCAAGTGTAGGAATTGACATAGGTGTGTTCGAAGCACCAAATGGTTTATTTTGGTCAAGATAAACATCACGCCATAAGGCAAGGCAAGGTTGGTAGGCTAAACAATAGGAGTAGTGTCATCACAAGGTAAAATGAGTAAGTGAATTCCAGTGTCAAATGGGCGAGGTTGGTATGTGTGTATGTGTATAGGAAAGGCCATGGATAAGGCCAAGGTATAGGTAAATGTGCCCCTAAGTACACTTAGGGGGTAATTAGGCCTAGTAGGGCTATTAGGTGAGCATGTATGGTTGGGTTAAGGTTGTAGCGAAGTAAAAAATGGTTATTACGTAGCTAAAAATTGGGCAAATAAGGTTGAAAGGGTTTAGGAAGGGTGACCGATACCAGTTGAGAGGTAAGCTTGATGCCAATAAGCATGACTAACATCGGTCACCTGAGGAACGACCAAACCTACGTCGGTTGCCCAAATTTTGGGTTAAAAATAAAAGCCATGTGTAAAAGGCTCATTTGAGCCTTTTGTCTTTGTGAAAATGACGGAGAGAGAGCGTTTTGGAATAAAAACGACAAGGAGGGTCAGGAGGTTGAGTTGGTGAGATATTAGCAATGGGAGGAGTAGAGTGTGAGGGCCCGTGAGATCAACCCGATCAAGTTGATTGATTGAGAGTTGGGAGGTTTAATTTGGCATGGAAAAGGAAGGAGAGGGTGTATGAGGAGGTCATGTTCCTATTCAAGAGATCCTACCACGGAGACGGCATGGAGTAGAGGTAGGATTCAAGCCCCATTATTGTGTTTTGTGAAGATTAAGGTAAAATAAATCAAAATTTTGGTTGTTGAAATTTGATTTCAAATTTTATTAAAATTGAGTGAAATTGGGTATGGGGAGGGTGAAATTAGGTTAATTAGGGGTTAAAATGAATTTGGCAGAAATTTGGGGTTGGTTGGGTTGGTTGGCGTCGGTGAGGTTGGACCGGTGTGGTGTGATGGAGATGGAAAAGGGACCGATATCGGTCAAGATTATACGATAGTCACTTTGAAAAGTGACTAAGTGTGAAAAAAGGTTATTTGGGGGTGAAAGGTAGGGTAAGGGTGGGTAGGGTTGTCCAAGGTAGGAAAAGGGGTAGTAGGGGTGTCCAAGGTAGGAATGGGTGGTTTTAGGCTAGGTAAGGGTGGGTTTACGCTATATAAGGGTGGTTAGGAAGAAATGAGAAGGTGGATGGACATATTGAAGGTATAGGTAACTAGGGTAGGATGGGCGCAATATGGTTTATGTAAGTTAGGTCAACATGGGAAGGGAGAAGTAGATGAAATAGAGAATGTTTAGATTTTTAGGCTAAGTACAATGGATGTCAGGCCAGATAAGTTGGGTAAAGGTGGGTAGGCTAGGAAAGGTGTAGGTAGGTATTGGGCTAGGTATGGTCAAATAAATAATAAGGCAAGGTAGAATGTAGATCCATGTAGGCAAGGATGAATGATTAAATGATGTGCATGTTGATGATGTAGGCACGACAACAACTAACGATGTGAGATAAACTACCGCCTCTATTAGTGCAAATGAGACCTAGAGTCACAGAGGAAAAGTGGGATCACATGAGGGATGTCGGGATAGGATCTATTAGACGGTACAGGCGGATAGTTTGAGATCATAACATGATGGTCACCCTCATCGACAGATGGGACCCAGATAACCAACACATTCCACCTACCTACCAGGGAGTTGATGATCACTTTGGAGGATGTCTATAGGATCCTGAGGCTATCTATTTTTGGGGAGCCATTGTATCAAATCTCTTTATATGAATCATTTGATCCTATGGTTACAGTATTTGGAGAGGCCATGACATATTTGACTTATCATAGTGTGAGAATCAACTACGACAATATGTATGTTACACATCCATAGGATACCTTACTTGCGGTGTTGATGATGGTGGGATTCATTGTTATGTGCTCCCTGGACTCATAAGGTGGGAGATTTCCATGGGAACTGATGGGAGTATTGGAGGACATGATTGAGGATAGGGTCTACTTTGCATATGCGTCGGCTTTCCTAGTGCGATTATACGAGGAGTTGTGGGCATATAGGAGGATTCGGTGGTTTGGTTTGTGCTTTACACATATCTTCTTCACGGTTGTGCCGACGAGAATATAATATGTCTATCTCCACTAGGCATTCCATGACAAGATTGGTGCAGAGGAGTCTATAGAGAAGTCTTCAGGAGGTGGATTTAGATAAGGGCACATGTGAGGGTGTATGTGGCATCATGGAATGTGACTTATTACGGGTGTGTTGGATGGCCTATCATTGGTTGATATTTTTTAAAGGTAATATCTTGGTTATCTGTCACTTGGAGGTATGGAGGGGGATTTTTTGGGTTTAAATTTAGTACGATGGATACATGGGTGTAGATGCAGAGAGCATGAAATGATACCTCGTCAATAAGTCGAGACATCACTTTGGGATATAACATGATGTGCCTCCACCCTTCCCAGAGTACCACAGGGATGATGAGGAGAGACCAATATCTCCACCACATTTGGCAGATCCAGCAAGGCGGGAGGACCGGGTTGCAATAGAAAGATTGATGATGTGGGCTATACAAATGGTTATAAGAAGTGGTGGATATCTCAGCTATAGGAAGCACCTCAAGGCAGGGACAACCTCATTTGGCTATTGTTATTGTTAAGAGGGACATATTACAGGACATGTGACTATATTACAAGGTCGGTTCATGAAATTACAAAGGAAGCAAGAATAGCTCAGTACAGTGACTACCTTACAGGGCGGTTAGAGGTTACACAGGCATAGACTAAAGACAGGGGGCATGTTGGAGGACTATAGTTTAAGGTTACTCCATTACATGCACAGTGCCCACCCTACATACGCAATGGCTGCGGTGGCACATGCACATGTCGGTAGTGGGGGACATGTGGCTACCCTCCTTCACCTCCTAGGACACATGATGGAGCATATGTATAAGAACCAAGTCCATTAGGACAGGTACATGTATAGGGACAAAGGCCACTATTACTAGTATAGGGCCCAAAAATAGGTATTAGAGCAATGGCACCTCCACAAGTGATATCTATGGATAGGTACATGGAGGTCTTGGTTGAGGCTAGGTATTATGAGGATCAACTTATAGAGAGTGGTATCCCCTTTACCAACTAAGCCACATATAGAGCCCAATAGGTAGTCAGTGAGAGGTCCAATTCATGGACCCGGAGTACCAACAGTTTAGAGATCCATCGGTCGTATGGGCAGGACCATCAGGAGGTGTCTAGTGTATGGAGACAGAGGCCAGGTGATGGCACAAAGAGAGAGCAATAACAAGTGTCGGCCCTCTTAGTGATGATCATATTTTGAGATACTGGGTATTTTTTATTTTTGACTTATATATATTGGCCTGTGAAGAGGCAAGATGTACATGAGATTTTTTGAGATACTTGTTTATATCTATGTATTTAGTGTATTGATACATAGACATTCCAGTATATAGATAGATGATGGTATTTATATATGTTATGTTGAGTTTGCATTTTTATTGTATTGTTATCATGGAAACTAGATGTGTAGGCATGGTTTAGGTGATGTATGTTGTGAATGATTTATTTTATTTCCATTATATTGATGTCATGGAAACTAGATGTAGGCATGGTTTGGTTATGGTTGTATGATTTCATTTCATTTCCATTATATTGATGTCATGGAAACTAGATGATTTAAGCATGGGTGTAATGTATGAGTTGATTAAATGGTTTAATTTCCAATGTATTGATGTTATGGAAACTAGATGATTAGGCATGGTTTGGTTGATGTTGTTGTGATATGAGATGATGTTGTTTTTATTTCCAAGGTATTATTTTTATGGAAACTAGCTATGTAGGCATGGTTGAGTTTGATTTGGATTTTAATGTGTTGATGTTATGGAAATTATATGTAGGAATGGTTTGGTTGATGTTTGTTTTGATTTAATTTCCAAGTTATTGGTATTATGGAAAGTAAATGATGATGTGTATGTGTGATATATGGTTTGTTTTGTGTTAATTTCTAAATTATTGTTTTTATTAAAACTAACTAACTAGGTTTTTTATGGGGGAAATGGTGGGGGAAAAGAGTGGCCGAGCTAACCTCCGAGGGCCCCATGCCCTTGGAGTGTTATCTACATAGCCCTTATGAAAGGGGCCTTGGGTCGATGTAGTTCTCCGTTAAACCAGGGAAGAATGAGATTGTGTTAGGTAAGTTGAGAAGGTAGGTTGGGTAGTTAAGTTGGTTGGGTAGGTAAATTTATTGGGTAGGTGAGTTGGTTAGGTAAGGCATGTTTAAAAATATGCAAGGTCAAATGTTGAATAGGTAATAAGCAAGGTGATTTAGGCGTACGTATAGATGAAGGTGTTACAGTTGATTTAGTTTTGATGGTCTTGTCATTTTGAAAAAATAGCAAGTAAATAGATAAGAAACGAAAAGAAGTGTCATGCCCATATTTGGTAAGGACCATAATTGTCATACCCCTAGACTTATTGAATGTAAGTCACTAGATACACCGCATGAGTGATAGGTCAGTAGTCTGAAAGAAGTTGTGTGATCACAATGTGTGGAATACACGTCACGTCCCTTGAGTAGATAGGAGTAAATAAATCAAGGTAGGCTGAGTGGTTCGTTAAGCATAACCTTGTTGTGGGATAGTTTTCCCCTTCTGCAAGATACCCAAAACAAGAATAGGCAAGTCCATGACCAAAAGTTTGTATTTTTCTTGATTTTTAGTTCGTTTATGTTTTTTGCATGTATAGACTGATCGATGTAGGAAGTCCATATTGGGATAAATAGGTTCTCCTTAAGGTCTTCGTGAAGCTGATCAATGTGGGAAGCTCCAAAACTATTTTATTTGAGAGACACAAATTAGTCTTGTTTTAGGGATACACTAAGTGCAATAAGTGGCTAATTTTTTATAGTTATCCTTCAAGGGAGTAGTATACTTATACCAGCAAGGGAGAGACATAGATGTCCTTTTAAGGGAATCATATATTTGTAAGAAGTTTGAATGAAGGAGTGAATTTTTGGTTATCACATATATTTTGCTTTTATTTTTGTACTTAAAGTCACTGGAAAAGACTATAATCGAGTATAGGCCTCTTTTATGAATGCAAAACCATAGCATGAAAAGGTTAGCTATGAAAGAGAGGTTTCAAGTGATGAATGACCATGGGATTCCATAATGAAAAGGAAAAAATAGCTAACATAGTGGACCAGGTATCGGTTGGATGACCGATGTCGGTACTGTAATAGCCAACACCGGTTGGGGACCAACGCTGATAGGGGAAATTAGATAAAAAGTTTTAAATTTGTTGTTTGGGAGATCTATGTGATTTCACGAGAGAGTTGGGGGAGGCCTTAGGCTAGGTATTAGGATTTAAGTGAAGACTCAAAGATGGTAAAATAGGTGGTTAGGGGGGACAAATAAGTTCAAACAAGCAGATTGTTGGGTAGGTGGGTGTAGGAGGTATCTCGGGAGGGAAGCAATCTATAAAATAAATGATTTAATACCGAAGCTAATGAAACTTAACAACCAGATTAAAGTACTTACCTAGAGATTAGAGGTTGATAGACGATGGTTGTTAGTAGATGCTTGGGAATAAATGGGTCCAAATCCACTGCAACAGCAACGAAGGCTCAGTGTCACCCTATGTGAAATGATCTAAAGCTTTGGAGCAACAAGTTAATTGCTAATGAATAATGGGAGTTCTTTTTTTGAATGCCTGGATGCAAGAGCTATGAATGCCAGAACTCAAAAATCCAATATGGAGGAACCTCGTAAAGGTTGGAATTCCCTTATTTAAGGAAACCGATGGCGGTTAGGTGGCCAGGTGCAGTTGAGGAATAATCGTCATCGATTAGGGAGAAAAATTAATATTTACCAAAAATAACCTTTCTCTCCTTTTTTGGCATTGGTCAAGAGTTTTTATGGACTAGGAGTGTGGGTTGTTGCTAAATGAAGAGGGAAATTAGTAGGAGGGATAATAGGTAATGAATGTTAGGGTTAGAATGAGTCCTAGCTAGTTAAGGGGAGTTTTGACTTAGTCTAGGTTAATAAATAGGCTTGGAATGGGTCCATGGTGAGGTGGAGAGGTGAGGTGGAGGGTGAGGGAATTATTAACTTAATATGGGTAGTTAAATTAATAATAATGTGTAGAGGGGTCATGGTAAGGGGTGTGTTAGTTGAAGGGGGCCTAGAGGGTTGTGACCCAATTTTGTTATCTACAACAATTCCCTCAACTTGTTTAGTATGTGTTTAAAGCTGAAGATACAATCAACATAACACCCAAGAAGGGCTAGAAAGTGGGAAGGTCGTTCTAAGAGTGGATAGTGAATACGAAGCTATAGGAAGGTTATGTTAAAAAAACTTGTCATACCTCCTTAAGATTGAGAAGGGTGTTTAGGGATGCTTTTAGCTTGCATAAATATTTTACAGAGTAGAAAAACCAAGAAGTGACCATTGAACCTTACTCTTGTGTAATACAAGTGTAATTTTTGTAAAGGAAAGTGAGAGGGTCTTTGGATGAATGTTGAGTAACTAGATGAGTAAAATAGGTGGTTTAGTTGTCTAAGAACATGATGGAATGATAATAATATATCATAAGAGAGGAATAGATTCAAATGTGCCTAGATTTGAAGCTTCTTAGTTGAGAAACAAACCCAATTGAACTAGTCAAGGAAGAGTTGGACCAAAATAGAGCACTAGAGGAAATTCTTGGGATAGGGATAACACTGAGAGAATGAAGGAAGCCGTAAAGAAGACTTCATGATTTTTCTAATTGCACCCATTTTCCCCGTGATGTTTCAAATCCTTCACAAGCCTCATGATGACCATTATCTTGATTATTTGAATCGGTAAAAACTTACACATGTGTTTTGATTTATTATGTGTTATAAGGAATTACATGAGTTCTTATATTTGAGTAATTTTTGCTACCTTTGGGAGTTGTGAGGTTTAAAATATATAGTTTTGACACATCTAAAACTCCTACAAATGTTAATAACCAATCAAGAAGACCTCAAAACCTAATCAATGACTATATTCTTTCACAAAACAGATATCGATTATAGAATTTAAACCCTAAAATCTTTAAGTTAAATGCTTAAATCCTGAAAAATATATATGTACTGACCATATTAGAATCTGAAAAACTATCTTCTAAACCATGACAGATGGAGCTATGAGACTAGTTCCATAAGGTGCAAAGTGACCCTAACTTCTTATATTTACTAAAATAAATTTAAAGAATAAGTTTTCTTAAATCTTAATAAAAGAAAAACTTATACTTAAACCATTTATTTTAGTAAATATATCCCTCTCATAAGCACATATGCCACATAACAACCGAGGAGCGAGAGCGTTATAATGCGAAGCATGTTATGGATCAGATTTACCAAACCATAACGCACTCGTGTTATAATGCGACCCTATATTTTCTTTATCACATTATAATGTGATTGAGCCATAACGTGAGCGTGTTATGGCCAAAATGGCCAAAAACATATTTTTGTCCGCTTTTTGGCCCCCATTTCCATGCACTTACCCCATGAAATGACACACATTTTTTGCTAAAAAAATGAGTAGTTCTAAATAAAACAACACCCAATTATTATTCAACACTCACATAAACATGCAAGACATTCGTTCAAAACCGGGTTATACCCAAAATCTTATTCACTATAAAAATGTGACTTTAAACTAATAACTTGTATATAGCTTTTTGTACACAAATCTAAAGACATATTTACATTCAATAATTATACATACACAGGACATAGCCATCTAAGCCAATATGAAATCAACCATGGTTTTCAAAACAATATTTAACCATACCCATAAAGGCAAAAATGATAAAACAGAAGAGAAACTTGATTTCCTCCATTATCATTCAAATATCTTAATGTTATAAATGATAAATATGAGAAAGAGATGGTTCCATGCCTGTAAATTCTTGAAGAAGGATGATTTTTTTCTTCTTTCCTTTGAAATACTCCAAATCTCACAAACAAAAATAGATAAAAGAATAGCCTCGATTTGACACGAACTCAATAAAATCCATAACTCCACAATATATCTCCTCAACAAACAACTGGATTTAAGATTTTACATACAAAGTCCCAACAATATGCCTAAAAATTGCCATGATAATCTTGCATGCAAAGCTCGCATGATGAGGAAAAAGAAGAAAAAAACAAAAATGAGAGGCCAAATAACCTCTTAGATTGGCGGTGGCTTCCTCGAGAAGCTTCTCGCTTCGCCCAAAGCTACAAAGCCTCATAAATTTTAATAAATGAAACTATACACATTCCTTCCAATTTCCTAGCCAATTCCTTACCAACCCACCATCTGCCATCTTTGACATATCCACCAATATGTCGCGCAATCCAACCCTCCATTTGGGTGGTTATCCCCATCTAATGGTTAGGGATCTTCCTAAACATCAAAACCCTAACTCCACTTTTGGCGCATTAAAATATGTATTTTTAACTTATACAAAATTGGCACAAGTGGTAGTTAACAAACACATAGCTTGGTTTGAGCTCTAGTGGGGGCTTACTCGAGATATCCAACCCTGACCCATTAAACATTACAACATAACATTGTTATTTGAATATGGCTCGACCTATTAAGGTCTTCACATATATTAAAACATAATTCACAAGCATTAATTAATATATGCATATATCTATATAGATATGTGTGTGTGTGTGTATACATATATATACCTTGGCCAATATATATTTTTCTTATATATAAAATATGTGTGTGTGTGTGTGTACTACCGTACGCACAAACACATATTTTCTGTCACTAAGACAAAATTTATAATCATTACGAACTAGTCAATATTAACATAAATGCCTTTTAAAGGCTTTTTAAAATAACATGTTAAATAAAGTATGGGTTTATGACCCTATTGACTTATACCTTTGTTTGCCAACAAGGGTCCTTGCAAAAGAAATAAACCAATTCGAGGATCGTAAGATTAATTAAGCGCACAAAGTCAGAATGTAAATAACTACATAAGTATAAGATCAATTAAGAAGTGACCTTACACAATAAACCAAGTCATCATTATAACCTTCCAAATAATGAAACCAACATGATTATACACTAAACATATTGTTTATACAGTCAACCAATCAAACTAAGCAAGATAATCAATCAAAAATTAATCTACATCTGGGAAAGTACCCATTAATCCAAGATAGACTTAATGGGGTATGATATTTAGCGAAAAATACAAAAATTCATGATTACATAAAATGAGGAATTAGAAAGGGGAGAGAAAAAAGAGGGAAAAAGAAGGATAAGAAAAAATGGAGTTAATCATCTACTTGATGAAGAAGTCTCATTTGATAAAAATTCAACTCCGATTGGCCACCTGTGGAAGATCTCAAGAAGCGAGAGGTGGTTTTGCCTTTTTATTTCTTTTTCTTGATTTACTTCAAGATGGCCTGAAAGTTGGGTGCCACCACCTATTGTATTATTCTTGAATCCTCTCCAAGGAATCCATTAATCCATGATAAGGGATCAGAAGGAGTGGAAATGATAATAGGCATCTCAAGTTCTTAGTGAGGACCAAATCATGATCGAGATGAGTTATTTTGAGTTCTTCAGCAAGAACACCTGGATCTACCGAATTATTAGGAGGCGAGAAGGAATAATCTTGCATGGTTTAAGTTATTTCATAGGATGTTCTTTGACCTTATACCTCTTACATACCTCCACATAAGGAGATACTTGACATCATCAACTTTCATCCTCTTTCTCTTTCTTTAATGGGATGAACATGTATCCTCATCAAAGACCTTATTAGATGAAATGAGAGGAAATTTCCTAGGAAATGCAAGTGTTTAACCACCTTTAATTCCTAAATCCCTCTCCCTTTATACCATTTATTGGTCCTCTGAATTACATTCATGGTTATTTCAGCATCCTTGTCTTCAAATCCTCCAGGTTCATATGTGCTACATCACTATCTCGGCATTCAAGATTCTTTGGGTGGTTAGAGTGGATATTAATTTGAAACTAGTGAACTTGATCTTAATGATGTTTAGAGACAATGAGGAAATGGCGAGATGGAGGCATGTGTGAAATATATACTTGATATGGATACTTATTATTTTTAGTAAGCCACACCCCACCCTCAAATTCTATTTTTAGATAGTTTTCCCAATTTTCACATTTTGTAATTTGTGGAGTTCTAAACTTGAGGAATTACACAGAAGTTTTAAAATTATTGTTTTTTATTTTCAACACTTATTATTTTTAGAATGGATTTGGTTTGAACTTACTAAAAATATGAGTGTGCCTTCTGAGTGTTGAATTGATCTGAAATCAGTTTTATTAGATTATGTTTTATTGTGGTCTCGTACTCTAATTTTTAGGTGTTTTCAACAACAGGGAACTCCAAGGATATGAAAAGGAAAAATTATTTGCTGGAATATTAATTTTGATGCTTTGTAAAAAAATGGAGGGAATAAATGGAAAAATGGTTTGTTTATTTTTGAGGAATTATAGAATGGAAGCTTCAGGCAAAGTTTCATGGAAAACGAAGCTAGGATTTGAGAGCTATGAACAAAAGTGTGTTTTCAACAATGGGGGTTTCTGAAAAATTTTGGCAGCATAACAACATACTAAAAGAAATGGGGTGTTTTAAAAATTTTAAATGGCTAATTATGACTATTATACTCACCCCTCCTTCACAAACCTAGCTAACTCACTTTTAACTCACCATGTTTAACCCGGGTTAAATGAGATGAGAACATGGGGTTAAACTTACTAAATGGGTCTCAAACCCCTCATGTCCCTTACCACATTTATTAAGGGATAAAAGGGAAAAATCTACATCAGGGGTGAAAAAAATGTGCCATGGGTAGCCTCATCATGAGAAGGGGGCATGAGGTTGTGAGGTTGAAAACACTTCCCTAACACCCTAGTTTGTAACTTAAGTGGTGAAATGATTGCCTCCCCATGGTGGAACATTATATTTTCCCCATGTCCCCTTTGAATTTTTTAAAATTAAAAAAAAGGATATTATGGGTCTCTAAGTGCACATTTTCCACTTTTTGGAAGTTGTGTGTCACCATTGCACTCTTAAAACTAGCCTACCGAGTGTCTTCTTGTCCAAAGTTCTTCCCTTGGCATTTCTTAGGACAACCTTATATCATTTTTAGTGGAAAAAATGAATCCAATTGCACAATTTTAAAAACCTTATTGTTCTTCCTCTTTGAAAATTATTCCCCTTTTGATTATGATCACGGGCGGTTCTCGGAAGGTCCAACTCCCACTTTGGAGGAAAGTATGATTTTTGTCCAATTCAACTTATGAAACATATAGAATGTCTATTTATATCCACTTTGGATTTTTAATCATTTTCTAACTCTCCTTGGTACTCCATAATCTTCAATTAAATCTTAACAAGGATTTAAGGTATTTATTTACACTTATCAGGCCCATATCTAAAAAATTTCTCCTTAGAATCCTTTGAAAACATTTGTACAATGAATTATACAACCTTATCATTCTAATGAGTATATTATTGTTTTTCAATTCCTCATGAGGCTCGATATATACGAAACAATCCAAGTAGCTTTTTCACCGCTTTCATTTCCTTATACCATGCTACGAATAGCCTGATATTACATAACTTGTTCCTAAACCTGATTTTTCTTATAGAACTTTCCTAAAATACCTTGAATGACTACATATCTCAACCACACATGTCTTTAGTGCTTTATCTTTTCCCCATTTGTTCTCAAAGGGTGCTCACTATGTGTAAATATGCTAAAAATAACCCTTTTGGAGCCTCCAAAAGCACTTATCTTCTCATGGATCTCCAAATATTCATGAATAAACTTGAATAAAATCCCTTACACATGAAACACACTTGAAAATCACATTATCACATTCCTCCTAGCCATTATGAGGGTAACACAATAACTAAGTTGGTTGGAGGACATGTTTACATTGACCAGAGAGGGATTTTCAAATGAGGAATGAGGACTAAGTCACATGACAAGAAAATTGAATTTTTCATGCTAAACGTTTTACATGAAAACACTAAGAAAACTAGAATATGTCCTTATTTTATATTTTTCTCATATTTGAATGTTTTGTGTTATGTTATTATTGGAATGTTTTTCTGACATTTGAAAATGATTATGTACAAGAAAGGGGATTGCATAATATTTATCTAATGAAGGTTTCATGAAGAGGCATATCACATGTGACATTTATGGGGATGAAATCCCATCAAGTAGTGGAAGAGATGAAGCATGATCACTTATGATATATGTAGAATCCATAAGATGTGTAGAACGAGAACAAGAGTAAGAAGACTAGTGACATGTAATAGATGTTGAATGTGTTCATGAGCAGTAGTATGTTTCTATGTGACCAAAGAGAATCTCTATGTATAGGGGTAGGAGGGGATATAACTTGAGAAGTAGTATATGAATCTATAAATGTACTAGTACTGTGAATAATAATTATATGTGGTAAACCAAGTTGTGATGATAGAAGAGATGTGAATGAGATTCCCTAATTATGACCATTTGAATATTATTAATGAACTTGATAAATTGGTGAAGTATAGAAGGTATGACCACAAAAGTGTGAAGCCAACAATAACCTAGATTCATTTCACATTATGCAAGATAAGAGGCCACTAAGAGTGTAAGAGAAAAGGTAACAAGGCCAACTATAAGGGGGAGTACAAAATTCCCAATGTGTGTCTAAGGATCAATAATGAAATCATTCTTAGTGTACCCAAGAGAGTGCAAGTAATGTAAAATTACATATATTTTGGGAAGTAATGTTGTCAACCAAACCAAATTGTATATGGTGTTAGGTAGCTGAAGTGGGGATGTATAATATATCAAAGATAATCACATATACCATATCAATTTTATCGAGGCAATAAGCTGGTGAGGAGGCCATGGTGAAAATAGTTCAATAATTACACCAAACATATTATCATAAGATAGTAAAGGTGGGACAACATCGTAAGTATTGTGAACTTCTAGGGTATAATTTATGGCATCATGTTTCAAGAGCGTGTACTAAAAATTAAGATTTGAATTGTCATTAGTATGCTTGGTTTGAGGTGTAATCTCATATTCAATAGTACTATCATCAAGTAGGTTTTGGATAACATGATAAAGTTTAAAGAATTTTTAGTGGAGTGACTAATAAATCATTAGTATTCAAAGAGAGTAGAAGCATCAAATATTTTACTATGAGGTACACTAAGATCAACCTCAAGTAGTTGTTTCACATCTAGTTTCACCACCAACTCATGTTAAAGTGCACACAAAATTTCATCGCTTTGACGTGCCAAAGAAAATCATTACCTTGCACCTTAGAAGCCTAAGAAAAAACCTTAGTGCACTCCACCCATAGTTCCATTCGAAACATATTTGGCATGTTGGTATGAAGTGGGTATATAAATAATATAATTAAAGTAAAAACATTCATACTAAATCAACAAAAACATAAGCAATAAACACATACTCACCCGAGAATAACTACATAATACTCAATATTCAAAATCAAAACATATCTCTCATACATATTCTATTGTTGGTGATCACATCAGTTCCTTGATGTGATAATCCTTTAAAGTGATCCCGAGGGGGTGTATATACTAGTGGAATTTCCTTCACTATTCAAACAAGAGTTATAATTAGATCTTGGGTTCTATATTAAACAACTAACTATTACATAAAGGTGACATTTATATCACATATCACTACATCCTATCTTTTTACTATGCGTGGAGGTCTTTCTTTTACGTAATAAAGTACCACCACGTATAGATGTTCTCTCCTTTTTCATATTTTTGGGATATTCATAAAATATTTATTCTTAGATCCAATTATTTTTCCAAGCACCACCTTCTCTTCCTTAACATGCATACGTTGAGAATTGTAGTTTCTTTTCTATTTTTATCCCATTTGATCATCTCGGTGTACCAAAATTTCCTCCCATGTAAATTTTCTTCAAGGCCTATCATTTGCATGTGTCTCTTTTTCCATTATATTCATGTGTCTCAATTTATCTCTATGGTATATATTTTCATGTGGATTTTTCCTTTTCTTATTATACATCTTGTGTGCAACTTTACCTTCTTCTTCCGCAAAATGTGCATGCTCTAAATAATAGGAAAGAACAAAGAATAAATAATTATTATTATTATTTCCAAATATAGGACTTAGCTACAAGAATGTATAATAATTTAGGGCCAAACAATCACCCCAAACTAAACATATTATCTTCCCTCGGTTAACCATTTATAAGCTTCTTCAAATAAGTCTAGAACCTCCTACCTTAAAGATCTTCATGCACCTTCCATTTATCTAAGGATTTCTAAATCAAGGAGGAAATATTTTCATCTCATATGGTAAGGTCCTTCAAGGCCTTATCACTCTTATTTGGCTCTTTGTACCTATTGTCTAAAATATCCCACATGGCTATTTTAACAACTTGCAAAAAGAATTTTATATTAAGATGTTTTTATATCTTTAGAAGACTTTTATGTGAATTTGCAGTTTTGCAGGTACAAAGTTTCAAGCTAGCCCCAAGCCCCAATAGAAATCCTTATTAGGCTTAGGAGTTATCTAAAAATTAGTCATTTTCACAAATTTTGCAAATGTGTAAACTAATTCCAAAACTCCACCACCTAAAATCACATGGCGTCTCCACAGGAAACCAAATTTGGCATGTAGGGTTACAGTTCATAGATTCGAAATAGAACTACAAAATGCTTTCAGAGAGGTATGAGGCTCGATTTCATATTGGAAACATAAAGGTCATTAAGACACTCAGGTATAAAATTTAAGGAATTAGTTTGCATTTACACATTCCTACAAAGATGCATGATTCAAGAAAAACTCCATCACCCACCTTAGGACATGTGTCATCTCATCGGAGGTCAATGATCAAAATGTAGAACTTACACTCTTGCGGGTTAAAAAAATATCACGACCCCTTGTACCTACAATTAAAGATATGACCCTTGTAACCTATCGGGTAGAGGCACGTGGCATAATATCAAGAAAGGAGGGGCACTCATCAAGATTCTAGTGCTTTCTCATGTAGATGCATCTAGCGGACTCCAAGATCACATAATGAGAAATATCTAGTTGAATTTCAATTCCATAATGGGTCAAGGTGGGTCAACAGGTAATCATTGGTCAATATGAGAAGGACACGTGGTGATTTACACGTAGGTGAAGGCAATCACCACAATGAATCAGAAGCTTCAAGTGTTACTAGGAGCTCTTGTCTCGTTCCTTTCGAGCTACAAAAATTTGATCAACCATATCTTTCTCTTCAAAGCTCCAAGTAATGAAATATCAATATCGTTAGAAAGGTATCCTTGATCCCTTCAATTTGGATCATTAGATTTAGATTTTGGTAAGGTTTGGTAGGTGAAATAGAGGAAAAACAATCATGTCATTTAATGATGAAGTTGAGATAGTTCAACCACTTGAATTGATGAATTATGTTGTTCCTTCCTTTTTGTACAAATAAAGCTGACATGAAGGAATGGCCTTGTAAGGGTTTCCAACATTGTTTTTAGATAATTAATGCATGTTATTAGCAATTTGAGCTTGAAATCTAGGTTTCTCTCTTTTCCTTCTCTCTCTCTTTCATGTTCTTTGGACCCTCTTAGAATATAAGGGCTTCATTCAAAGTGTTTCTCAAGTGTTTTTGAGTTACATGCCTCAGTTTGAAACTCTTGTAATGTGTCTTTACCTTCCTATTTCAGTGTAATGGTCTGTGCATCCTTATAAGGTAATAAAATTCATGTTTTCCTACCTTGGCTTGTGTTCTATTGCATTTTATTTCCTCTTCACTCATTAGGTGTGTTGTGTGTGTTTATCACTTTAAAAGGTTTATTTCTATTGTGTTTTGTGTGAAAATGGAAGTTTAAATGTTTCTTTGCTTTGTGACACTCTAATATGCCCTCACTTTGTTCATTTTCTCCCATTTTCCCTGATTAAGAGTGTATTTCCCCTCTTTCTTGGTGTTATCACCTCCAATTAGCTTAGGATTTCCCTTCATGCATTTCCTTCTAACCCTAGTCCCTTGGATTGTTAGATTAGGATTAGATAGTTTTCTTTTGGTTGTAGTAGTGGTTTAGTATTAGGAGTAGGTAGAGGAATTTGACCTCGAAGGTTGATCTCACTTTTGCAAGATCCATATTGTAGAGATCATCACATGTTTCCTCAAAATATTTGTTCTCTCATTTTCATTTAGGGAATGGTGTAATTTTGGGATCAACAGTTTTTGCAGGACACTGGTGGGACTCATTTTGTGACTTAATATTCATTATTATTAAGTTTTGGTTTGTAACTTAGTAATTTTTAGCCTTTTGAGGCTTGTTTCAACACATATGGAAACTTCAACTTTAAAATATACTAGTTTCAATAGATAAAGTGTCTATTTTCATGAAAATAATATAGACAAGGTCAAGAACGCAAGAGAAGGTCCTTTTGATTACTTACATTGTCACCAAGGAGAACAAGAAGAGGTAGAACAATTGAGAGATCACCATCTCCTCCTAACATGACTATGTTTACTCCTCCTCCTGGTAGGCCCTTCTTGTTGTCTTCTAGAATTTTAATACCCATTCCATCATAACACAACAAAGAAAGTTTCCCTTTTTCAGTTTTAATGGTGTCATTCCTTGGTACTCAATGCACAACATGATATACCGGTGGTTGCACTTAAAATTATTCCTTTCTTTATTGGTGAAAGCCTCACTACCCCAAGTGATTATATTCAATATAATACCAATATGTGTTTTGTTCATCTAGTTACTGGAGAAGATGATATTGCAAAGAATGCTTCTTACTTCCTCACTCAAAGGAAAAACACTTCAATGGTACAAAATATTGAGACTTGCTTCCATTCACAATTGGGATGAGCTTAACACAACCTCATGTCAATATTTTGTGGATAAGGTAGCCAACATATCCTTATTAGAGGAGTTAACAACAATCAAGAGGGCCTCTAATGAGCTTATGGCTGATTTCAACTTCAAATTTTAGAAGAAATGGGACAAATTTCCAATTCTCTTGAGACCAATTCCATAAGGTGTTTTCCTTTACTTCTTAAGAGATAAAAATTATGATATTATTATAATGTTACAATTTATGGGTGTTTTCCAATTACATGATGTTTATCCAATAGCAATTAGGGCTGAAAATTATTTGATACAAGCTAGAAAAATAGCCCCTAGATTATTTGTGCCTTTGTTTCCTAAATTTCCTCAAACTTCATTGCCTTTCATTGTTACCATTCCTAAGTAATGTTCCTTATCTTCTCCCCCACATCCTATTTTTCCCAAAAACAAAAGGATGATGATGAAATGAAGGCCTTAATTATAAATTTATCAAATAAAGTTATATCCCTAGAGAAACAATAAGCCTAATCTTATAGAAATTACAGGACAAAATCAAAATCAATCTTTAAATAAAGGATTCAATCAATGTTATCAGCCCTATAGAAACCAATATCCAAATTAAATATATGGGAAAAATTAAGCAAAATGACAGATGGCAAGGTCAAAATCCACATCTTTCCTCTATAAACAATTACTCCAACCTAGCCACTTCTGCTACTAGTTGAAGCAAGGCACTTGTTCTAGTGTAGAACAATAAGATATAAGAAACAAGTGGTGCTTTACCCATGCAATTAGTCACATAAATAGTACATTTATGTAAACGCATTACAATCTTGGGACTTTATGATTAAAAATCATTCCAATCAACATGAATCCTTGATTGAGACAACCAATCCCAATCCGAAGGAGCTCAAGAAGCTAATCCCGAGACCAATCTCTTATTCTTTGGAGCTGATGAGTTTTTTGCAATGAATCAAGTTTTGATAATACAAGGTCTGATAAGAAGAGAGCATTGGACACTCAAGCTATCCAGAATATTCTTATAATCGGTAAAATCCTCGTCATAAGGAAAGGATATTAGGGCAGATTCAAACAATAACATGTTTCATGATGTTTCTATCATACCTAACCTTGTAAAAAGAATTTGTTTCCCAAAGAAAACTACCTATCCCAATATTGGAACAATCAAGAAAAGATAAATTACTCCTCTAATGCACAAATCCACTAGAATTCCTTTTAACAGTATTGATCAGATGAATAATACAAACATGAATGTGACAATGTGGGATGCCCTAACAAGTACATCACAGAGTGATATCTTACATGAAGGGCTCAAGTAGCTCCCTCAATTTGATCCAACTGTTGAAAGAGGTCACACTACGAGTTAACTTGTCTCATAATAAAAGTTTAGAATACTCCACCCTTTTATATGTCTTTGATTGTAGGTAAACACTTGGTTCATAATTGCATGATTGACTCAGGGGCTAGTACTTATATAATGCTTAAAAATATTATTGATATCCTAGGTCTTAAATACAATCTTGTTTCTAAGGGTGTTTTACAACTTGATGGCTCAATTATCAACATCCTAGGAGTGATAAAAGATCTTGAGTTAACCCTTCATGCTTGTCAAATTTTAACCGTAACTCGAGATGTTTTTTTCATGGACTTACCTCCTTTATTTTCCATCTTCCTATCAAGAGGTTTTACTACCAAATAAGTTAGCTACTTATCCTTGGATTGGTCTCATATGCTCTAAAATTAGATATGGTACTAGATTTACCATTCAAGTTGAGCCAATATTTTCTTATCATGTTGAGTCTTATGACCCTACTCCCTCTAATATAATTATCTTATACATGAATATCAAGAACATAATTCAATTTCGAGAAGAGCATATCATCCTTCCTTAATTCCTTATATTTTATTAGACGAATGGGGAAAATAACACTATGAGTTTGACCATTATGACACATATGTGGAAACTAGAGTTAGAAGCTACTACATTCGTGAATAATAATTACTTTCCCTACACCACTTAAACAAGAAGACCATGCTTTTGTATTATGGAAAATGTTCTTTGATGGTTCTAGGAGTAGAAATGGAGTCGTGGTAGGTGTAGTTTTAATTTCTGAATGGATCGAAATTCTTTTTTACTCACAAATTATAATTTGAATATTTTAAGAATATATCGGGATATGAGGTATTGGTTCATGGTCTACTTGTTTCTAAGAAAATAAAAGTGAAAGCCTTGTAGATCTTTGGGGATAGAGAATTGGTCATACACCAACTGATATGGAAGTGTACCACTAAGAATAAGCTTTTAAAATCTTATAATCATATATTTTGGGATCTCTCAAAGATATTTGATGTTATTAATATGAAATTGATGCCTATAAAATTGAAAAAATAAAAGTATATCAGATGGCAGCCCTTGGATCAAAATTTTCACCACCGATAAGGACCTCATCCAAAGAAATTAGCAACATGTTAAGTTAGTGGTTAGGCCATCAATTTCAAATAATGAAATTAGTTGGAAGGTATTTATAATTAAAAACAAATTATCATTTTATCCATAATGAAGTTTAATTCTCCTCAAAGATGTAATTTGATTTACATAACAACTATGATTCTCAAGTCATTTAATTAAGAACAAACAATTTTCATAAAGGATTGGTCACCCTTAAACATATTTTTAGGTCCACGATGATGAATTTGAGGAGAAGACAATAACATAAAAACAAAGAAAGAGGACTACTAATGATCAGTATGCACATGGAAAAGAGTTATTTCTTAGAAAATTATGTGATGAAGATGAGAAGCAAGCTTTTATCTCCTTAAGTCAAAATTTTAATGTTGTCTTCACACGGGGCTATGAAGATCTTAAGGCTTTTAAATCTAACATTGCTCGGCATTCCATAGATCTTGATCTTAATTCCAAGCCAATAAGGAAAAGGAAAATACCTATCAACCCCAAGATAAGGCCCTCGTGAGGAAGGATTTATCCAAGTTGATTGAGGAAAAAATAATATTTTCTATCATATACTCTACTTGGGTGACAAATGCGGTTCCGAAAAATGAAGAAGAATGGAGAAATCAGACTACGTGTGGAATTTAGGGATTTGAATAAAGCCTCATTAAAGGATCACTATCCTCTCTACCTTCTATAGAAAAAGAAATCAAACAATAGCATGAGATGAAATATTTTCATCCTTGATGGCTACTCATGTTTTAATCAAATCAAGCGCATAGAAGAGTATCGGTTCAAAATTGCATTCACTACCAAGTGGGTAACATATGCATATAAAAAGATGTCATTCGGTTTATCAAATGTAGGTGACACATTTCAAATAACAATGGACATTACTTTAAGGGTATATCAATAAATTAATCCTTATTTACTTGGATGATATCACTATTTTCTCAAGAGAGGGTAAATATCATATCAATCATCTTAAGAAAGTATTTGAGAGATGTAAATAATTTTGGTTGTCTCTTAATCCTAAGAAATCTAACTTTTTAGTTCATAGGGGTAAGCTTTTAGGGCATACTATTTCAAAGGATGGTATTTCCATTGATCTAGAAATAATCTCAACCATCATGTATCTCTCCTTAAAAACTCCTAAGAAGGATCTGCAAACATTCCTTAGAAAGATCAACTTTTTTTAGGAGGTTTATTCATAACTTTACATGATTGGTTAGGCTATAACTCTAGTTCTCAAGAAAGATTCAATGTTTAAATGGACAACAAAAGGAAAAAAATATTTTCAAGATCAAATGGGAGATTACTCAAGCTCCCACACTTATGAACCCCTGAATACTCTAAATATTTTATCCTATATCTCATACTTCATGTAGTTCACCCGAGAGTGAACTTATGACCCGAGCACTACACTACATCTCGAGACTCCATGTAGTTCTTGTATTTGTGTGTAGAAATTGTACCCTAGGATGCCCTTATGCAAATTCCACTAAATAGCAGTTTTATCTAGAATGTAGTAATGTAGTAGAGTGTGCGGATGGAATAGAATGAACTTCCCCTACTTATGTTGTGTATGAAGAGTATGTTATCCCTTGTCCCTTGAATGGATACTAGATGGATGCTTTAGAGTTATTTAGGTGCCTTTGGAATGCAATCTTAGATGATGATAGTAATGATTAGTGTTTGTTCCTTTATTTTGAACACATAACTATGTATTGATATGATTACGTTGTTTGAATTTTGTAATTTTCAATTGGAAGACTGACCCATAAGTGGAAGAGATTCCCAAAAGATAAAAAAGAGGCCCAAAAAAGGAGTGAGTATGGTGAAAAAGGGTCGAGGGAATCCGGAGGATAAGAGCACCTAAGCGCTTTATCCGGCTAGACATTAATGTCGAAGGCATGAAATATAATGAAGTAAAGTTTAGACTAGGTTGTAGGGTGTGTAAGACCAAAGAGAAAACAAGAAACAAAGAAAAGAGGCCAAAGATAGTTGTCAATCACTAGTTTTTTTCCTTATGAATTATATAAATAATAGTATACTTTTTAGGGACTAGAAATTTACCTAATTACGTGACTTTTTATCTACATTTTCCCCCACTTTATGTTGTTAAGTGAATACTCAATAACATAAAGTATATAGAATATGTGTACCTTATAATCCTATAGAGTGTGTAACAAATAGTGTGTATAGTACACAAGTGAAGCGTGGATACTAAGAAAGGAAAATGACCTAGGGTGAAGCGTATGCATTATATTGTGTTGTTATATCCTCAGTGATTATTACTTCTTGTAAGGATAAACCTATAAAAGAAGAGAAAGAATATATTCAAAGTCATGTATATGCTAAATCAGATAAAAATGGGTATTAGTATGTAAAAGTATGTAAAAGTGTGTAAAGGAAAGTTTGCACCCAATCTATAAGAGTGTAAAGGATACAAAAATCTCTGAAATCTTGTGAAGAGTGAATTTTTTGGGTGATATCATCTTAAGAGTGAGTTTTGGGAGATATCATGCTAAGTAAATGTTACACATGAAGCACCCATTAGAATGTTAGAAAGATAAACAATATGTTAACATGTTGGAATGATAAAATAGCTAAGTATGAAGATAGCGTAGAGGAACATGGGCATAAGGGAGGTGAGTGTATGTGCACAGGAACTAGTTGAAATGGTGAACAAAAGGCGAGAGCGAAATCTACGAGAACTTCGAAGACTTAGCTGATTTTCTAGAATACGAGGCTAAAAATAGAAAAGTGGGATGGAGTGTCGACCAAGCAAGGAGATAAAGCATGATGACTTTGTGGCCAAGTAAACGCTATTTTTTTGGATAATGGGCATGAAGATCGATCACACATATTAAGGCTAATAATATGATTAAAGTAGACTTATTTATAGGATAATCTATTATTAGTTGTTGTAAGAAAGCATACAAGAAGTGTATTTGTGGCACACCTATTATTAGAAGAAGCGCATGCATAGTGAAAGGTAAGTCCCAGGCCCTATACATATTTTTATGCCATTCTTGAGTGCGACCATGACCCGATCACAACCATGTTTGAATTCTCGAGAGTCTTTGTGTTACAATCCTCATGTGTGGATTCACTAATGCCTCAAGGTTTTGGTGTAACGGTTTGTTACATTTGGTATTAGAGTGACCACCCACATTTGAATCCAACTCGGTTGGTTACGGTGTGTAGCTGGGGCCCATGGAGTACCAAAAATTTGATGAAGTGAGGCTCGTATTTATGGGAGTGTGGGCACTGAACCCGGCTCGAGGTCGGCTATACTGGAAGTGTTGTGGGATGTTATGATCCTCATGTGTGGATTCACTAATGCCTCGAGGTTTTTGTGTAATAGTTAATACACTTTGTTATGTAGTTATGGTATAGGTTTTGATTCTTCCACATGTTTCATTGTTTTTAGTACATTGATAGACATGTATTCAACTTTTGTTATGTAAGAATTTTTATAATGTATTATGTTAGATGGATTATGATTGTTGACATGTGCGATTACACGGTGATTATATGGTGCGATTGATATTGATTATTATATGATTTGTTAAGTTTTCATGTTATATGTGTTTAAATAATATGATGTATGTGATAATCTATACTTGAATGATTACTCGATAATGGTTATTATGAATATGCATGTTAACATCTTGACAAGCAAGTGTAAAGGAGGCGAGCTAGTAGCTTTGTATGCTTGAGTTAGAATTCATATCTCTCACGAATGAGGTAACAATTTACAAAGCATTTAAGTAGGTAAAATAAATAATACTTTTTATTGCATTGTTGAGACATCTTTTTAAGTTGTCCATCGGGATGTTACATGCGAGATGGCATATCGATTAACTTTGGATAACATTGAAAGTTGGATAGAAGACAAAAAGCATAAGTTTTCTCGAGAGGTATATGACCTTGGACCTGATTTTAATGCATAGAGAAGTGGGTGAAGATAACTTGTATCATGAGTTATATAAGATGTTCTTCATCTTCTTCCCAATAGAGTTATATGAGTGGTTGGTAGTGTACACATCAGAAGTGGATTTTGGGACCTAGGCCAAGGATTTGGATACGGGAAGATTACTAGACTCTATTTGATGTGGATGAATATTGCGATAGATCTATAGATGAAAGCTGAGTGGGTTGGTGTATTATGTAATTATACCTTGGAGTACGTTATTTCTACTTGCTTGTGTCAGAGGTAGTTGAGTTTGAATTTTGGTGGGATCCAGAGTATCAAATTTGTGCATTATCCCTTTGGAAATCAAGATCTTGATGGTAAAACAAGAATTGGAGAGGATTCCCATCACTATCTAAACCCCCACCACACGTAAGGGAAAGATCGGGTGTGGTGAAAGATGGCGGACACTGTGGTAGATATAAAAAGAAAGGAAAGATGAATCAAGTATGATGAAATGTATGAGAGGGAAATTACACGGGCGTGGGACATTGAAGAGTCATTAGAGTTGTGGAGGATGATGGCTTGTAATGATTTTGAAGCTCTTCTAGAAGACGAGGAGCTACAACATTAGGCTCTCCAAACTTTAAGCAAGCTCGGTAGAGGTTCCCCTTTAGCTTTGGATGAGAGTGTCATAGGAAAGACTAAGGACCGTGGGCACGCATCTAATCCCACTAAGAAATCTAACTCATGTGCATGGTGTTATGGATCTGAGATACTTATTAAGAAGTAGGCTAGTACGTAAGAAAGAAAAGTTGGGTAAGTATTATTTTACGTTGAATTTAAAAGTGTATCATACAACAAATATACATATGGTAGCGTAGTAAAGGTGAAACTATTTGTGAGTATGGTTGCGGGGTTGATTTTAGGAGCATCATCACGGAAAATTGTTGACACCAGATTCTTTGGGAAAACTTTCATGGGTGTTGCGACCATGGGTGTCTAATTTAGTACTACAACCCCGGGATGCAAGGAAATTCATCAGCCCAGTGCTGCCCGACCTGTAATAGGGAATGTGGGAGGATCGAGAGGATCATGATAGTTTTATCATTCCAATTTTAAGACATTAGAAACGAGGGAATTTTTTTATATAACGTTCTTTGTCCTAAATTATGTAATTAGAACACCACGACCAAGTTTTAATAATTGTTCTGTCAAATAATGTAATTTAGAACACACAATACTTTTAAAACCAATGTTATTTGTTCACATATTTATAATATGGAACACACATTCAATTCCATTCAATCATATAATAGATATCATATGCTCTGTAATGACTAGAAGAACCACCGATCTCCCATTTCATGGCTTTGGAGTTTCGTTGATCTCTCATCTCATGACTCGGCCACTTACATGCGATCCTTCATGATAATCCATGCATTGTATACCAAGTATACTTTGTTCTCTTCTACCGTTTTCGGTTATTGAAGTGTTTCATTTAAGAGGCCTATCTAAATATGTCATTGCGATATTCATCTAAAATCCCGCTTCTTAAACCGGTGATTAGGATAACGCAACTAACTGACTTGCGATACTTTGGAGAAATATTTTCACACACTTGAAGCATGATCATATTCCTAGATGTTATACACATCAATGGAATACGTCCTTCACCGCACTTCATACGTTATCTAGAATGGCCGCACCGACTTTTGTCATTCCTCTTGTCCAAAGTTGAACTTAAACCCGAGGTACTTGCATTGAAGGAGTATAGAGAGGCAATCGTGATGACTAAAGATACGTAGGCATACCTCATCGACTCTAGTCAACCGTGTATGTCTAGTTACGTTTAGTCCTCGTGATTTGCTCCGTATATGAGGTCATATTCTAGCTCAGTCCAAAGTAAAACTAAGGCCAAGTCTAAGCTTAGGTAAACCTTGATGATTTGATTCGGAAGGGTGTTGTAACATGTCAGCTGCAACATTGTGTGTCATTATGAAGGCCTAGCCTTCATGAAGACACCTTATGTGCAGGCTTTCCGGGCGTGTGCCAACATCTATGGGACCCTCCCATCGAGGTTTACGTATCCAATTTAAAAGTTGATTAGATTCTCCCTTAAATATTTAAGAACAAATTTCAGCATTCTTGCTGATCCTCTAGCCTCATAGATCATTATAGTTGCCTAATCTCGAAATGACTTGAATTTTCTTGTGATTTAATAAACTTTTGCTTCTCCATACCGAAGGATTGTATGTTCCTTTCTGGTTCATTAATTAAAGCTTCGGACTTGCAGTCCTCTATAACTTAGCAAAGTAAAATTAATTTACTAAGCTTAATTAAGTTTATCCGCAACTGATTATAAATTCAAGTTTCCATTCTATTAGAGGTCATATGAATGAGGTCTATTCCTCATATAGATGTTCTCATTTATTTGCAATTACCTTACATCAGTCTAAGGTTTGATAAGAGGCGATATAATTCCTCCTTCTAAATATCCTTTGGGTAAGACATCCCAAGGAGTTTTATCGAAATCCAAATACAGAATTTCATTTGCCCTTCTTTTACATTCATTAGTTAGATTCTAAATTCCGTCTTTCATTCATAAAGACTTCATATGCATCTTACTCTTTTACTAATGTCAATTAAAAATCCATATTGACCTAAGTACTAAGCATTTTCACATCCCAACTTAGAAGTTGCATTCAAGTGAAGAATAGACGTTATGTCCATTTAAATCTAACAGCCATCATTTGAATATATATAATTCCAACAAGGAAGAATATATTCTCAGTCATATTTCAACAGTTCATCAATAGTACAACAATTAAAACAACACACCATTTCCTTCTTTCGTTCTTCTAGATAAAATTTATACATTTCGCTAATCCGAACAACAGAACTTCATTCATGCCAATCAACATTGATAACTCAAAAGAAGAAGAATACAACTTTTCCTTTTTCCATTTCCTTCGGAAAGATTGATAAAATATCTAAAAAAAAAATCCATCCTTTAGATAATCAAATGAAACATCATAAAAAAACATGTCTTCATTATTACCCCCAGAATCTATCTGCAAAAGTTATTAGCACAAAGTCAGGTTCATTAAAATCTGAACATGTTAAGCAATTATCGATGAAATGAAGTGCTCTTGACTAATTGTCTCAATAAAAGAACTATGCTTTTATGAAATGTCTCGAAAATGAGATGGGCATCATCTACAAATTAAATGTCGATAAGGATGAACAATTTAACAATCCAATCCCAATAATTAACATCATGATAAGACAATAAGATTAAATAACAACTTTTTTCCCCAATAATTACGGTAAACATACGGCAATGTATTCCCATTTCCTTACTCTTTTCTTCCCGATAACACAAGAGTTCATTCGATTTAGACAATTCTTGCTAAGAGTATTTTCTCTAATTAGTTCGGATCAAAAGCATCATAAATGATACATATATTTATATTGTTGTTCTAATGCTGATTCTTATCGATTCCATTCCCTCATTATAGATGGGACTTCAAAGAAAGAATTAACTAAAAATTTTAAATAGAACTCCTTCACCTTTATACTACTCATTTAATTTCATCCAATTCAAATGCGGAAGAGTAAAGGTTTGCCATACCAGTGAGCAACACTTGTGTTACTTTCAAGCGAATTCAGCAATCAAGGCGATAGTACTCTTCGATTTAGAAAAGGGAAAAAAAAGCAGATAAAATGTACTTGATTCTTTATGCCGAAGGAAAGCGGTTGAAATATATTCAATATTAGAAGCAATACGT